>OX465288.1:42229103-42717561 GCA_949987695.1 Merzomyia westermanni | reverse complement strand
ATATAAATATAAATGTAAATATAAATATAAATATAAATATAAATAAAAATATAAATATAAATATAAATATAAATATAAATATAAATATAAATATAGATATAAATATAGATATAAATATAAATACAAATATAAATATAAATATAAATATAAATATAAATATAAATATAAATATAAATATAAATATAAATATAAATATAAATATAAATATAAATATAAATAAAAATATAAATATCAACATAAATATAAATATAAATACAAATATATACAGAGGGAGAACGAAAACATACACTGAAGATGGCGGATCGCCGAAACCGGGCTGTAACAAAACAAAAATTGACTATAACTATAGCCTGTATATGTTTGTTGCTTTCAATTTTTCCTCCAATCAAAAATAATAATAATTAACTAAGAATTATTATCAACTGGTCTTGAGCTCGTTATACTTACAAAAATATGTAAAATGAACAGACCGTAAAACCTACAACAATATAAATATAAATATAAATATAAATATAAATATAAATATAAATATAAATATAAACATAAATATAAATATAAATATAAATATAAATATAAATATAAATATAAATATAAATATAAATATAAATATAAATATAAATATAAATATAAATATAAATATAAATATAAATATAAATATAAATATAAATATAAATATAAATATAAATATAAATATAAATATAAATATAAATATAAATATAAATATAAATATAAATATAAATATAAATATAAATATAAATATAAATATAAATATAAATATAAATATAAATATAAATATAAACATAAACATAAATATAAATATAAATATAAATATAAATATAAATATAAATATAAATATAAATATAAATATAAATATAAATATAAATATAAATATAAATATAAATATAAATATAAATATAAATATAAATATAAATATAAATATAAATATAAATATAAATATAAATATAAATATAAATATAAATATAAATATAAATATAAATATAAATATAAATATAAATATAAATATAAATATAAATATAAATATAAATATAAATATAAATATAAATATAAATATAAATATAAATATAAATATAAATATAAATATAAATATAAATATAAATATAAATATAAATACAAATATAAATATAAATATAAATATAAATATAAATATAAATATAAATATAAATATAAATATAAATATAAATATAAATATAAATATAAATATAAATATAAATATAAATATAAATATAAACATAAATATAAATATAAATATAAATATAAATATAAATATAAATATAAATATAAATATAAATACAAATATAAATATAAATATAAATATAAATATAAATATAAATATAAATATAAATATAAATATAAATATAAATATAAATATAAATATAAATATAAATATAAATATAAATATAAATATAAATATAAATATCAATATATATATAAATATAAATATAAATATAAATATAAATATAAATATAAATATAAATATAAATACAAATACAAATATAAATATAAATATAAATATAAATATAAATATAAATATAAATATAAATATAAATATAAATATAAATATAAATATAAATATAAATATAAATATAAATATAAATATAAATATAAATATAAATATAAATATAAATATAAATATAAATATAAATATAAATATAAATATAAATATAAATATAAATATAAATATAAATATAAATATAAATATAAATATAAATATAAATATAAATATAAATATAAATATAAATATAAATATAAATATAAATATAAATATAAATATAAATATAGATATAAATATAAATACAAATATAAATATAAATATAAATATAAATATAAATATAAATATAAATATAAATATAAATATAAATATAAATATAAATATAAATATAAATATAAATATAAATATAAATATAAATATAAATATAAATATAAATATAAATATAAATATAAATATAAATATAAATATAAATATAAATATAAATATAAATATAAATATAAATACAAATATAAATATAATTATAAATATAAATATAAATATAAATATAAATATAAATATAAATATAAATATAAATAATAATATAAATATAAACATAAGTATAAATATAAATACAAATATATACAGAGGGAGAACGAAAACATACACTGAAGATGGCGGATCGCCGAAACCGGTTTGTAACAAAACAAAAATTGACAAGGGATGACGAAAAATCCTTCCAATATACATCTAATATCCACCCTGTGGGAAAAACGGAAAGTCAAATCAACTCATAAAAATATAAATATAAATTTAAATATAAATATACGGTTTTAAGTATGCAATCCCACTTACAGTAAGTAAAAACTCTGTAAAATTGGAAAAAAAAACAATTTTAAGTGAAATAAAATAAAATTAGCAAATTAAAATAAAATGAAATTAAAGTAAATGAAATTACATAAAGCTTATTTTAATGTGATTAAATTAGAAAATAAAAATATATTAAAATAACGTAAAATAAAAAACCAACAAAATAAACAAAAAAATTAAATTATTAAATAAAAAAAAAATATATAAAATAATTAAATTAAATAAAATGAAAAAAGTAAATAACGTATTTATTCTGTTTTGAATTAACTAAAAAATTAAATAAGAACTAAAATAAAAAAATTAAATAATAAATTGGAAAAAGTGGTATCCAAAGATAACGAAACGAAACAAAAAGGAAAGAACCAAGGGAAAGAAAGTCATATGAAAGGAACAAAAAAAGGAAAGAAATAGTAAGGAAAGAAAATAATAAAGTAAAAGGATATAAAATAAAAAAATTTAATCTCTTTGAATAACAGTTTTGGTTGTTATGGTAAATATAGTTAAATATGAAAGTTAAGCTTTTGTGGTTGAATTTCAATCACTGAGCGAACTGAAGTAATTATAGTATACCACACTTACCAAAAACAAAGCGCTGATATTGGATTGGCATGTTCACGCGGATTCTCCGGCAAATCCTCAGTTTTCACTGATTGCATTTTATTTGTTTAAGCTAGAAAGGAAAAATAACAAATGAAAGTAAATTAAAAACTGCCTTATCATCAAATAAAAAGAAAAAAAAGCAAACATTTGCTGGATTACTAAGCTGATATCTACAAAAGTAGGTATTCGTATTTGCTTAGAATTAACTTAAACTACACATGAACAATTTGACGTAATTTGGCGAAACAATACTGCGTGTTATGAATGGAAAGTCAATGCACAAGTGTAAACGATCGTAAAACAATTTGTGTTTATAATCGTACTTAGCTGGTTACTATTGGTGTATTTATCCGAGATTAGATAGTTTTTTAATGACGAAATTGTGATTTGATGAGAAATAACGGTAACTATGTAGCTAATGAACAGTGATGGCCCATAAAAGCTGTTAACCAATCTTATAACTTTAGACGAGCTATTCTTGTATATTATATATTACCATATTCATTGCTAGAGGAGGTTGCCACCTATTTGAAATGTTATACAAAATTGAGTGAGATATGCCATTATTTTCTTAGATCAAAGCTTAACGCTGAAGAAAAACATCTGCAAAAAAAGAAATAGTTTTGGGACCCTGCTTCGCAAATACCATATTTTTTATTTTGGAATTTGCCAAATTTGTTCATGAGATATACATGATTAAGTGGAGCCATCTTTTTTTTTGTTGAGCAACGGTAAATCGTAAATATCTCGAAAACGTTTTCATGGAATCAAAAATAACCTCGATTTTTGGAATCAGGGGTTTTTTTATATACGAATTTCAGTGAAATCGGTAAAAATGGCGAACAAACTAAATTCAAAAGAATCGGTATGAAACACCGGAATTTCCAATTAGAATATTTAGTGAGATTACTCACTAGTTAGAATATGTAATCGATTGCCGTCTGGACTCACTTTGTGATGTCCAAAAAGTGAATCGTGTGCTAATCGACAGCCTACATATTTGTAGATTTTCCCACAATGTGTAAAAAATTAAAATTAATGAGTTTCTGGATCCGTCACGTAATTAAAAGTAAAGTCATAATTTTATGGCTTGTCTTTAATTTGCTAGCATCACGAATGTTTATAAATGTATATACATGCAAATTTTAAATTACTAAATATTTACTTATTGTGAATTTAGATTCAAACATGCATACAAATTTCCAACAGCGAGCTCCAGCATGCTAAAGCACACCGACTGCAGCTACATGACAAAATTGGAACGATTTTGCTCCTATCACCATTCTAAATCCTCGAAATCCATGGGTAATTACGTTATATTTATATAGATGGTGGGCTTCTTCACGAAGATCGTCAACCTATGTCCGTCCTCTTGTATCATACTCGAAAATGGAAAAAGGGACGACTGGTTTCCCAAAGAAGATAAGGGTATCAGTAAATAAAGAAGAGTTATGAAGACCGTAAGGGATTTAAGAGGTGGTCAATAAGGGCAATACGACAGTCGAGCTAGTACCTGAAGGTCGTCCTATATATTAAACTATCTAAAGCAGTTTCATCCGAAACTATCAACAAGCAATTTCATCCGAAACTACTCAGGCGTGACGGATCTATCTCGATACAATAATAAACCAACCATTTATCTCGCTAGAACCCGTAAACAACCCATGTATGCCATACATTTGGTGAGCCAATACATTTGTAAAGTTCCGTTGCAAAAATAGCTATACCCAGCCTATTGCCAGTCGGTAGATGCAACTCTTTTTTTGTTCGAATTTGTAAAGCATTAATCATTTGTTGGAACCAGCAAGATCGGACCAATACATCGCATAGCTCCCATACAATCGATTGTTCCGATAAACGGGTTTTGGGCAGACCTCTCCTTACTTGTTTTTCCTTCATTTTGAGCGCTATTACTCTGGGATGGTTTAACTCAATTCTCAGTAGAATATTATATTAAATAGTTACGCCCTAATTCTAGTGTGGTAACAACATTCGTTTTACCCGCAAATAAATAGTTTGGAAACTTTTACACCCTTTTCGTATTTTCCCGGCTTAAGGTGCAGTTCAATTTCGTAACCTCCAAAATAGGTGGTTACGTAGCGTAACCGCGAAAAATTGCACGTGTTTTGTGGACAGAAAATATCGCAAATTTTGTACACATACTATTCCACAAGAATTAATAAACAATAGCTGTGTTCGGTAACAAAACTTGCAAAGAGCTGCCAGTAAAGTGAGAATGACGTAAAACTCTCTCGAAACGCCAAAAGTCAGTGAAAACTTGCAAACAAAACAGCTGTTGCTTTTTTGATTGGTTAATGCCGAAATTTTTGTTTTTGCTTTTGCTTGTCACGATCAGCTGGTTTTCACTTACAAGTTTTACTGATTGAAATTCGCCCCGCAGCAAAGAGCATAGATGAATAAGAGGGAGCAGTTTGTGAAAAATGAGAACGATGAAACACAAAAGTCTGAAAGGTCCGACAACAGGTATTCGTAAATGCATATGTATAAAGGAGTAATAAATAATTATTTGAATGCCATTTAAGCTCCATTTATATAGTTTGCTTCTTGAATTGAAATCTAAGCATTTTCCAAATCAATTTAAAGACCATCAAACTTCTTTGGCAACTTGCCCCAGAGGCTTTTTCCGAATCGTTTTAATGTCGATTCCCAATTCATTTCATTTTTGCTGCAATGGTTAGACTGGACGAATTGGGTAAAAAATATTTTTTTATTACATAAAACCATTTCAATGGATACCATCCTCAAATTTCTTATATTCAGTAATAAAGGCCACTCTAGTGTGCATATAGGCAGAAGCTCGTACGAATTTGAGATTACTGCGCAATTGTAGCAAATAGAAATTTGTGTCAAATAGCATCCGCGCACGCATTTTTTATGCATGGCTGGTGCAACGAATTTATGCGCCGGTATAAATCAAGCCGTCTTGAATTGAGTATGATTTAGGGGGCATTACATTGTGTAAGTAAATTTCTAATGTATGAATGACGACACTTAAAAATCCCTTTGGTGCAACAGTTTTAAGCTCAAAACATTGGTGAGTTATAGGTAACCTTATAAATCAGTTGATTCCACCAAAACTATGAGAAGCAATGCAATCGATTATTGGTGCTATATCGGAATTCCTTATCCGAAAAGTGACTTTACCGACCAATTGCATGTTGGTTTTTCTCTTACTTTAATGACACGACTATAGCTATATCGTTTTCGAGGATCGTTTTCAACATCCACGGGTAATGCTGACCGTCAGCCTTTTGGTGGAATGTTTTTGCTCGACACCGAACTACATAAAGCCAGTCCAGATCAGTTAAATATAGTCATTTAAGTGTAGTTCAGTTGGTATCGGAACAAAAGTATCGATACTTACTTGTATTTACCAGTATCGTTTCAACCCTAGTTGTTACTTAACGACGACTACTTTTCAATCATTTTTGTGCATTGAAAGTAATTAGACATGTCATCAAGAGTTTTGCGTGAAAAAATTCATTCGTTAGGCTATTTTTCTCCTTTCTTAAGTGGGTGTAAACTACCTTCTAACAAAGAAGTTATGAAGGTATTGTTTTTTAATTTACGAGCAGTAAAATTAAATTTATGTGAGAGTGCTGAATTAGTGGTCGAAGAAGTGAGTATTTTTTGGGATAAAGCTCGAATCCCCACTAGAACCGAGCAACACTGCATAACAAAACTTGAAGATTTATATAATTCATGGAGGTAAGTGAATAAAAATTCTAATATTAAATCGGAAACGCAAAGAGAAAGAGAAGAGGCGTGGACGTCGAAGTTAGATGACTTATTTGATATAGCAAGTGCAAATGCACTGGACCTTATTAAAAATTCAGAGGACAAATTATTTTTGGAGAATCAAAGAAAGAAAGGTAGACAGGGGTTTATGTATGGCATCGATTACAAAACAGCAGTAAGAGAAGGAAGAATGGAAGAACGTCAACAAAATCATTTAAAACGGAAAGAACAGAGTGATCGTGCATTAGCTGCTTCTAGTAAGAAGAAATTGTAGATTATTTTTAACATAGTATAACATATATTTATTTGTACTGTCTTTATTCAGATGAAACAGCTGAACTTTCTTCCTGCAGTTCGGAGAGCGATATCAGCGAAATCGCTGCTAGGTATGAGGTAAGTTCAAGGTTATAAATTATAAGTAAAACGTGAGAATGAAACTATATAAAACGTAGATGAGAAATAATTGAAACACACAGGGTTACCTTACAAAACTATAACCAAACACTTAATTTCTTTTTAGCAGGTCTTGGGAGCAGAAGCTGTAATGCCAACGCCAGCCCAAAAAATGAGAAGATTTAAAAATATAATGACTCCAAAACTTGCAGCCGCTTTAGATGTTTGCAAGGTCAGTGATCGAAAAGCAGTGCATTTAATTATATCTGTGGTGGAAGCAGTCGGCCTTGAAGTGCAAAACTATATTATAAATAACGTATATACATAATGCAAGGGAAAAAATACGAGCAGAACAGTTAAAAAATATAAAAGAACGTTTCAACAGGTACGAACTTGGTGCAATTTGTTTGCACTGGGACGGAAAGCTGTTACCAGCTCTTACTGGGAATGAAAAAGTTGACAAACTTCCAATCATAATTTCATGCGGGCGTACGGAGCAACTACTTGAAGTGCCGGCACTTAAAAGTGGAACTGGCAGAGAGCAGGCGTCTGCTATTTGTAAAGCTATATTTGAATGGGGACTTCAAGATCATATACAAGCCTTGGTGTTCGACACAACTTCCGTAAACACAGGCCGTTTTAATGGAACCTGTGCTACTATTGAACACAGTCTTCAAAAGCAGCTTCTTTGGCTACCTTGCCGTCACCGTATTAAGAAGTGCCTTTGAAGTCAAGATGAGCAAAACCGAAAGCCCAAATGTAAAAATATTTGAGCAATTTAAAAATACATGGGGAAATATTAACCAAAATAATTATCAGTCTGGAATGGGAGATAATGATGTCAAAAAATATTTAACAGTAGATAAAGATAAAATAATTGAATTCGTGAACGATGCGATCAAAACTAAACAGCCAAGAGATGATTACAGGGAGTTTCTTGAGCTAACACTAATATTTCTTGGCGAGACTCCACCTATTCGCGATGCAGCTTTTCGCGCCCCTGGGGCTGTCTACCACGCGAGATGGATGGCAAAAGCTATATACTGCTTAAAAATAGTTTTATTTCGACGTGAATTGGATTTGGCAGTAAAAGATAGGAAAGCTTTACGTAATATTTGTATTTTTATTGTTTCAATATATGTTGAGATGTGGTTCTCTGCTCCTTCTGCTGCACAAGCACCATACAAAGATTTCCAGCTTTTGAAAAAACTGGATTCTTTTAAAAAAATTGATGCTGATATATCCAAAGTTGCATTACACAAATTTAAAAACCACTTATGGTACTTGAGTCCTGAATGTGCGGCTTTAGCATTTTTTGATAACAGTGTTTCTGTTGAGTCAAAAAAAGAGATGGTGAAGGCATTGAGTCGTGAGACTTTAGATGAAGATGTAAAACGCGCCTCAATTCAACATTTGATTGTTATGCATGTTATTGAAGGCGGAATGGATCAGTTCATTTCTTCTGAGACCAACAATTTTTCTCTTCGCTTAAAAATCAATACAGCATTTTTGAAAAATTATCCAAGTTTATGGCCTGCGGATAGTAATTTTTAAACTGCTCTTCAAATTGTTAATGACATTAACGTGGTAAACGATACAGCTGAACGAGCGGTGAAATTGATGCAAGACTACTACAACCCAATGCTCACAAAAGATGAGGAACAAAAACAATATATATTGCAAGTAGTCAAAAACTATTAAAAACAGTTTCCTATGAGCACGAAGGAGATTTTATTATAAAACTTTTTATAATTACACCATTTAATAAAATAAATAATCATCAGGCAAAGAATGCGAAGATATGTGAAAATTTCGCTGTTATTTTTTAATTTGGTTTTTTCTAGATTAAATATTAATGCTACAGAAAACTAATACAGAGCAACATTGTTCATCAGATATGTCCCTAGAATATTTGTGAATAAAGTTTTTCTATAAAATAAATATTACTGAAGTTAAGAACAATTTAAGCGAGCCATAGTGAGAAAAATAGCATTTTTAGCAAACTTTGTGGGCTCAAGGCACGCCCAATCATTATGCAAACGATCTAAACATATTTATATATATTTTTTTTCTAATTTGGAATAAATCTAAGGGGTTTGCCATGTGAAAATACGAAAAAAAAATAACGGTCACACTAATGTACATATGAAATCAATCTGAGATTTATGAATTTGCATAAGCAAGTTTTGCTATAGGTGATAACACTGTAGGAACGCTAAAATGACGCATGAAAACAGCAAAACAAACACTTCATATACGAGTATACGACAAATTTTTCAATTATTTTCATTTATTTTCATATTTTCAAATTTCTAGCCTTATGCTTTATCACGAATAATTAGTTTTTAGAAAATGGAAGACGTCGTTTCAAAGTCCAACATTTACAAGTAAAAGGCATAAATGGCTCTTTAAACTCTAATAACCGAATCAGACTTGTTAAATTTAATTAATAAGTAGTAATCAATTAATTACACTGCTTTTTTAATTGGTAAAGATTATTTTAATTGGTTTTCAAGAAAAGGCAATTATTAATTGATTACGATTAGAAAAAATCAAAATATAATCATGATGTTTTACGATTTTTATAAAAAATTAAAAATAATCAAAAACAGTTTGGATTACTTAAAATTTTTTTTTCTTGATTCTATCTCTCTATGGCGCGATATACAACAGGTATATCATCATAAACCTCCTAAGAGATTTTTGCGCCAAGCTTCTCTTCCAATTTGTGGTGTGCCGATTTGAATTTTTCCCTACAAATTGGTGGGACCTACAGTTTTTTGCCGACTCCGAACGGCATCTACAAAGGAGACGGATTTGTGCTGAGAAGCCTGTCATGGCAGAAATACACTCGGAGAGTTTGCCAAACCACTGCCGAGGGGCGACCCCGTTTTGAAAAACTTTTTTTCAAATCACTTTTGATGTTACCTGTACCAGGGCTCGAACCATGGACCTTCGGTGTGGTAGGCCGGCAACACTACCTTCACACCACGGCGGCCGCCGTTTTTTTCCAGTACGATACTCACAAAAATTAAAAATAATCAAAATCGTAAAAATCGTGATTTTTTAAATAATTTTTTTATTTAATTGGAAAATAATCATTCAAAATTGAAAGTTATGGTAATCAATCATTAAATGGATTCTCAAGAAAATAATCAATCAACCCGGTAACCATTACGATTAGTAATCAGTATTTAACCAGGGTTCAGACAATATTTGAAATATAATTTGTTTTCCCAAATAATACTTTGCGGCCAATATTTGTATTGAATTTTTTCATTCTTATCATTAAAAAATATCTAAAACTTGATTATTTGAGCACCTGAAAAACTCAAATCTTAAATCTCAAATGAAAATTCGAAAAATTACAAATGTTTGAAATACATTTTTTTTCTTTTCATTCGCAAATGCGAGTATATTTAAAAACAAACATTTCTTTTTTATTCTCCATAAGTTTGTTTCCATTTTTCATAGTACTTATAGAATTTTAATGGTGAATTGTCTTTCCACTAATCTTCTGAAATGTTTGACTTATCGTATCATCGATTTTCGATAAGTTACTTAAAAGATCTGCAGCTGTTTTTTTAAGATGGGCAGTTGCCTTAATGTAGTAAAATTTGCATCCATAAGATTTACATGAGACCAATTACTTACTTAAATGTCATACATCTAGACACACAAACAGACATCTGTGGGACGAAGATTCGCCGTCTAGGGACATAAGGGAACCCCTCTGTAAGTACTGTGATTAGATCCGGCATCACATCACTTAGCCGTTAGATCCACGGAACCACAGGTAGGCTCCAAATGAATTCCTTACTGAGTCGGTAGATACCTCCTTTAGATCTCGGCCTGTAAACCCCGATATAGACAATCAACCACTTGCAATATTTTAAGAGGAGAGGGTCCTCCCCTACTCATCCCCACCTTATCATCCCCGCCTGTATCTCTATCACTGTTCTATAGAACTTCTATTATCAATCTCGTTATGGTCCAATACTGTTGATGACGATTCACAGAATGATCGTGCCCATTAGGCACTTTTAACTACAACAACAAGAACAACAACGAAACAATAAGATCTGATGCTTGTTTTATTTTCTCAACCACAAAATTAATAGAATCGTATACAGGCAGATCAAAAAAGAGGTGGTGTGTCTCAATTCTTTTCTCACGGGTTTTATCCAAGACGAGCTTTTGATACATACGATTTTGTGCCAAAACGCCTATGGTCAAATACTTCGCCTTATTCCATATCCTTACAGCAGGAAAAGGCAATAGTTAGGCCCTCTATTAATCCACAAATCTTACATTAGAAATTCCAATTTGGGCACCCACGCACAGCCTCTTAGTATGCAGAGGATTTGACCGTAGTCAAATATTTCAGAATGTATCCTCTGACTGTATCTGCCATGACCCAACGCTTCACAAAAGAGGTTGAACTGCATTAAAAGACTCTTAAGCGTTCTTAGCTTAACCTCGTTTCTAACCTACATCAGCAAATAAAACTGAACTGAAGTCTAGAAGGAAGCTAGTCATGGAGTTGTACCTTTATCGCATCTTAGAAGGAGGACGAAATAGCCAGGATTAGACTGGTTGTGTTATTGTAGTGCCTTAGTTTAAATTATAGCCAGCCCAATAGAAATTGATTCGACGCAAATGTTTGACTTTTAGAATAAATAAAAAAATTTACTCATTTATATCAACAAATGAAAGCAAAAACACATTTGCGTTCAATGTTTGTAAGAGCATAAATGATTTCCAAACATTTGTTCTTCGGAATGATTGAAAATTTCAATTATTCGTCACAACCACAGTGAAATGAGTTATTTGTTTTAAAATTTGTTCGCAGCCAGTATAAGAAATTGAAATGAATGAATTTTAATTGTTTGAAAAAGAATTTTTCTGAACTCTGTATTTAACAGGTCTGAACCAAACATTCGTATAGTAAATTTGGATTGCCTGTATGCGAATAATCGCTAATTGTCAAATAAATATTCGAATGATGAAATAAAAAAAATAGCGGCTACACTCTCTGCCCATTTAGTTCACTCTGCCTTTGTTGATGGAAATAATTTGAACTTAAATAAAGATATTGGACATGGTCATGAACTAATCCAAAATTAAATAAATAGGAGGTACCTGATTTTCTTTGATTTGACATTCAGAAACTCTTCATAATCGCACACAAATTATTTTTAAATGGGCGGGGTATGATATAAGTTTTATCAGATTTTAAAATCGGTAAGCGAAAACTAGTTGAGTTATTTTGTGATATCTTCACAAGGAGTAGTAAAAGTCGATGTATGTATAACCACACCCCTTTTCTTTCAAGTGGATTATTCACCTTCCGAACAAAATAAAATAAAAGTGTTTACGGCGCCATGAAAGTAGTAACAATGCAAACATTAAACAACAGCAAACTCCGAAAATTTATTCACTCGTTTCGATTCGATTAAAGTTACTGAAACTAAGAGATATCGTCTGAAAGTTATGTTCTCTCATCAGGGTGCAAACTACCGAAGCGCAAAGTAAATGACAAAATAAGTAGTAGATTTTTCCAAGCTATATTTCTGAAATTTAAAATTATCTAAAAATTCTTGGTAATATTCATAAACTCTATTTTCAGTATTCGCAGTTTGTAAAACATTAATCATTTGTCGGAACCAGCAAGATCGGACCATTACAACGCATAGCTCCCATACAATCGATTGTTCCGATTAACGGGTTTTGGCCTATAACTAAATATATTTTGCAGGTTTAGTACTTTTTAGATATGTAATGTGTGTAGTGAAAATCACCCAGATCGAGCCAACATAACATATAGCTCCCATACAATCGATTGTTCCGATAAATGGGGTTTGGGTTATATATCTTTAAATTAACAGTTTTGCAGAGTTTGTACTAATTGTGAGTAAGGATCAGACACTTATATCCGTGATGCATATTCATGAAAGGTATAAAGTCTTCGGCACAGTCGAAGACAGCCCTTTCCTTATTTTTCTATCACCTGGTCACACTGCTCATTACCATCGACCCGCTGCGCTGTTCGCTTTGCTGGTTACTATAAAGATCTCTCTTTGCCAGGCGCGGATACAGGTCTCTAGTTTTCAATTCAGTTTCTTTTGTTATATTTTCATAACTGTACTTTTATTTGTAATTATTTGAGTCCATGTTCTTTCACAGTTGTTCCACCATTTTGTTTTTATTTCCGGTGTTTAAATTTTTCACTTTATACATGGCTACACTCTGACATCAAAAATTAATCAAAACACGTGAACGAACGAAAAACTGCCAAAATATTTGGCAAAAAATTAAAAAGAGGAAAGAAATAAAAAGATATATATTTGTGTGACATTAGGTAGTATTATTGTGTTTTAATAAATAGTGAAATCCCTAAAAAACAAGTAAAATATAAAGTTTGATTTCAGTTGGAAAGTATTGATGGAACTCAAGTCGGAGTCCAATATTTTTTTCAGTGGAGAAATAAGAATATTTTCATATCAAAAATGTTCCCTTTTGTTGGAGAATGGACATATTCAGTCCATGTGAAGTCTTCACAGACGGGTCAGCTAAATCTAATTTCTGTGTTTTGTTCTTCAATTCATATTGTATGAGTATAATGAGTGTAATTCCATGTTTTCCAGTATATTCAATCAAAGATCTTTGTTTCCTTATATGGGGGCTGTATTTTTGACTCTGGTGTGCTACCTGGTTTTTGCTCGTGGTTGCTAAAAATCCTGCCATGCATCCTGTTTGCCTTAAGAATCCTCTTCATTTGTAACAATTTGTTGTTGGATCAGTTTGCTGATTTCATTATAAAAATATCCAGGGTTTCTCCTCTTTTTTCCATTTCTTATTATTTGTTTTCTTTATATTTAATATCATTTTGCAAAATCCATACTTGCAATATCCATTACTTCTGCTTATATCTTGTGTCCCGTGCCAGTGCTAGAGTTTTAAACTTCAACTCAAGATCGCCCCATATGCTAACTTGCTTCAAGTACACCCTTTATATACATTGATTACATATATATATATAATCCAGGAAAATTTCTAAGTAACTAAAAAAATACACAATAATGAAATCTAAGTACCCTGAAGTTTAGAACAACTGAAAATCATTGCAACTTGTTTGTATCATACAGGAAATCAGTAAAAGTAATTAAACAATTTGAAAACACTTAACAATAGAAGTGGGAGACATTTTTTTTCATCTACTTGTAACTATTACGTTACATCGCGGTTTTATATTTGTAACTATTTGAATACACAATGGGATGATTATACTTTCGTACGATTTGTAAAAAAAGATGGGAGATTATTCAACGATCGGTCGTGGGAAAATTGTCATGCAACTAATTGAAATGTATGAGTTAGAAAGCTTGAAGCGAGGGTGGACAGCAGTGAAGAGTTTGTTACACTGACGTTTTGAAAAGCTGAAAGTACATCGGTCTCGATAGATATGAGTTTAACCTACCTCGGTTTTCAGATCGAAGTAGAGCCAGAGATTAGAAAGGTTGCCTTCTTCTTCAGCTGTATGAGGTGATTTTGCTCAGATAACAGAGTTCACTGGGCGGAAGTTGATGTCAATATGGATATGGCGCCAAATGTACCTAGGAGGTAGGTCATCGTCTAACAATAGGTTGAAGGGGTGTCGTTATCATTATTGGTTAGGACATATCCAGGAAACGATATTAAGTAGTTAGCTATTGCGCTTGGAAGACATGCAGGTTCCATCTCGTTAATCAATCTGAGATAATTGAAACTGAAAAGTAGAGAGTATGTTGTTCAATATAACTGGTGCTTTGGAAACGTTGTAATGAAGAGCGGGAAGATAGCAAAGAGAGAGCTTTATAGTAACCAGCAAAGCGAACAGCGCAGAGGGTCGATGGTAATGAGCTGTGTGATCAGGTGATAGAACAAAAAATCGGCAAAAAAAAATGGTTAGAAAAGGCTAAAATTAAGAAAAGAAAGAAGCTAAAAAAGTCAGAAATTTTTTTACGAAATCCATTTCAAATTTTTTATTTTAGTTTAAACTATTTGTATATAAAGCTTTCGACATAACTTAAAGGAACTATTCTTGTTTCAACACATATCAGTCACATTTTCCTTAGCTAGGATTCTTTTCAAAGAAACGTATACTATAGAAAAATCAATACAAACTTATTAACTTTTTAATATGTTCTACGTCTGATGAATCAGAAGTGCTTGAGTCTGCGTACAAAGTTTGGGTATTTATCATAGAGATGAGATCATAGGTAATTTCAAAATCAGTGCAACATTTGGATAAGCGTTTTAACGAACATCTAATATCAAGCAGCGAGTTAAGCATTTTAATTTTTACTGTTTTTAATTTTAATGACTTAGTTTTTAAAATGTTCATGGACTAAAATTCTTTCAACCTCCCAATTACTGAAAGGTAATACCAAAAAGTTAAATACGAATTCGACCAGTTCTAAAAAAGTGGGTTCGTTTAATGAATTTTTATGTTCTCGGACTTCCGCCCAAAATTCTATAGTAGAGGTCACACTTGTCCATTGTACGGTTATTAGCTTTCACTACTTCAGCTCAATCAATACTACTTGACTTGGAGAATACCTAGACTTTTCTTCTTGAAAGTGAGAAAATACATCCGGCTTTGTAACTTTCAAAGAATTATCAACTGAAAAATAAAAATTGTCTTTTATAAAGAGTTCATATTATCAGGTAGGCAAAGTCGCAATTGGGTTATCAACTCCATTTAAAATAGTTGACAATTTTTACGAATAATTTTCTGTATTTCGTCATCAATACTACCTTCATTCAACTTTAATTTTATATATTCCCCGAAGTTGTATGAAAATATGGTGTTGGGACCAAAAAAGCTTTAGAGTAAAGAAAAGCTAAAAAAAAGCTCCGAAGCTAAACCCAAAATTATGAGGCTAAAGGACAAAAAACAAGTAAGGAAATGGATGTCTTCAACTGTGCCGAATACTTTATACCTTTCATGAATATGCATCACGGTTTTATGTGTCCGATCCTTACTTACAATCTGTACAAACTCTGCAAAACTGTTAATTTAAAGATACATAGCCCAAACCCCATTGATCGGAACAATCGATTGTATATATCCCCCATTTGTTATGTAGGTCCGATCTGGCTGATTTTCACTACACACATTATATATATAATATGTACCAAACCTGCAAAAATTTTACGTTCCTAGGTTTTTAATGGCCAAAACCCGTTTATCGGAACTATCGCTTGTATGGGAGCTATGCGTTGTATTGGTCCGATCATGCTGGTTCCGACAAATGATTAATGATTTGCAAAATGGCTACCTCTTATCAAATTTCATCAAATTGATAATTTTTTTCACTTTGCGGTAATTTTTTCAAAGTCTTGAAACCAATATTCAGAAAAAGTAGCTTAAGTTGTGACAGAAAAATTAATAGCTTTTTTTTTTTTGAAAAATGTATAATGGTTTGAGAAAACGTATAACTTTTGAAGTATATTTAGTTAAAGAAATTCAAAGAGGTTTTGTTGATTTTTCTTTTCACAATTGCATATCAGTCCTGCATGATCAGATTCGAGTCAAGAAAGTTTTCTTGACCATTTCTTGACCCTTTCAAGAAATACTCAATTAAAGCTCAAGATAACCTTCTTGACTCGCATCTAATCATGCGAGAAAAAAAGAAATTGATTAAGCCATGTCCGTCCGTCTGTTAAGACGATAACTTAAGTAAATTTTGAGATATCTTAATCAAATTTGGTATGCAGGTTCCTTGGCACTCATCTCCGAGCGCTATTTAAAATGGGCGAAAACGAATCATAGCCACGCCCACTTTTTATATATAGAATATTTTCGAAAATACAAAAAAAGTGATTATTAAGTACATACCTTATACATTTATAAGGATAAAATTTAGTGTTTACATTAGCCTTAAGGCAATAAATGTTTGAAAATTGGCATGGCACCGCCCACTTTTGATTGAGTCAAATTTAGCAATATTATTAATCATAAATCAAAAACCGTACAAGATATCGAAACAAATTTCAGCACACATACATATTTATATTATTACAAGAAATGTTCCGGAAAAAAATGGGAACATCGGTTGACGTTCACACCCACTTTTATACAAAATATTTTGAAAAGGATCATATAAAAATTTAAAAAGCAAACACTTTTGCGTAAAAAAGCTTTATATCATTTCTATTTCACTTTCAAAGTGTCAATGGGGGTGGCCCCCTTCCCTTTTATAGTGGATTATGTCACACAACATTTTTTGCCATAACTCCGGCAAAAATTCATTTATCGAAACGATAAATGGCGAAAATATTTAATATACGAGGTGTGTTCAAAAAGTATCGCGAATTTTGAATTTTCGCTGGTTACGTATATTCGAATTTCGAATTTTTTGTGGCGTTATGTTGGTACTCATGTCTCTCACTTATGCCAACAAGCTCGGCCAATTTGAATGTTCAGTTAATTGTTGACAGCTGCTTTGCTTGCACGTGTTTTGGATCGTCTTCGATTTTTACCTATTCAAAAAAATGGATCAAAGAACCCGTATCAAATTTTGTGTGAAAAACGAAATTAAGTGCGCGGATGCATTCCGAATGTTGACTGTGGCATACGGAGAAGCTACCTTGGAACGAAGCAACGTTTATCGGTGGTACAAAATGTTCTCAGAAGGCCGAGAAGATGTGAACGACGAAGAGCGTGCCGGACGCCCGAGCACTTCAACAACAGACGAAAAAATTAATGAGGTGGAGAAAATGGTATTGGCCAATCGTCGAATCACCGTTAGAGAAGTTGCTGAGGACCTTAACATATCGATTGGCTCGTGCCATTCGATTTTTATCAATGATTTGGGCATGAGACGGGTCGCCGCGAAATTCGTACCAAAATTGCTCAATTGTGACCAAAAACAGCATCGCATGAACATTGCTAATGAGATGTTAAACTCTGTCCGCGACGACCCAAATTTGCTCCAGAGGGTCATAACTGGTGACGAATCGTGGGTTTATGGTTATGACGTGGAAACCAAAGCTCAATCATCTCAAGGGAAGCTGCCGCACGAACCAAGACCGAAAAAAGCGCGCCAAGTTCGGTCGAATGTGAAAGTTTTGCTGACAGTTTTCTTCGATTGCAGGGGCGTGGTGCATCATGAGTTCTTGCCATAGGGAAGAACGGTCAATAAGGAATATTACCTGCAAGTTATGCGCAATTTGCGCGAAGCAATCCGCCAGAAACGCCCGGATTTGTGGAAGAACAAAAATTGGCTTTTGCACCACGATAACGCCCCTGCTCACGCATCGTTGCTTGTGCGCGACTTTTTGGCCAAAAACAACACACTAATGATGCCGCAGCCACCGTATTCCCCAGATCTGGCCCCCTGTGACTTTTTCTTGTTCCCTAAACTGAAGAGGCCCATGAAAGGACGACGTTACGCTTTTCTTGACGAGATAAAGACGGCATCGAAGGAGGAGCTGAACAAGATACAAAAAAATGATTTTTTGAAGTGCTTCGAAGATTGGAAAAACCGTTGGCACAAGTGTATAATATCTCATGGGGATTACTTTGAAGGGGACAAAATAGATATTCATGAATAAATAAATAATTTTTGAAAAAACACAAAATTCGCGATACTTTTTGTAAAAACGGGCGAATTCGGTCAACGGATGCGCCAAGTTTTTTAACATAGTTCTGAAAAATTTGTTTGCAAAATGGAAAACGGGATATTTCTATAACTATACAAGCTATATCAATATGATCTTGCAAACATAGTAAGCTTTTTAAGCAAAAGTCGACTGCAAACAAATTTTGTGGATTTTGGAGAAGTAGCCATGGCACCACCTGTTCAGCATACAAATTCAGCTATTTTCAAAGGCGATTGCTTGTAGTTTCAACTAGATATTTCAATCAAAATCAGTCAGCTGTTCTCAATAGTATGTAGTATACTCTTGCCAAAAATTAGGCAAATCGGATAATGCACAAGTAAAATATCCGGGCAAGTTGTTAATACCCCAATGCAATAGATAAGTTATAAATCTTTTTTGATTTTCATACCTTCCGTGACCATGAAATGTTTGTAAGTATGAGAAGAAGAAGAGATGGGCCTATCAATAAGTAAACTGAAATAATAAGGACGATTTAGCAATGTCCGTCTCTCCGTCCGTCTGTCTATTTGAACGCAATTTTTTCAAACATAAAATGTGCATGTATTGGTATTTTGAAACAATGTGGTTAGCAGTGTTTGGTAGGAAAGCTATTCATATACGAGTACAAACTAGCTGACAAGCCGAACTTTGTTCCGCCTTAAAAGCACAAATCATACAGTCACCCTGGGTCCACATTTAGGTCAATAAATTGGGAACCGGGTAAAATATCGAGGTGAAAGATATCTTACATTTTAGGAGAGACGTCTAAAGAATGATTATTGAAAGTTTCATTCATTTCTATGCAGTCGTTTTTGTGTGACGCGGGCGTTATGGTAAAAAAACCACATTTTTGGTCAGATTTTTCCCACATTTTGGTCAATAACTCGGGAACTGGATGAGATATCCAAATGAAAGTTGTCCCAAATTTTAAGTTAGACGTTAAGTGATAGAATGGTGAAAGTTTCATGCAATTCTATTCAGTAGTTTTTGCGTGATACGCGCACAATCATACAGACGGGCAGACAGACAGACAGACAGAAAAAAATTCTAAAAATTGTAGATTTGGGCTCCGCTGGTCCAATAACGACCTCTCCTATCAGTTTTTCTTGAATATCTTCAATGTACAGACATCGACCTGTTACAATTTTATTATATGTAAAGATAAATTAATTTACCCCTCAAAACTCATAACAGAAGTGTTTTTATTGAAAACAATCAGTTGGCTTTATAATACGAACTGAAAAGTATTAAAATAGACCTGCGTAAATTGGTATGCCATAATAGATCACTACTAGGTATATAATGTTCGGTTCCACCAGAACTTAAACTTCCTTACTTGTTATATTATTTGGTTTTCGTATGTACGTACTTGTCATTTTAAATAGACCTGTAGTTTTTCGTTTAAAAAAATGGTAGTTTTTTTGGTAATATATTTTCTAATTTTTGGTTACTTCTTTTTTTATTGCTGTGGGAACACTGAACAGTAGTAAGTCGAGAGTAGATAAAAAAGAGCAGTGATAAAATACAGTATTAGAGCAGAAAAGAGGTAGAAGAAGGTAGAAAGCGGGGAGTAGGGAGCCCTTTCACGTTCGGATGGGCATCAGAAATCGTTTCTATGCAATGAACAAGAAAAATGTCGCTTTAATTTGTCAACAGTTTACTTACTCTGCAATGGAATGAGAAATGCATTTAAATAAAAAAAATCTCTAACGATCTGCAAGTAGTTCAGCGATTTCTATAAAAGAATTACATAGCTAGACAGAAAAATTTTATAGTCACTTTATATTAAATTACAAAGCGCAGATTTGCATGTAAGTTGATATTTTAATATTTATGTACATTGGAGTAATTCCAAAAACCATTTTATGTTTACATGCACTAGGGTAACTGCACTAGGGTAACTGCACATATTACAATAAAGGTTAATAATATTTGTTTAAAATATAATAAACTTTCATTTTATAAATAAAAAAGAAATGTACTTAAATTTTCAGCTTAAATTATTACTGTCCGGATACCAGAACCAAAATTTGAGTTGATTTTCAGGCCGTCCGGATACTGAAAAGAGGGCGAAAATTACGAATTACCATTTTAATGCCCTTAAATGATAGTTTATTATATTATACATGCATTACAAAAAGAAAAACATATTTTTCTCTTATGTTTTCAGTCTTCGGACACGTTTTTTCAAGTACAAATATTGCTGCCCGGATAATGAGAAAATAAGTTTCAATCTCCGGACAGTTAGCATTTTATACAAACTTTGTTGTTTTTATCGATATTATTAATTAAATTATTAATTAAAGAATGAATGCAGACTTTTACCTCAGCCCTTCGAAGCTATAAGGTCAAACCAAACAAGCATCAGACAAGCGGCAGCTTAGGATAGCTGTGGAACTTCTAACAGTCGGAGCCTTAATCTGGCGAGCGACAGGATCACAAGATATGTTCAAGCATTACTTGTACAATCTATTAAAACATAATATTGCAGTCTTGCCGACTTGCATGCGGCCTCGGAGACTTTGCCATTCCATGTTACTTCCAACCGCTTTTAAATACTCCCAATCGGATGGGGAGTTCTATGATGGCGAGAGTTCCCCTTCCAGGTTAACATATCATCCCTTTCGCTTCCATCTCTGTCCATATGACCCATGACCAAGTATAGATGTACGTTCCCTCCTTGTAAATTTTTCGTAGCGCCTGTTGCACTTCAAGACACTTTTAGTTGTTGTAATTTACCTCCTAGTAGGATTTGTTTAACTTCGGATAAACACAGTATAAAGCAGATTTGGAGCAATCGGTGTAAATTTGTATGGTACCAACCGAACCTTACGCCAACCCTTCATATCTTTCAACACCCGTTTCGAAGTGCGGGCGGGACCATATAGTCTGTCGCTGGCGCTGGTACAGGCTACTGTCACGAGGCATTGAGCCAAGTTACAGTTGTCAACAATATGTTTTGCCCACTAAGTCTACGGGTGCGATGTACAGAATGGCATTTAATAATTCTGTCGGGGTGGCACTCAAGCCTCCCATTAAACTAATTATTGATTATGTGCATACTCTCTCCAGTTTTTCAACAAAGGGTCTTCTTTTGTATCCAAACGAGGACTCCATAATGACTATTAGCTCCACAATCGCGGTGAATACCCAATTAGAAAGAGGGTGAGAAGACTCACGTGCACCCCGCCATGACTATGTAAACCCGCATTTCGCGATTAACCCAACGTCGGATACCCAGACAAGGACCTCCTGAAGTTCCCGGACCTTCATATAGCTAATTGTTGGAAAGACTTTACCAATCATGACAAATAAAACATCAACTGCGTACGCCGTAAGTTTGGCTGATCCCCCGAACCACCGATCGGAAAGTTGGTTTATGACCATGTCCAAGTCAGTGAGATGTATTTATTGTATTCAAAGTCCTTCTTTATGTTTCAGAAATACTTTACAAAAATATGGTGTATATGCAAATTTCATACAAATTTCGAGTGTGCGGAAACTAAAACCAAAGTGTCCGAAAACTAAATTTTACTGTCCGTCCGGAAACTAGAGCAAATCGAACTTTTCTGAGTTTTTACTTTAATAATATTAACAACATTATATTTTTAAATTATACAGACGTCATATTATTGAGCAATATTTTTGCTATTATAAACAGTATATTTTTTCGCGGTAGCGTTTATGGTGAGAAAATGAGTCGAAGTCAAAGTTGAGGAAAACGTTAAGTGTCCGGAAACTGGTGCGTTTACCCTACGTTTGAAAAGTCTACGATTCCACTCGTACATGGGATTTAGTATAACATAAAAATGGTTTTGTATTTTCAAGTAATTTTTTTTTTGATTTGCCAAATTCACAATTTCTCGCCTAAGTGGGTTCGTCAAAAAGTGAAAACAAATTTTTAAAATTCATAGCACAGAGAAAAATGTTTTCTGGAAGTCACGAAGTAAAATTTATCGAGGATAATTCTGTGGAGCAGTTCAACCCTTTATCTCTCTGATTAAACTGTTACTTTGGTTCCTTCCTGCGATAGTAAATAACATGACATTTTACTAGAGGGTTCAAATTTTCTATAAAAATCTTTTGGGAAAAATTTACCGAAGGTTGCTCTATTCGTACAACAAACGAGAAATGATAGAGAGAATAAAAAAGGAGTTTTTTTATGGATTGAAACAAGGCCGTAACTTTAACCTTAAGCGTAAATAAAACCGTAACAGTAATGGTTACCGTTACCTTAACCGCAACCGTAACCGAAACCATAACCTCAACCTTATTCTTAGCTGAAACCATAACAGAAATCGCAACCGCGACCCTAATCATAAACGTAACTAAAACTGTATCTTTTTTCTGTATACCAACAATTCAATTGTTTGTTTTCAAGGCCAAGAATAATAATGTTTGTTTTCTTGTAGATCTATTAGGGAAGCTGCTAGACTTCTTCATCAGAGAAATTTTGGCACGCTCTGCTAACCATTAAGCTAATAGAGCGCTAGATTTTGTGTCAGCTAAAATTCTAGTTTTATTCAATTGAATTGTTGCTATACAAAATAAACAAAACCGATGGGCACGAATGTCGGACTGTGTGCAAAGCTACACTACCAACAATATATTAGTAGCTTGACTTAAGCCGTAATCATAGCCGTAACCATAACTTAACCCGTAATCCTATCAAAAATAAAGAAGTGAAAAGTTATGTTACACAAAAATCATTGAATTCCCGCATAAAGTGAGAACAATTTGGACTTAGCACATTTGTAAATTATGTGTTTTGAATTTGCTATTTTACTGTATTTCAATCTCAATTTTTCAGTCAAGTGGACTTAGAACATTTGACATTCAGCCACCAATATATAATGTGATTTATATATATGTGAAACATGGGGGTAATGGCATTCAAGTTCTTACGAAATTCACTTCTTATTTGAGTACATGTACATATATACATTAGGGGTTGCTAAAAACTGCTTTTATTTACTTTTCGCCCAGAATATAACAAAAAAAAAATTCTAATAAAAACGGAGCTCATATTTCATTTTTAAAAGTTCCTTTTCAAATCTAAAGTTTTGCGGTGTAAATAACACAGGGAAATGTGTTTGTTTCATTATTTATGGCATTACATTTTAACCCTAGAAAGCTAACCTTCGCTCACTCCCCATAAAACCTAACAATTCGTCGAGTCGACAAACATTCTTTATTCTAATATAGGTATTTAATTTTTGGTTTGACTTATTGTACGCAAATGTGTACCAGTTTAATCCTCGAAATAAAACAATTTTTTATTATTTTGGAACAATTCAGATATATTTTTTTTTAAGTCTTATAGAAAGGCAGTTTTAAAAAGAGAGAGAAAATTTTCTATAGCGTATTCGTCGAATCGACGATGGTTACGTGTCTAGGGTTAAATAAAACGTCTCATTGAAATACATTTTTATTCTAATATTTTTTGATTTTTAGAAAGTCTTAAATTTCAATTGCAGAATGTGTTAATATCAAATAATGAAAAAGAAAATCGTTTCAATTAGATTATTTGTTCAAATTGTATTGCTATACAAGGTATAGTCATTTATTTCATAAAAACACATTTCTTCCTCGGTTGCAGATACACAGTGGTGGCAAAAAGTTGAAAATGGTTTTATTCGTAAAATGTATTTAGTTGGAGTTTTTATAATTTTCATTTAAAAGCAAAATTTATAACAGAAACCACATAAATAAAAGTTTCAAAGTTTACACAAAGTTCAGGAAAGTTAATCAAAGTTTGAAAAACTGCCATCAAAATTTTCAACTTTTCGGAAATCAATTTTGGAAAATTTTTAAGTATGCAGTTTGTAGCTAACTCAATTTTAGTACAGTAACGTGCAAGTTAGAGGTAGCTAAAAATTTTCCCTGAATTTTTTTAATTTTTTGTGTGGTTGGTGTTGAGTATTTTCTTACATACAACGCATGAACAAAATTCAATTTACTATGAAAGTGTATGAAAGAAAATTCACCAGCATCTTTGTTTGGACATATTTCAATATATTTTGCGCGCAGAGCAAGAAAAAAATATCGAGTTTCTTGATACACCCTAATGTATGCATACATGTATATGTTTGTATGTAAATTGACTCTTTAGATGCTTGGCTTTGCAATTGATCAAACTTTTGGGCGCCCACAAAATAAGATAAAGAGCACGTATCTACATATTGGTTTATCTGCGGCTAGGAAATTTGAGTAATTTCGATATAACAAATATCTATGACAAATAACTATCTTTGGTCTGTCTAAAGCAATGGGCACCTTTCTTAAGTATCATGCATTAGAAGAAAATTTACTTGTGTGTATGTTTCATTGGCGTGTATACAACCCAGTAAGAGGTTAGGATGTGCTATTGCATGGTTTAATTTTTCGAAAGAACACAAGTCTAGGGCAAATTTGAAAAACTAATTACATAACCACTAAAGAAAAAGTTACGAAATTTAATGAAATATCACAGAATTTAAATGTATCTTTGAAGAATATTTTATTAAGAGGCTATTCTCACTGGTTAACCTTTTCATTTTCCAAAAGGCTATAGTGTTTGCATTTGGCAGGTCTTCAAATTGATATTCACATCCATTTATGTCTAAGTTCTTCTTTCTCTAATCCTTTCTCTCATTCTACCTCATCCGTTAAGTGAAAAAGTCTAGTGCAATCTTTTTTTAAAGAATGACTCACTTACGGAATCACTTGACTAACTAACTAATAAGCATTTCATTGTACGGAATTACCATTAAAAATTTAGCTTGAAACTGGGAAACTTTCATAGATTCTGGAATAGTTCTTAAACGTGCTATAAAAAAAATTGTTTTATGACTCTAAGCAGCGTTAAATTCAAAGTACATAGTATGTATAGCAATGCCCTAATTTACAAGTCAACACTTTTTAAGAAAATGCCTATGAATGTACATTAGGCTGCCCCATTAAAAAATCACTTTTTTTACTACAGAATTATAAAATTTAGTATGACCTAATACCAATGCAAACTTCCACGAATATTATGGAATGACTATTTAAATTTTTGTAAAAAAATTATTTTTCCAATTGAATGTTTTTTAAGTCTTCATGGCAATTTTCTTTACTGTGTTGGGCACAACAAATCGCATGGAGCTGGACTATGGAAGGTTTCATTGCTTCAAACTAGCGATAGTTTTTACTCACTATTTGTAGCCATCAAAAAACCCGTAGCCATCGCCCATAAAAAAAATTACAGAGCTCAATAGTACATTGGAAGCACCGCAAACTGCAATTGAGATCAATTTGATTTTTAACAAGTTTTCCAAGTACTTCTGTACTTGTACTTATTGTTTTGAAGTACTGAGAAACTGGTACTTGCTTATTACAGGTCTGCCGCCTTTTAAGGTTGTCCTGACGTCACCCAAAATCGCAGCAGAGGAGGCCTCCATTTGTGTTTCTAATTGTCAGCGGCCAAAATCGCTATGATGATGATAACTTGGCTTCCCTAATGACTTACAGAGCTTGAGGAATCAGTGGGCTGTGAAAGAGTTAACTACATAAAGGCTTGTCAAAGCCTGGGAAACCAGCTAACTAAGGGGAGTCTCATCACCCGATACTCCTCATCTCGCCAGTAGCCAAGATATTACAAATAGTCCCACTCAGTACACCAATGATTTACATGGATTCACATGGATTCCCTAACATGCTCAGATAAATGAAGGTTACAACTACGGTAGACTTCACCACATGACTTTTCTCGTGGAGCTTGATCTATCGGTAGCTTTTTACATGGACAAATACTTCACGCTGCTAAGGGATGCTGAAGAAACCGCTCTTCCTATGTGCATTAAAAGATGGACTCCTAATTAACTGAGTAGTCGGCAGGCGTCTATTGAGTTTAGGATTGCGAAGCATTAAACAATGGTTATTCAGTGTGGTGTCCTAACCCCATTCGTGTTTAATTTCTACATCTCCAAAGTCCCTTCCCCATTAGAAGCAGTTTTTATAGTTTCCTACTCAGAGGACTGTACGATAATGGTACCAGGCCAGGATCCTTCCATTTATCCCTCATGAGCACAGGACTGCTGCGAGATGTCTCCTCAAGACGTCGGAATATCAATTACACCCCGAAGCTAAAATACTAGGAGTTAAAGAGCAGAATGAAATGGTCATAAGCTAGCTTAAGTAGAATATGCTCAACAGTTTTCTGAAAAATCAAAGTAATCCGATTATGATTAGTCTTACGGTAATTAATTAGGCAATTAATCATTTTGATTATTGAATCCTGAATATTTTCTGATTAATTAATGAATCAAGATTTGATTAATTAGCATGTTCGGATAATTGATTAATCCACATTCTTCTAATGGTAATTAATCATAAAACTAATAATTTTGATTAATGAATTCTAAATATTTTTGATTAATTAATTATTCAAGATTTTACTGATCAGCATGTTGGGATAATTGATGCCCATAAGGGATCAAAACTTATCTGAAATTGTTTTATGGGAAAAATAAATTTAATTTCTCGCAGGTGTTATGAGCAATATAAAATAATTCAGAAATAAAGTTCACTCCAATGTATTTGTATGTTTGTAATGTATACATTTGAGTAATTATCACACGATGACAGGCGAATATTTTTTTTGAATAAAATTAAGTAATTTTTACGCGTTTTGACGCCCCACAAATTGGTAAGACACATCATAAACGTTTGTTATCTATGCGAATAAATAACCGTACGTAAATTTATTTGAAATAATAATAATTGCTTTTAGGTGCACATCCTTGAACCTCATAGTGGAATTATGATGGTTTACCCAACCCAGTACAAATTTAGGAACTAACGCAGTCATCTAGAGTACAGCTCAACACTGAGTTCCTTTCTGGGTGAACGAGTCACACCTCACACAAAAACAAAAGGTTTTGATATAATTGCGTATTTTTTTATTAGCAGCGCGCAACATGGAATGCTGTCAATTCGCGAATAGAGGATTCATCAAGCGGCAATTAAATTTGAGTATATATAAATTTTTATGAAGTCGAATTTGTTTACGCCATGGCGAATTCCCTGCTGGCGAATCGATAGCATGCGATGTTGTGCGTTGGCGACTCTTCTTATTTTATGCTCGTTGCCCATCGTGATGTTTAAAAAGTAAAAAGAGCTGATTCACGTTATTTGGTTTATTACGGTGACCACTCGTGGGTTAAGAGGCTTAAAATATAAACGAAGTAGGTATGCTTGTCGAAAGGGGCGACTAAAATCCACATCGATCCCGTTTCCGAGGTCAACAAAATCGCCTTTACGGCCGTCGCGCCACAAGGTGCTAGTACCGGATCGTACCGGATTCAAAACGTAAAAGGAGTGCCAATATCAGTATAACCCTGCTTTGTCCATAACGTCCCCTTTCATGACAGAGTAGTATGGAGTACTCTTCTACAACAACATTTCCCGCGCTACTCGTATCTCCACATACGGTTGGTATATTTAAATGAAAATCAAGTAAAAACTTCCACATAAATCTTATAAATCACTGCCGCAATTTGTATTAAAATCCGTTAATTAGTTATTGAGTTTAAAGCGTTCAAATAGACAAACAGTCGCTATATGGCAGTTGCATTTATAGTTAGTATATATATATATATATATATATATTAGACTGGGACAATTCAGAATAGTGAAAAAACTACTGTAAAAGTTGCAGACCTTGTCTATCAATTGTAACTTGAACTCTCTATTTTTTAGGAAAACGTAAACAAAATCTTTCATTTTCATTTTGAAAAAGTCACGTCAATTTGGAAGCTATTAAGGCAAACTTTAATTATGAGGCTACTATATTTTTACAGAAGACATATATTCATATTATTGGGAAGAATATGCTTTCTTTTCGCTTTACATATGGGTCCTCCATGTCAAATCGTCACATAGTTAGAATCGACCCCTTCCGAATTTCCTTCTATCACGAAACGAAGTTCTCCAAAGAAAAAAAAGCTATGCAATTTCAAAATTTCATTTTTTTTTCCTGTTTTGTCAAGTTAATTTTTTCAATATTTCGGAAACTACTGTAGTTAAAACAAGTAAGATAGGGGCTGTCTTCGACTGTGCCGAAGACTTTATGCCTTTCATGAATACGCATCACGGTTTTAAGTGTCCGATCCTTACTCACAATTAGTACAAACTCTGCAAACTGTTAATTTAAAGATACATAGCCCAAGCCCCATTTACCGGAAAAATCGATTGTATGGGAGCTATGTTGGCCCGATCTGGGTGATTTTCGCTACACACATTACATACTCGTATATAATATGTACCCAACCTGCAAAAATGTTACGTTCCTAATGGCCAAACCCCGTTTATCGGAACTATCGCTTGTATGGGAGCTTCGCGTTGTATTGGTCCGATCATGCTGGTTCCGTTAAATTATTAATGCTTTACAAAATGGCTGCTTCTTATCAAATTTCATCGAGATATCTCTAAAACTGAGGGACTAGTATAAAGATATAAAAATAAACTTTAGCACTTTCAAAGGGGGTACTTACGGCTGTTTTCTAAAGTAAGATTTAAAATTTATCTGCCTGTTGTACAAAAATTCTTTAAGATTTAATTTTAAAGTTTACTAGGAAAACGCCCCCAGAGGTATAAAAAAAATATATTTTGAAAATAAAAAAATATAATATTTTTAATTTTAGAAAACTTTCGATTTTTGAAAATCGAAAAATTTTTAGTTCGGCAGTCAATTTTGGATCCGAATTTGTGTGTGTTATGCCTCTGATATATGTATATATCAGAGGTACAATAAATACAAAAAAATGTATGTTCAAAATTGAATGGCGAACTTCTATTTTTTAGGTTTTGTAAAATCTAAAGTTTTCTAAAATTAGAAATATTAAAAACTTTTTCTCAACATTCTTTTTTACCCCTAAGTACCCCCTTTGAAATTTCGAAAGTTTATTTTTTTAACCACAGTAGTCTCCGAAATATTGATAAAGCAATTTAAACAAAATTTTCTTTCTTTGGCAGAACTTCGTTTTAGGATAAAAGGAAACTCTTCACCAAATTTCATTCAAATCGCAAGGGTTCGATTCCAACTATGTGACGATTTGAGATGAAAAGACCCATTCTTTTCAGAGTTAATTCTAAAGACCCATCTATTCAACTATAAAAAACTATAAAAAATGCATTCGCCCAAAATTACTTTCATACGGAGTATTTTCGAATACAACAGTATCGTATGGATAAAATATAACAAATATATATATATACATATATTTTTAATAAGGCTGGTGTAGTGCTGAATTCAATCACTTTGCTAGAAATAGTTAAGCTTACAAATTTTATATAATGAAGATGCAAAGAACATATTTACTCATCAACTCGAAGTCCGGGTGAAGAGTAAAAGGTCTTAAAGTGCATATTGAAAAAACTTTCAAAATGTCTTGCTGAAAACTTTAAAATTTTTATGAAACATTTTTTAGCTTTGAAAGCTTGCGCGTGTTTTAATGTAGGGTTGAATCTTTTATTTAATTGTAGCTATTATTTTATTTATATATGCACTATTTCAGTGATCGATAAATGCATCATTTCTTCATTTTTCTTTTCAAGTATCAGCAAAAAGAAATTACGCTTTAAGAACCATTGATATAAACTGCAACTATGTTGGTTTGTGTAGTGATTATTTTTTAAACAATTTTTAAAAAAACAAGCATGGTTTTTATGGCGGTGGACCGTTTTCTGGAATACCCCGCTTACGCATTTGTACGTTTAATTAAACACACAGCAGTATTTTTCCTCAAATTCTTAATCAACACAGGCTTTATATATTTACATAGATAACAGTGTAAGTTATAAAAATATTCACCTGCAGCTGTTCTGTTTGCAATATCTCCACGTTCGTCTCGGCTGTGTTCTTTCACTGGCAATTGTGCACCCGTTTATGCTTCCTTTTCTTCCATCAATTAAATTCTGCAGTCTATTTAATAATTTCTTTTTTAATATAAATGTACGGCACTTGTTTTATGAACTTTTAACTTATTTATTTTATATTTTTATGTAAATTTTTTGTTGTAAATTTTATTGGTTTTGTAATTCATACCTTTTGGTCACTATAAACAATACATGTATATACATATATATAGTATATCTGCTACACAATTCTGTATACATTAGTGTGGTCCTTAAAATCAAGTGAACATTTTTTAGGGCGTAAAGTGTAACCAACAAAAATACAATTTTACAGGAGAAGGTTTTTTAGTTTACACATATAAAAAATTTTTATGCAAAATGTTACTTGCATCATAATTGCCTTTGCTTTATTTTTTTAAGGGTACATTTTAGAGTTGTAATACTTTGTGAAATGGTTTAAAATAAACGGAATTATCGATATCTGTCAAAATACGAATTTTCAGAATTTTGTTGGTTACGCACAAATTGCGTTTAGGGCTCGATATTCAAAATACCCTAAAACTAAAAAACATTAATTGATCTCATACTCTTAACCTTAACACCAGTGCGACACGCCTTAGTCGTTTCCAAAGGGGACCAAAATTTATATCTGATGTCTTTGATTACAGTTTTATCAGTTTTGGGTATTAAATCAATTTTGGGGTTAATATTATTTAAAATATTAGAAGTAAAAGAGATGAATGGTTTCAAATTTAAGCACATATTTTTATTAAAGAACATGAAATTTACCTTCATGTTTTTTGTTTTATTTATACAAACCAGAACTATTCAATATGAGTTAGGATGAGAAATCAAAAGAAGCATTTAAACAATAAAAAAAATTATGATTTTTTTAACTTGAGCTAATTGCTGGTTTCTTAAAAATTCTACATAAAAATTATGACAATACCAAATAAACTCCAGAAAAATGTAGAATAAATCAAAAGTAACTCCTATTTTTCAATTTTGTTTTTATCATATAGCATTTATTCATTCTATAAACCGTTTTTTTTTTCTTTGATCAAATCGAAAATAATTAAAATCATTAAAAATTAAAAAATTATAAATACTCATTCAATGGCTTTTCAAACAAACAATTAAATCAGTATGCGGTACGATTAATAATCACTATTAAACAGGTCTGGCAAAATAGAACTTAAAAAGTTCTAGAGTTCCTGAGAAGAAGAAAAAAAGTTCTGCAATTTTGGACCTAAAAAAAATTATTTTAAATTGACCAAAAAACTGAAAATTTCTTAAAATGTCCAAAAACTGGAATTTCAAAACTGTTCTAGGTAGCTTTCAAAAACTTCTAGAGTTTCTGAAAAAAAGGAAAACGTTCTGCGAAGTTCGACCAAATTCACAGACGTTACTGTTCTTATTTGGAACTTTAGATTTAGCTATATACCAGCAAATGGTCTCACTACCTACTGAGTTCCCTGCGGGGAATCATAATCAGAAATATACCTGCAGTAAAAATGCGAACCAATCTTGAGCTACACGCTTTGTGAATCGTCCTGTGCCAGTTACAAAAGTGATTGTTTAAAGACAGTTTGAAATATCGGATATCGATAATAAATCATTCAAAACCAAACTACCCCCAAACTTTGCGAAATGGCACAGGTTGAGAACTAGCCAAATTTAAACAATCATAGAACTGTCGAAATGAAAACCGGTTAAGAACGAGTTGCAAACTAATGCACCGGCGACAATTGCCACTGCGAATGACAACGCCATGTAAAAGTGGACAGTTGAAAGCATTGCTTGAGTATTGAGCTAGAACTGGTGGTGTCACCAATTTTCTGCAGGGGTTCTTCTGTGACTGTATTTGTATATACATATATGTGCGCATGCACGTATGACTTTCGCTTTCATGGGAGAATATAGCACTGCTGTTTGTTGCCTTATGTAAATAAGTACCTGTTGTAATGGTATGTACATTTTCATGTATGTAATTTTGGACCCACCACGGAAGTTGAATTGAGAGCTGTTGACTGGATTAGCAGGAAATTTTAAATAACGAAATTTTTCTTGAGCGTTTTTAACTCGTATATAGCATTTGATTTTCTAAGGAACTATACAATGGCTCTATAAAGAAACTGGTAATTGAAATTTTTAAAATACATTACCTTTTAGGTGCTAGCAGAAATAAGAAGATTAAAATTCATATATGTAATTATTTTTGAAGGTATTTTAGGATTTGAAGCAAACGCCCCTACCTCTTCCCACCGAGCAACGCGCATAAGTATGTGTTACGGTTCTGCTTTAAGTTACCCTCAGTTAACCGCACCACCGCACTTTGGCAGCAACCCTTTTGTTACCTGACCTTAAATGTTAGTATGAACTAGCAACAAAACAAAAAGTATGTTTGTATCATACACTTGTGCATACATATCTACATACATATGTACATACTTATATATGTATATTAGATGGTATCGAAAAATAAAAATTTCGCCACACACCCTCTACGAGCCCTGTTGATGGTGACATAGCTATATCCATATATGTAAAACCACTGATCCACCCAGTCTTATGAATCCATTAATGATGCCATACCATGACGCTAACGCTATAACCATACCTTAGCCAACCAGTTGGTTTTTGGTTTTCTGTCATATCCATAACCTATAAATTTATGAGCTGTTTTTTGTTTTTTTTTTTTTAATTTTTTAAGTTTAATCCAGTGATCGAACTGAAACCCTAAAGAACTAGTTCAATGAATTAAACGAACTAGAATTCATGAACATGAAATGGTATTATAACTATGGTCCGATGTTTGTAAGTATGATAAGAAAAAGAAATGGACCCACCAATAAGTATGACGAAATGATCAGGGCGATGAGCTGAGTCGATATAGCCATGTCCGTCAGTCCGGCCGCCTATCCGTCTGTCTATTTGAACGCAAACTAGTCTCTCAGTTTAAGAGTTATCTGGCTGAAATTTGGTATGGGTCCGCCGTTTTGTAATATAGTAAACATTTGTCGGAACCAACCAGATTGGACCAATAAAACGCATAGCCCCCATAGAATCGATTGTTCCGATAAACGGGTTTTGGGCTATAACTCTTGCAATTTAATAGCTAGGATCATAAAATTTTGCAGTTTCTGTACATTTTACATACGTAATGTGTGCGGTGAAGATCAGTAAGATTGGAGTAACACAACATATAGCTCCCATACAATCGATTGTTCCGATAAACTTGACACTGAACCCGTGATGTGTTTTCATAAAAGGTATGAAGCCTTCGGCTCAGCCGGAGACAGCGCTTTCCTTACTTATTTCTTATAAATATTTGTACAGACCCGAATTTCAATATCTTAACCCGTAGCCCTAGTATGTATTTTTATGGTATGGGTATCAAACAAAAGGTATTAAAGTATTTCCAATGTAAACCTGGGAAGCCGAGAAGAAGTATTTTAACTTAAAAACTGACTCGAAAGGAACGGCTAGCGTTGAGATTGGAGAAAAAGGTTGAAGAAAAACTAGGTTTCCTAGCTAATTTTATATTTATTGCCTATTGCAACAAGCTTAAATATTTGCTCACAAAAGGGACACCCTAACATTTGTAAACGTTGACATACACAAATACATACATATGTACATTTATGCAGCCGTACACACATACATAAACGGATACATAGTTGCTTATTTGTGTATAAAAGTGTTGCTTTCAGCTTCAGGTAAGCCAAAGAATATAAAAAAAGGTTCTCTTCATTGATTCTTCTCATTTTATACATTTTCGAACAGTAAAATCGGTAATGATGGAACCGTTGGTGGCAAGCAGCAAACAACAAAACATCAGCCTTTACGCTTCAATGGCTCACGCTGACGATGGCGTGATCACAATTGATTCAATTATATACAATTATTATTCGATGTGCTTCCAATTGCCATTTCGATTAACACGATTTTTTTGTTGCAAAATTGTAGACCAAGCAGCAAAAAAAAAACAAACATATAAAAAAAGAGAAAACTACGATAACAGAAAGCAAAAAAAAACGAAGAACCCAATTAGAAAACTACAAAAACACGGCAAATGAAATAAAAGAACTAAGTATAAATATATAAATAATAGAAAAAAATCAAAAAACAAACACTGTATACAAAAAAAAAACAGAGAAATTTATAACAGTATATAAAAATAAGGTAGCATGAGTTCGGGTAAAATCGATCTTTATAGACCTACTTGCAAAAAAACGGTCGTTTTCATAGGAGAATATTTCTGTTTTATTGGCGCCAGTGTTCATGGTTTGTGCCAAATTTATCTTAGTTCCCTAAAGAGCTGAAGTGAATCTTGTTAAGGGGCTAACGACAGAAGTAATTAGTATATGTTAAAGGTTTTTATATTGCAACTGTCAAATAGGAAAGTAATCGTGGTTTTCAACTGATTTGCTTAATGAATATGTTCTACAGTAAAAGGAGTACGTTTATGAAGTCATTAGTAAACGCCTTCGAAACTTATACAAAATGTTCGCACTCATGCAAATTTTTTACTCAAAACTTCCAAGAATTTTTGGTTATGTTTGGTAAAGTTTCAAAATGTCTGATTTCATGTATAGGCGGTTGAAGCTCTCATTTACTAAATTTCAATTTTTTTTTGCATAAGTTAATAAGTATAAATTATCACATTATTTTTAATAAACTTAATTGTTCGAAATTTGCTATATAGAAAAAGTGGGAGTAGTTATTTTCTGATTTCACCTATATTTATTAGCAATTTTTTTAGGATGAAGTAAAGCGAACCAACTTATAATATCTTGAGTGCTAAGCACAACTACTTCTAAAAAGAAATCGAAAACCACAAGTGTAAATGTGAAAAAAACTAAGAAATAGACTTCAAGCAAAATATTAATGCAAAGAAATATACAAAACTAAATAAAAATTTTCAAAAAATGTGTTTTTCAAAATACTTTACTAAATATGTACATAGTAGGCGTACAAATGTATAAAGAAAATCTCGCAAAAAAAGCACAGAGAATGCTGACATCTTACGCAACGTCACTGTAGCCAAATTAGTCAAAATTGCTTAGACACAAATTTCCACAAAAAGGCTAACACTTAAGAACTACAATAACAAAGCGAAACTAACTGTATTATCATTGTACCAACATATCAAAACAAGCAACGAAAATATGCTAGTTTACTTAGTTTTATAAATACATATGTATGTGAGTATATATGCACATTAGGGGCCTTACCAAAAAATTTGATTTTTTCCCCTATAAAATGTATAGTTGTCGTTGTTGCTCTATTAACGGAAAGAAAACTTTCTGGGATCGTTCCACATTGTGTATTGGTATTGAAAATGGACGGAAAAGTACCATTATGTGTTTGTTTGAATAGTGATAGAGAGGACCATGATCACTTTCACTTTTCTACATAGAAAATTTCGCGAATTTTAAAAAATGTGATCATTCACGAATTGAAAACGATAGACTGCTGATATTTGATTAAATTTCAATACAAAACTTTCGAAAAGTCCTTAGCAAAGTAAACTCAGTAAAGAAGAAATTTCGAAGTTTTCGAAAGCAGTAACTCAAAAGCCGTGTTCCAGTTAGTAAATATTTATTCATTTTATTTGGAAGTAGGCATGTCACCACCCGCTTTTCAGTAGAAAAATTATATTATTTTCATAGGCGATTGCTCGAAAAATTATTGATATATTTATATGGAAATTGGTGGGCGTATTGCTATTATTTTAGAGCATATTCGTTTTGGCAACCACGACTCCGTTCGTATAGCGATTGTCATATAAAAAAACCTAAAAATTAATGATGTTATTACTGATATTAAAGTTTAGTACACCATTTTCCAAAAAAAAGGAAATTTTAATATAAAAATATAATACCAACCTCAGAATAGACATATTTTAATCATTCATACTAAGAACTAAAACCGAAACCGTAACCGATTGAAACCTATTCATTTTCCGAAAAAGAACGAAACTGAAATAGTTTCAAAAGTTTTGACCAGAATATATTAATTCAAACTAGTAATTCAAACTTTCCGAAGCGATGGTTGTCTTATATTAATTTTTTAAGTTATTAATTTTTTTCTAAATTCCGATTTCTCAAAAAGTCTAACATCAAATTCGATAAATTTCGGATAGACATACATACATATATCTATAGAATCGACTGAATACAGATATCAGAAAAAATCTAATACTTTTCTAATAAAAAAATGGGTTAAGTTTTAGAATTTATTTTGGCTAAATTCTATCCATACATGTCATGACAAAATTTATTATTATATCGGAGAGAATCCATGATGGCAGCAGGAAAAAATTTCTAAAAAATCAGACCTTAAAACAGGTCTACCACTTGAATTTAATAGCTAAATAACAAACTTAATAAATTGTTTTGTTCACAGACTTTTGTTAAATTTTTATTTTAAACCCGAAATCGGAACGAAACCGAAACCAAAATAAATATTGAGGATGGAAACCGATACATGTTGCAAAACTAAAGCCGGAACGCTATTTAAATCGGGTTCATACCTTGATTTCTACAGAGCCCAGCTCCAAAATTATTTAGAATTGGGCTGATAATATGATTGCAATTTCCATGTTTTTCGTATGGAAATTTAATTTAACCATCTGATAAATCTGTATTCTAAACTTTGTGAACATCTTTAAAAAGTTTTAAAATAAGTGATACCTTTAAAAAAAAATTCAAATACATACATACTTGAAATTTAAATTCAAAATGCTGTTTGGTCGCCCATCAAATTCCAGTACAAAGCACAAGTTTAAGTGTTTTAAAAATTGTATTAAATTCCTAGAAGTTTTGTGTTTGAAGCTATTTCCTCTTTGCTTCTATCCCTTATAATATTATAAATGTGAATATGTAAGTTTATTTGTTGCGCTTTCACACTTCCGACGATCATAAAACTTTGGGCACATATTCCTGAAGGTATTGGAAGTAACATAAGATACTTTTTGTTACTTTATTTTTACGAAATATAAAAAAAATCTCTAAATCTAGGTCTCTATCTGATTTTTGGGTGCGTATCGAGGCCTTGCGCAAATTTTGTTCATACTTTATATGGAGTAGAATGCGATGAAAAAAATTCTAAAAAGTCAGGGCGATTGTTAAAACACTGAAAAGTTGCACATAATATCATTTTAATTTCAATACTTTTTTTATTAAAATAGCTCGCAACAAACCATCTTAAATTCGGATACACCCAAACTTATACATCCTTACATTCTGAATTAAAAATTTTTTGGTTTGAGATTTGTTTTATCAAACGCCCCCTCTTGATTTTAGCCGGTAAATAATAAAAATTAATTAAAATTTCACGCAGATATTGAATTTGTTCCGTTTATGTGTACAAATTAAAACACCCTGCGGCGCCCGGCTTCTCCCAAAAAAATTGGGTTTTATTTTTTTCGAACTTTCAATTATACGCAGACACTTTTATATATATGTATTAATTTTTTTATGTAAACATTTAGCAGCACTTTTCGGTACTTTAAGGTCAATTTTTAGAAATGTTTGCCTTTTATAATCACATTCCTTATACAGGGTGGCGCAAAAGTAATCCTCCTATCAGAAAATGCTATAAATTTTGCGATTGGCCCCTAAAGTCAGTTCTGTTTTGACATTTGTGTAGTAAACACATGCGAAATACATGTTAATAAACAATGTTACGCTACACTGCTCCAGAACGCGGAATATTGCTGACTATTTATTTGACCAATAATCGGTCGGGGCCAAACGGTTACTGTGAATGGTGAGCGCTACAGAGCAATGATCAACGAGTTCTTTTTGCCGCAACTTGATGAATTGGGATTGGAAAACATGTGGTTCCAACAAGACGGTGCAACAGCACACACTGCACGTGCCACAACCGATATGCTGAACATCGGAAGCTTACTTTTGCGGCACCTTGTAATATAGCAGCGCTATTTTATTTCATACTTTATTTTCAACTTGTTATACAATAATAAATGCATTGCATTGAACTTTACAACAATTTAGCGTTAACAATAGGTTTTTTTGTCATTATTTTTTCACGCAAACGTTCTTACTCAAAGTAAGTTTTGCACCACGCACACCATACGTCACTAACAGAAGCCACACGACGAATAATAGCAGCAGAGAGAGCGCAGAGGCCATTGACGGCATAATGAAAATTGCCTTTGACAATCGACCGGGCAATATGGATGCTTACTACTACATGCATACATACATACATATGGATATAGTGTATGTTGTAGAGTGGTTCAAACATTTATTTGCCGAATTTGTAAACGTTACCAAGAATTATTTATGGTATCAAGCATGGCGGCTTGGTACCAAAGAAACTCCGTTCACCTCGTAAATATGAGGTCGGCGACTTGATTTCTGTCGTAACCATGCGTAGGGTCTTAGTTTTCTGGTATCATTGGGGAATATTCGTTGGATTATTACATGCATGGTTCTCATTGATAGTTAAGGCGTGGTTTCCTCGAAAACGGTGCCGCTATATAGCGGGCGTCAAATAATGGTAGAGTAGGTTGTCAAAAACATTGCAATGTAAAAGTAAATACCTGTAAACTAAGAAGACAGTGAAGTTCACCGTAACGTAATACGAGGTGTGTTCAAAAAGTATCGCGAATTTTGTGTTTTTTCAAAAATTATTTATTTATTCATGAATATCTATTTTGTCCCCTTCAAAGTAATCCCCATGAGATATTATACACTTGTGCCAACGGTTTTTCCAATCTTCGAAGCACTTCAAAAAATCATTTTTTTGTATCTTGTTCAGCTCCTCCTTCGATGCCGTCTTTATCTCGTCAAGAGAAGCGTAACGTCATCCTTTCATGGGCCTCTTCAGTTTAGGGAACAAGAAAAAGTCACAGGGGGCCAGACCTGGGGAATACGGTGGCTGCGGCATCATTAGTGTGTTGTTTTTGGCCAAAAAGTCGCGCACAAGCAACGATGCGTGAGCAGGGGCGTTATCGTGGTGCAAAAGCCAATTTTTGTTCTTCCACAAATCCGGGCGTTTCTGGCGGATTGCTTCGCGCAAATTGCGCATAACTTGCAGGTAATATTCCTTATTGCCCGTTCTTTCCTGTGGCAAGAACTCATGATGCACCACGCCCCTGCAATCGAAGAAAACTGTCAGCAAAACTTTCACATTCGACCGAACTTGGCGCGCTTTTTTCGGTCTTGGTTCGTGCGGCAGCTTCCATTGAGATGATTGAGCTTTGGTTTCCACGTCATAACCATAAACCCACGATTCGTCACCAGTTATGACCCTCTGGAGCATATTTGGGTCGTCGCGGACAGAGTTGAAATCTCATTAGCAATGTTCATGCGATGCTGGTTTTGCTCACAATTGAGCAATTTTGGTAAAAAAATAGGTAAAAAGCGAAGACGATCCAAAACACGTGCAAGCAAAGCAGCTGTCAACAATTAACTGAACATTCAAAATGGCCGAGCTTGTCGGCATAAGTGAGAGACATGAGTACCAACATAAGGCCACAAAAAATTCGAAACTCGAATATACGTAACCAGCGAAAATTCAAAATTCGCGATACTTTTTGAACACACCTCGTATAGCGTCAAGCATAAAATATTACTGCCGTCATGACGGTGGAAATTCATTCTTCAACGTTTTTTCTCACCGTCCTTGTCATAACGGTGAGAATTGAGTTAAAAACTTAAAATCTTTTAACAAAAAAAAAAGAGGCCGTCATATAGCGGCACCGTTTTTCGAGCAAACCAAAGCTTTAGAAATATGGTTTCCGTTCCTCAAAATCAATTTTGATCATGGTATCTTTCCGGTTTCGGGATGCAAAAAAATTTACTAAAATGACAGTAATATTGAGAAATAAAGTGCGCAAATGGGCGAACCAATGATATTTGGGACCTAAACCCAGATTATTGGAAAGCTATGTGAATAATAGGGCTTGACCTTTCTTAAAACCTAGATTTGTAAAAAGAATATATATGTCTTCCAAAAATTGTGACAGATGCGTGCAGGGCTCCCAACACCATTCCTTAGATGTTGCAAATCCTACAAAGACGAAGTTAATAAGCAATTAATGACACAATTCCGCTTCAGATGCTTTGCTCTGCGTGGTGTCAGACATCACTGCCTTAATGATAATTTTTTTGTTAATCAATTAAACCAAGTACAACACCATGAAAAAGATAATCACATTGCTGCTTATTCCTAATGTTTTCATGTCCGAAAAGTGATACTGGCAAGTTTGCGCAGAAAAAAGTGCGTAATTCGCTCAATATTAACGTTTTAGTTATACTGGTATCAATTATGAAGCATATTTCAGGGCGCTCGACCTTTTCTAACTATTTAAGAGGACTTTTCTTCAATGCAATCAGAATAATCGTTATATACATATGTATAAAAATTTAATTTTTTACCTGAATAGAATTAACAGATGTTTCTCTTCATGAAAAATTTCCTCTTTTCATCTCTTCTTGCGCTACTTCTTTAACTTATATTGCTGCTATTCTAGCTGAGCATAAAACAAAGATCAATGTGTGTTTTGCAGCTACTTTTTAAGCGCAAACGCTTGAATGGCCAATAGCATAAAAATGAGTGGAGTTTTTAATAAATTTGATACCATATTTAAAAACTAGAATATTTAGGCGCGCTTCGCTGAGTCTCGGAACTTATATTAAACTGGTTCTGATTTAATTTCATTAAATCTCCGAGATATGGAACTTAATCACATTAAACTAGTAATGCAACGAAAGTGGAATTTAATTCTATTCAGCAGTTTTTGAGTGATACGCGCCCAAACATATAGACAAACAGAAATTCTAAAAGCTGTTGCTTTGGATGCTATTGGGTATATATGATATATGATCCCTTCTGCCAACTTTTCTTAAATATCAGCAATGTACAGACATCGACCTGTTACAATATGTTATATGTGGAGATATTTTTAAAACCGTCTAACTTTAAAGATACCTATATCCTTATGTGACAGAAATGTGTCATTAAAAATTTAAATCAGCGAAATCTGCAAAATAGGTTGGTAGATCCAAGTTTTCATAGTCAAATGATTGGTTAAGTTTCATTATTTCTCTCAAACGGTATCGCAATTTATAGGGAACATATCCGCGCTCTTTTCTGTATTTTTATATTTTTAGTTTCTCTGTTTACTTTTTCTGTCGCGTTCATTTCATCTTCGATTTTCAAAGGTACTGAAATATGCAAGGTTAGATCATATTTTGTCAAATATTTTTTTTAATTGCACATAAACACTTACTTTTGTATATATATTTATTTTTTAATAAAAAACATTGAACTATCATTTTCTTTGAATTATAGAAGCCTGTTTTATTTTATTTTTCAATTATATTAAGAAGTAAAAAATTTGGAAAAATTGTTTTTTAGGCATTTAAAAAAATTTACAAAGAAAAATTGTTTAAACTCAACTATTTGAGCCTCAATTATGAAAAATAAGCTATAAAGAGCTATTTTTCGAGCGTTGAAGAGGTTAATGTATAGATGAATTTAGAAACAGTATATTTTTTGAACCACTCCACTGTATGTACATACATATGTATTTCTTGTCCGAACTATTGTGCACACGCAACTACATATGTATGTATGTACATATGTCATTCTATGTAAAAATTCGCAGTTATTTATTTAAATTATTTATCATATATACAAATTTGTGTTGTTGTCAAACAACACTAACTGTCAATTATCAAAAAAACAAAAAAAAAACAATCAACTCGTGTTTACCATTACTTCCGTTTTTTGTCTCCCCCTAACGGTTTCACACTATTTTTATTTTTAATTGAACTATTACACTATTTACAAACATAAATTTGCATGATTATATTTATTTATATATAAGTATATATGTATATTCACGTACATATGTATTTATGTATATATTTTTTTGCACAAAGTTCATCAATACAAACACCAAAAAACTATTAAAGGCGCAGCGACGTAAATTTAAAAAAAAAATTGTCTGAGAAATATATAAATTTGTTTTTGTACATATGTATGTACTATGTGCTATTCTTCCTTCGACGATTTTTTGACTTCGAAACGCGCACACATGTTACCGGCAGAAGCACACTGAGAATACTGAAAGAGAATCACTCGTCACATTGGCAACGAAGTAGCCGCGCATTGCTGGTAGTTCCATCAGCGGAAGCAAACACTAGGGCAAGTCATAGTTAGCCGATGTTGTACATACGTACAGTGACACATGTTTTATGAATGTACGAATGGTATTTGAAGGGTATAAATAATTTCTGTTTTTCGAAATTACTCAGCACGGTGCTCAGGTAACCTGCGGATGAACCAAATTAACACAGGTTGGTCAACTTGCCAGCTTCAGGGTCTAATCTCTGCATGAATCAACCAGACTGGATGTTATCAAGAGAACGAAGAGCCGTCTGACTGACAGAGAAGATTTGCATTCTATTACTGCCAATTTTCGCAAACACTAAAGCCTTATATGTCTCCTAGATAGCGTAGATCTCGTATTAACTCTGGAATATTCATAGATAAGGGACAAATTTGTATAACGATGTCTTCACGATTTTAGATTATTTATGTATTTTACTATGGAATCTCTTTCTCTCTCACTCTGATATTCTTTTATATATGGGATATTTGTACTAAATATAACATAGCGAAATAGAAGATTAAGACGCTATTGAAGAATGTGCTTCCAGCATAGCAAAGATAGTTATTCGTCGTGAAGCTACTCAAGCACAGGCAGCTGATGAATGTTCATCTCGCATCTAACAACAAAACTCTGAGATCAATACTAGACCTAACGATAAGAGCATATCCCTCTTTCACTTGGCACATCCGCTTGAGCTAAGGATGAATTAGCGCTGCCCACAAGGGCATCTATGGCACCGATACGAGGTGCAGCGTATATTTGGGTTATTGCACAGTAAGTATGATGAAAGACAAATATTTTGTGAAAATCCTGTATTATAGGATTAATACTTGAGCATTTTCTCAGAAAATTCGAGGTTGGACAGAAAGATTCACAAAAAAAGTTTATCAGCAAAAATTCACTTGGTCTTAATCTTAATGTAAAATAGTAAACAAAATGTTGTCCGTCTGTATGTTTGACCGCGCATCACTCAAAAACTGCCGCATGTAATTGAATGAAATTTTCAATTATGTATGGCTAGATGTCTAACTTAAAGTTTAGGACCGTTTTTTAAAGCAGGAAACTATTTTTTCTCCGTAGAATACAGTAGTGGCCATAGAAGTAGGCTCATATATTTTTGTACACGTCTAGTGAAATTGTTTCAAGCCGATATCTGTCATAATATATATTACGTAAATAATAGAAATCAGCGGTCGCTATACGATCAACAGAATCCGAATACAAACTTTCGCTTTTTGTCTGTCTGTCTCTATTATGTTACAAACACATTACTAAATAACTACTGGTTCGGGTTGAATTCTTTTATCCTTTGTTGTTGTATATACTGCTTTTCGGTGCATGGCGACACCTCACATAGCCACGGGCATCTACACCTTTCCCATATTGAAATCAGAAAACGTCCATTGAATTTCAAAATAGGTAATTGGATGCCATAATTTTTCATTTGGATGTGACAATAGTTATTTGGATTTCAGAAGATGTTAATGGGATTTCAGAATAGGCAATTAGATTTCAGAAAGCTTAAATTGGATTTCAGAATAGGTAGTTGGAATTCAGAATGTGTGAATTGGATTTCGAAATAGACAATTCGATTTGAACTGAAAATTTATGAATTGATTTATTACATAGCAAATAATTTTTGCTTTCTCTATATCCTTTATACATAACCAAGTATTAAAATGGCAAAAACAGTCCCAAAGGTATTTTTCCGAATATTGTGAAATTCAATTAACATTTTCTGAAATACAATTGGAGTTTTCTGATTTCAATCTGGAAAAGGTGTGCTTTATTATATTTCAAAAATTTATGTATATTGGAACGATTTTCCGTCATCATTGTCAGCGGTGTTTAGTTTTGTTCTCAATACCAAAGAAAATATTTCAAAACGTTTTTCAAAATTCTTTTGAAAATTTTTCAGCACCCTCATTGCTGCTGTATCAGTGGCTATTTGAAATCGTTGGGCATTACCGTAGATTTCTGAGCAAATTACTTACAAAATACAATAATGCTGTGGTCGCCTCCTTCTAGGCTTCTGAAATTGTTCCATTATTCCATGAAATTTAGTTAATATTTTTATGAAAGATATTAAGTTTGTTTCTTTTGCTATAAGTCATTGCAGGAACAAAACTAAAATAAAACTGGGAGCCTTTTTCGAATCTAACCTTATAGGAAGGGTATATTTACACTTAACCGTCGACACACACGAAGCCGTGTTTTCATCGTATTTGAACAGCGGTGGTGGTTAATGGGAGAGTATGGTCTTTTGCGCAGAAACGCTCTAGATCACTTGGTCGAAGTTGGTTCAGCTAAGGTCTATGTTGTGAGCCACGTGGTCTGTGGACAAAAAAAGTTGTTTTATCACTGTGTATCTCCATGGGATTCTTTAGACCAATTCACACGCAACCAAGCCGAATATCGGCGATTCAGTTTGCTTAAGATTACGTTAAAGCTACACCTAAAGGGTCTTTGATAAGAAATACTATAAAAATGGTTTCCAAAGACAGGAATGTTCCGGCCAGTGGGTAAATTTAATTTCACCAATTTGTACTAAAGTTGATAGACTTCGGCGAGTCTAAAAAGGCATCATGCCTTTTGCGATATTTGGTGGATACCATTCGCGGGGAGTGCGGATTGAATCGTGAAAAAAACAATTGCGGATATGAGTTTGAAGACTTAGAAAAATTAATTTCATCGATTACCTTGCGGTGAACTAAGAGGAAAGCCCGTCACTTCCTTCATTCGGGGCGGTGGCACACTTACCCAACGGTCTGTTGTAACCACGGAACCGCGGATGTGGGAAATGGCGGGATAGCCGCACCAACACCGCCCTAATCCAAGGTGTTAGGACAACCGTGCCGAGGGATGTATGGTCAGCGGGCGGCTTTATAAGTTGCTGATCTCGAACGGTCCCCTCCGACGCCCGGGCAAGGTCGGTTGTATAAGTGCCTTCTCAACGCATGCCGGCTCTGCGGACGAGTGACGAACCCCTTTCCGGTATACTCGTGGGACCAAACATGAACTCCAACAAAAATAAAAACAAAAATAAACACAATGAAACGACGGACAAAACGGACGTGACTAACAAGACGAACATGACCGCGGACGTAGCAACGGCGACAAAGACGACGACGGACATGACGTGGTACAGATCTCCGGACCTTGTGGTGACGGAATCTGACGAGGACGCTTTACTCGCCTCCAGTCAGGAGACGATCAAAAGTGTTAAGGGAAGTACCACCCATAGTACACCGTTAGCACAAATAGTCACAACAGATGTATCTGAGGGTACCAACCATAGTACCCAGGGACCAACTCTTCCTTCCACCACAGTGAAAGTCGGTAGTGCCAACCACAGTGCACCGAACGGACCTGGGGTAAAGAAAAAGAAGAAGAAGACCCTGTTTCAGATACGGAAAGCAAAGTACCAGAGGGCCCTGTACATGCTCGAAAAAATCAAGAGTGGAGACGCTCCAGGTGGTACCAAGGATGTCTCGCAGTACAGGACGGTAATCGCGGAGTTCGAAGCCTTTAATAGGGAGTTTCGAGCCACCCGCGGAGAGCCCTTGCCCTCAAACAGTAAGAAAGGAGACGGTACTCAAAAGAGAAACCGCTCCAAAAACGACAATGCTAGCGATGCGGAACCGAAGAAGCCCAAACGGGCGGAAGCGGTAGCTGCAAACCATAGGCATTTCAGTGATGTCGCCAGGGACCACTTGCAAGGGGCCATAGTGGATGCCAACAGCAGATCACCGACGTCGATGCAACAGAGCTGGGTGCAGGTTGACGTCGAGCTGTCGAAGCTCGCGATGCGTCGCCTGCGGGAGAACCCGGCCGGACCTCACCCGGTTTTTGACTCCTCCGAGACCCTCCGGGGGTACAGGGTGATCAAATGCGCCAACCAGGCCTCTTTGGAATTCCTGACTGAGTGTGTGGCTAAAATTAGTGACGGGTTCAACAACCTGGCACTTAAGCTCATACCAGCGGCGGAGATTCCGAAGAGACCTTGTGCTCGCATCTGGTTACCCCCTCTGGAGGACCCGGGGGAGGAACTTCTGAGGTGCATAAAGCTGTACAACGGCAACATCCCGGCCATAGGAGACTGGCAGCTCATTAAAGATGAAGCGCCCACGAGAACCTGCAAGCCGATACTGGTCGCGATATGCGAGGGGTCACTCGAGGCTCTGGCAAAGGCTGACCACAAGGTCGCCTTCGCCTTCCGCATGGCCAAGGTGAAGGTTTGTCAGGGCGAAAAAACCCCAGATGAGGACGAGCCTGAAGAGGTAGATGGCGCCAGCCAACTACTGCAGGGGGTCACCATCAATGATGGGGGTGACAGCAAGACCTCGTAAAGGAGCACTCAAAAAGTGCTACAGACAATCTGAACGTCCTCCTGTTCGAGGAGGACATCGACATCAGCTTCATCCAAGAACCCTGGGTCAAAAATGGGTTGATTAAGGGGTTAAACAGCAGCACACACAATCTGTTCTACAAGACGGATGAAGGTAACCCACGAGCATGCATTGTAATCAAAAAAAGTTTTAATGCATTCTTATGTTCCAATTACAGCACACCAGATTTAACAGTCGTAAAGCTTGAGGAAGATGGCAATCGGGGAGTGTTCTTGGTGTCGGTCTACATGGCACATGACAGGGACGCCCCGCCCCCCGAGCTCGCACGATTCGTCAACATCACGAGAGTATCGCATATGATAATATGCTGTGATGCCAACTCCAGACATACTATTTGGGGGAGCAGCACCACGAACGAGAGAGGTGAGTCCCTTTTTAACTACATATTACACTCGAATCTACGTATATGCAATAGGGGGTCCACACCCACTTTTATTTTTCCAAGCTCGGTAAGATACCAAGGCTGGGAGGAGGTTCTGGATCTCACTTTGGTTTCGGACGATGGCCCGGCGATGGTAGACAACTGGAGGGTGTCAGATCAACCTTCATTCTCGGATCATCGCTGGATTCTCTTCGACAAGAGAACAAAATGGGAAAAATTTGTACGCTTAACATCTAGATCTATATCAGCTGCTAACTCTAGACTCAGTATCGACAACCCGCAAGAGTTGGACGAAACGGTTGAAAAACTGGAGTGCGCACTCACAACAGCCTTCAACAAATCCACCCCGATAAGCATCCAAAAGAAGAAATCCCCTCCATGGTGGAATGGAGAGCTCAGGAGACTTAGATCGGAAGTCAGAAAATTATTCAATGAGTGCTTCAAAACCAAGTTGTGGCTACCTTATAAAGTGGCACTCAAACACTACAAAAACGCTATTATAAAAGCCAAGACGGAGTCGTGGCAGAATTTCTGCTCATCAATAGAAAATAGCCGAGAATCCGCAAGGCTTAGTAAGATTCTGTCAAAAGAACACCACAATGATCTCTTTGTTAGAAGGGAAGGCGGTGTTTGGACGGAATCTGCGGAAGAATCACTAGAGGCTCTGCTAAGCACACACTTTCCTGGAGACGATAGCCTACCAGCACCAATGGCAAAGACTAGCCAACCGCTTCTCGGCGACGTAGTGCCGGAGTCTCTCATCAACAGGGAAAAGATAAGATTCGCTATCAACAGCTTTGCCCCCTTCAAGTCACCAGGCCCTGACGGTGTTACTCCGGTAATGCTTCAGAAGCTTGGTGAGCCAATTATCCTCTGGTTGGAATCAGTCTTTAGAGCCAGCATCGCTCTATCACACATTCCAAAAAGCTGGAGGAGGGTGAAAGTCATCTTCCTACCAAAGGTAGGTAGAAGAACACATGAGAATGCCAAAGACTACAGACCAATAAGCCTAACTTCCTTCATGCTGAAGGTCCTAGAGAGGCTTGTGGACATCCACATAAGGACGGTTCTAACAGGACCCAAGCTTTCTGTGGCACAGCATGCGTAAAATATAAAAAATAACTTATTGAAATTTATAAATAATAGATTAATAAATAACTAAAATTTAATTTGAAAAATAGTTAATAATTTCGAAATTATTTTATTTATTTACTACAAATTAATTTAAATAAAACTTAAAATTTAATTATAATATTAAATTTAAATAAATAATGAAATTAAAAATAAAATTTTTATAAACCAAATCGCTACCACGACAGTCGGGCAGTACCGCAAGGGAGTACCGGAGCGTACCGGATTCATATCCGGCCAAGGACTGTCAGTTCGACAGCAACCCCCAAAACCTTCGGGGAGTGTTTTTGTCGTTACAACAACAACAACAACAACAAGGGCCGGTCGACCGAAACCGCCCTGCACGAACTCATCGGTACCATAGAAAGATCCTTACAATTCAAGGAATACACCCTCGCAGCATTTCTAGACATAGAGGGAGCATTCAACAATATAAAAGTTAACGCGATCACTGGTGCCCTCCAAAGGGCGGGAATTATCTTCCCTATCTGCAGCTGGATCCAGTCGATGCTTGAAAATAGGGTAATACTAGCCAATATGGGTTCGGTGTCCGCAACCCGCCAAGTGGGCAGGGGCACACCCCAGGGCGGTGTTCTCTCCCCACTTCTATGGGTCGTTGCACTGAACGAGTTACTACTGGAGCTCAACAAGGATGGAGTAAAAGTAGTCGCATATGCAGACGACATTGTCATTGCAGTATCTGGCCCCTTCCCCACAACCCTGGTGGACTTGCTAGAGGGAGCGCTCCACAAGCTACATGCATGGGCAGTTGAGAACGGTCTCAGCGTTAACCCTAGCAAGACGGACCTGATGCTGTTCACCAACAAAACCAAGATACCGCATTTTAGAATGCCCACACTAAAAGATACTACACTATCCCTGTCCACGAGAGTTAAATATCTGGGCGTGGAAATAGATAGTAAGTTAAGTTGGAAAAACAATATAGAAAGAAGGATTGAAAAGGCCTACATAGCATACTACGCGTGTAAAAGAATAGTCAGCAGACATTGGGGTTTGAAGCCCAACCTCATGATGTGGCTCTACACGGCCGTGGTTAGACCCATACTAACCTACGGGGCGGTAGTATGGTGGCCTGCCTTAGACAAGCAATACAACACCTAAAAACTAAATAAACTACAGCGGGTGGCCCTCGGCGGGGTGACGGGAGCGTTACGGTCGTGTCCAACAGACGCACTGAACGTTATCCTCAACCAGTTACCACTGGATCTTCACATACGTGAAACTGCAGCATGTGCGGCGGTAAGACTCCGCGAGTCTGGCTGCTGGAACTCGAGGCAGTATGGTCATGGTGGTATCCTCCGAGAGCTGCCCGGTATAGTTGCATCAACGACAGGCTATCACGCACCTTTGCTGAACTTCGGCAGGAAATTCAAGGTGATGTTTCCCTCACAAAAGGACTGGCAGAGGAACGGAGTATGCGATGACGACACACTTTCACTCTACACCGACGGGTCCAAAACGGTCTGCGGGGTTGGAGCGGGCGTGTTTTCGGAGCAACTGAATGTCTCGCTTTCAGTCCGTCTTCCGGATTCAGCCAGTATCTTCCAAGCAGAAGTGCTGGGGATCGAGAAGGCTTGTACCTTCCTGTCGGAGGACACAGTAGGAGGACGTAACATACATATCTACACTGATAGCCAAGCAGCGATTAGGGCGCTTGAATCCCACATCACATCCTCTGAGACGGTCAGCAGCTGTAGGAGGATGCTAGAGTCGGTTGCAGACTTCTCAAGCATTACACTCGTTTGGGTTCCCGGCCACAGGAATATCACGGGTAATGAGAAGGCAGACGAACTGGCTAAATTGGGGGCTGAAGCAGAGGTCTCCGATGCGGTGATGTTGCATCCACCAATCACATCCATTAAAAGGCACATTCATTGCAAGTACAGAGAATTGGCAGCCCGTAATTGGCTCTCCACCGATGCCTGCAAAATCTCTAAGCAAACGTGGCCCACCTACAACAAAGAGAGAACAGAGGACCTGCTTAAGAGGTCAAGAAAGGAAATATTCAGAATCACATCCACACTAACGGGGCACTGGCCTCTGGGCCAACACGCCGAAAGAATGGGCATCCCGTTCAACAACAGATGCAGGGGCTGCAACGAAGAAGGGTGCAAAGAAACAGTTGAGCACTTCCTATGTGAGTGTCCAGCTCTAATGCACATCCGGTTTGCAACTCTGGGCAGCTATCTAATACCAGATCTTAAAGGCATCGCGTATTGCTCTATAAGGGATATTAGCGACTATATAGGAAGAACTCAATGGTTTGCTCGTGACAACAACTAACGCTTAGCCCAAATTACCTACAGCAGCATCCAAATATGTGCATGGTTCCAGGAGGAAGTGCATCAAAATGGCGCCCAAAGCGCTACTTGAGCTCGGGAGTATTTCCCTCTCTCGAGCAGCACAGCAACCAACCAACCAACCAACCTTTAAATTTACTAGCCTAGTCAACACAAAAAATATAAGAAAATATCTTTACAATATTCATTTTTTGGTTTTAAATATCAAATCCGCAATTATTTTGCGTGAATCGATTCGAACTACCTTCGCAAAGACTCCGCCGGATACCGTAATAGGCATGAAAGAGTAACCGGTGCCTCATGGAATATCGTGACTCTTGAATAAGGACTGGGGAGTAGGAGATTAATCTTGTTGCTGATTGGACTAAGGCAAGAAAGGTGTACAAGAAAGAGCGTGGTGCATTATGGCATACCTAAGCTATGGAGGGAACCGTTCTCATCGTTGCTAAAAAGCTAGAGGTATGATTATCCCTATTGTCCGTGCTACCACCCAACCTTTATAAAGTGAATGAAAAATTATAAAGCTTTTGGAAAGTTGGGCATCCCGATGAGCTCATGGGTTTGATGTTGTAGCTATAGTTAGTCTGCCTAATTATCACCTCCTTTACCTAACATTGTCATCGATCTCTTATAACGGGAGTCCCAGAAGCCTCGCGGATTCGACCAGGTTGGACCATAGTGATATTACGGTTAGAAAGTAGGCTGTTGATTAGATGAACAGATGGTTAGTGTCATGGGGAGACACACCGCCACCGGGCAGACATTTGGCATGTCCGGGGTTCTCTCTAAGTTTAACCTTTAACCTGTTATAGTATGAGTTTAACCTTTAATCTGTTTTAGTATGAGTTTAACCTTTAATCTGTTACAGGATCTAGAACGAAGTTGGGCCAGCATGGCCCTTGTCTTCCCAGGCAGTTCGCGTTCCTCTTCGGCAAAAGGCGGAGCTTGGGCCTGAACAACGAGTTTGATAGCAGGCATAAATTCTTAAGCTAATTATGGGCGAAGGATCGCATGGCTTCTGATCAAAAAAGATGCACAATGCATATAAAGGACGTTCCCTTATGCACCTTCAGACATTAGCTCGAAAGACATTTAAACGAGATTAATCTCGTGTTGGTGGGGTTGACACTTGAAGACATGTGTAGCGGTTAACAACATTGTTATAAAAGAGGTTGATTGTCAAGTTGGTTTGTTGTGTCTTGTACCGGTAAAATCCATCCCAATTTACTGACTAGTAGTGCTTGTGGTAAAGATAAATAAACATAAGAGTGAATTCACAGCAGCAACACCTGCCATCAGTACGGTAAGTTTGCTTATAACACCATTTCCACATTCCCCTGTGGTTCGGCGAGTGTTGGGGTATGCAAAGTCCTTTGCAGGACTGAATCCGGCACTAGCACATTCTTCGACCAGCACTAGCACAAATGTAAGTCAAAGCCCCCAGCTCCTGGTCCCTTACACCTTGTGCTCTGTTTGTCGGCTGAGACTATATACACCTGCGACATCAGTCAAATGCAATTCTTGCCTTGGCCTCTGTCACTTATATGTCATATGTTCTCAACTTGGAAACAGGAACCTATGGACTGATACGTACGTTGCACCATGTTGTCGAGCTACGCAACCTACAACGTCGACCGATTCGCCATCTTCTGGTGCTTCGGATCCCTCGTCTTCTAGAGTGCGACGCAGTGTGCGACCCAGCCTGCTTCCACCAAGGCATACGCACCAGTCCCTGACTCCCAGCGTGAACACTTCTCCCCCTTCGCACTTTCGCGTCCTACAGTTAAACTGCAACGGCCTAACCGGGAAAGTGTGTGAAATAGTGAACTTCATGAAGCGACAGAACATCAAGATCGCTGCCATTCAGGAGACGAAGTTAAACGCCCGATCAAATCTTCGGACTTGTGACGGCTATAACATCCACCGACGTGATCGAGAGAGAGGTCTTGGGGGCGGACTCGCCTTCATCACACACCAATCCATGCAATATCGTCCATTTGAGCACGACGTCGACCCGAGGGACAACCTCCTGGAACGTCAAGGAATGGTTGGAAATCATTAACATCTATATACCTCCTGCCACCTGCTGTCCGAGAGATTACCACCCTGACATCAGTGCGTTACTCAGAGGCGATAATCGTGTAATCCTCGGAGACTTCAACGCACACCACGATCTGTGGCACTCAAGCCTACAGGCCGATGGCAGGGGACAGGAATTGGCTGAACAAATAGACGATTCGACGGTTTGCACTGTGAACGGGGACGCCCCCACGAGAGTTGCGGTAAATTGTTCCAGTTCGCCAGGCCTCACAATTGTCAGCGCAGGTCTCATAAACTGCGTTGAATGGCGACCAATGCTTACTCTTGCATCTGACCATTTGCCGATTATCCTCTCAATCGATCGCCCCAATCGCCCCCCTTCACTAACTTCAGTAAAGCTGGCTGGGTTGGTTTTCTTAATTTCACTGAGAGCAACTTCGCTGCTCTTCCCATTCCGTCTGACGTACGAGAAGGGGAAAAAGCGTTTCGCTTGGTCATAGCTTCAGCCTCCAATCAATATATTCCGTCAGGTAGAATTAAGGAGATACGTCCGTACTTTCCCGTGCGACGCTTGAACCCAACGGATCCTCAAATTCAAGATCTCAATGCGGAAATCAGACGGCTAGTTGATCAACACAAACGCGCCAAATGGGCGGAGCACCTAAGGTCCTGTAACCTCTCTGCTGGCGTTGGCAAATTATGGTCCACTGTAAAATCCTTGTCTAATCCGACCAAACCGAACGACAAAATATCCATCACCTTTGGTGATAAGGTACAGTCGAAACCAAAGAGATGCGCGAGCGCTTTCTGCCGGCAAATTGTACTGCATCCTCCGGTTGACAAGGAAATCAGGCGCCATCAGGGAAGCTCACAAACGCAAAAACAACCAAGCGCCCATTGCCATCACCACAGAGGTTCGGGAGGCCATACGGGGGTCCAAAACTCCAAATCTATTGGCCCAGACGGTATATCCATGCTGATGCTAAAACATCTCGGTGATGAGGGAGTAAGGTACCTAACAACCGTCTTCAATCTGTCCATGACCACCCTTGTCATTCCAGAAAGATGGAAACAGGCCAAGGTGGTGCCACTACTAAAGCCCGGCAAACCGGCTAACGTGGGGGAGTCATATCGACCGATATCACTCCTCTCGCCAGTAGTGAAGACCCTGGAGTCGGTCTTGCTCCCTTACTACACCGCTAACCTACGATTAGCCGAACATCAGCATGGATTCCGCAAAATGCATAGCACTACCACCGCGCTAAACGCCATCACCACACAGATAGGTGTCGGTCTCAACCAATCTCGCCCAAACGACAGGACCGTGCTAGTTGCGCTTGACTTGTCGAAAGCTTTTGACACTATTAATCACGCACAACTCATTAACGACCTGGAAGATTCAAACCTTCCCCCCTGTCTAAAGCGTTGGACCGCCAACTATCTGAGTGGCCGGCAGTCATCGGTGGAATTTAGAGGCGAAAGATCAAAACCACGTATAATTAAGCAAGGGGTGCCACAGGGTGGTGTCCTATCCCCGCTTCTGTTTAATTATTACATATCGAGGCTCCCTTCCCCACCAGAAGGCGTCTCGATCGTCTCCTACGCCGATGACTGCACGATCCTGGCGACTGGACCCTCCGTCGATGAGCTCTGCTCGAGAATTAATTCTTACCTGCCAACCCTTTCCAGTTTCTTCGCTGCACGGAACCTGACATTGTCACCGACCAAATCCTCGGCCACCTTATTTACGACGTGGACAGCGCAGGCGAACATGGAATTAGACGTCTACGTCGACGGCATTAAGCTTCCGACTGTCACACCCCAAATCTTAGGGGTCACGTTTGATAACATGTTCAAATACGGTGCTCATGTAGCCGCGATTGCCACCAAAGTACAAAGCCAAAGAAACGTTACTGGCAACGTACAAGGCAATCGCCCAGCCGGTTCTGAGCTACGCGACGCCAATATGGTCGCCGGGGTTAGCAGACCCACATTGGAGGAGGTTGCAGGCCTGCCAAAACACCGCACTCAGAACTGCCACGGGGTGCCTCCTTATATCTCCTGAGCACCATCTTCATAATGAGGCAAAAATGCTCGATGTCAAAGAGCACTGCGAGATGTTGACCAGACAATTTCTGTTCAACTGCCATAAACCGCAGCACCCGAACAGGAACCTGCTCAACGAAAATCCGCCTCCCAGGAAAATAAGGAGTCACCTCCGTAAGCACTATGACGAGATCCGGCATCACATTTTCTCGCCGTTTGATCCAAAGATGCACCGGCGGGCCCTCAACCTCATCCACACGGAGTCGGTAAACTCCTTTGTCAGGTCACGCCCAGTGAATACAGTCCTAGAGGCACAAGCTCCACCTGTTGCCGACGAGGAACGCGAACTGCCCAGGGAGACAAGAGTCACGCTGGCCCAACTTCGTTTTGGATACTGTAAGACTAAACTCTTACCTATCCAGACTGAACCCTGACATGCCAAATGTCTGCCCGGCACGCGGCGTGTCTCCCCACGATACTAACCATCTCTTCATCTGTTCAACTGAGCCCACTCTTCTAACACCAATTTCACTCTAGTCCACCCCTGTTGAAGCCGCGAGGTTTCTTGGACTTCCGTTAGAAGAGCCTGATGACAATGTTGGATGGGGGGTGACATCCTAGGCAGGTTTAGTCGCTACAACAACAACCAGTCCGAATGGCGTGGAAAGAATTTTCCTGACCCCTTGTTGTGGTAACGAAAAAAACACTCCCCGAAGGTTTTGAGGTGTTGTCGAATTAACAGTCCTTGGCCGGATTTGAACCCGGTACTGCCCGATTGTCGTTGTAGCGATTTATGACCAGTGAAACCGTCTAGGTCATGTCACACTTCCTTCCGTAAGGAAGGATAAGATGGGTAATGAGAGGTGAAGCATTATATCCGTAGATCAACCATCGAGTTGCACGTCATTACCTATGTGCATACTAGTCGCCTCTTACGAACGGCATGCCTACCTCGGGTATATTCTAAAACCCTAACCCACTGGGGTTCCTAACCCCTTGATTCTTCTGAGGTCAGACATGGTGAATAGGCAAGGCCAAGTACTGCTACATCATGAAACCTTTTTGCAGGTGTTGGTCTTGTTGTGCCGGCAAAAACACTTATAACTAACGAAAAGTACTATTTGCATAACTGTTCTTAACAAGTTGTCACCAAGAGACATTCCGGCCTTTCGACCACGACTGTAGTATGAAAGTATCAGGTCTCATTTGATGTTCGCAATACATATTGGTAACATCGGTGCGTATGTAAAAATTACTGCCATTAAACAACTCTCGACAATAGTGAATGCTTTGTTGAAAGTCATAACTCAATCATCTGCTTCTTGTTTACATTTCTCAATTTAGTTGTTAGGATATCATGAACCATCCAAAAACATGAAAATCGTATCCATTCAAAAAATATATCATTACTTGAATGGTATTTTACATTTTTTATTTAACGTTCTATCTTTCCTTTAAAATACAAAAAACTACGAAATCACCGTTATAAGCTTTTAGGCAACCAAAGCAGATGCGGTGCTAGATTCGTATTTCCAGTTAGGTGGCAATACACTCTTTGTCTTGTAGTAACGAGCCAATCTGTGGATTCTCGATTCAACCAAAATCAAACGGAATTTACCATCTTTATCTTTGCGATTACGCTCCAAATGCTTACGGATGGCAACAGCTTTTTTGATCATGTGATACAAATCTTCAGGAATGTCGGGTTTCAAACCAACAGACTTCATGATGCGCAGAATTTTGTTGCCGTTTACAAAGCGTACCTGCGCTACACCATGTGAATCACGAAGAATGATACCTGTAGACAACAAATTGTTAGTAATATTTACCAGAAGCAATTACAAATAATTATTACTGACCAATTTTGGATGGTGTCATACCCTTCTTGCCCAATTTTTTTATGTGCTCCTTCACATCTTCTGCGTTGAGTTTAAGCCATGAAGGCACTGTTCGTCTGTAGGGAAGCGCTGATTGGGATATACCCTTACTATTGTGTGATGGTGAAAAAGACAGCCGCGTTGATTTAAGTAAAAAGCGATAAAGAATAATTAGTATAAACACACAAATAATGCATAAATATAAAGTTTGGCTGCCGCCACATGGGCGCACAAGCAGAACTAGTAGAAACGCAGCCTATTTAGTAACAATAAAAGGCTTTTAACAAACATTACTATACACTTTATACAAATCGATAAATTATTCAGCTTTTGCAATGATAAAGTATCGAAAACCAATATGGAAAGGAGTGAAATATGAATTTTTACCCAGGAGCGTGCATACGACCCATCTTTACAGATTTTTATTTTACACCAGAAAGAACGGAACGGAAGTGGAGAGATTTCATTCAATGGTTGCCGCAGTATTACCAACACACGCCAAACGTTTGACTGTCAAAACAATGTAAATTAACACGAAACAGAAGGCACCAATACAACGAAGGCGAATTTACTTACAGGTGAACTCGTAAGAACATATGAGCAGTGACTTCTGCTGTCAAAATTAAAAAAGGTAATACTTTACATCCAGCGTCAACTGTAAAAACTGCCCAAAAAATTTCGATATTGGTACCCGGAGACACGTTTCGGTCCCAGGAATCCGGTGGGGGAATCCCATTATTTAATAAAAATTACCTAGGATCGATCCCAAAGGGGGGGCCTGTTCCATAGCATTTATGGGTAGAATACCTTTCTGCGTAGGTGGCCTTCGGCCGCGCTTCAAAAAAATAACCCTTAGCCGGTCCAAGACCGGCTACGCGATCCACAATATTTCTGCGCATAACACACTTTTGAACTTTTCAGAACACCCTTAATCTTTGTCTACAACAACCACATGAAAATGACAGAAAATTGTTAACTTTGCTCGCAAATATCTTGCAAACTATTAAAAGTATTTGGTTTCTCCCATCGGATTAGGGTTCCTGGGACCGAAACGCGTCTCTGGGTACCAATATCGACATATTTAGTGCAGGTTTTACAGTTGACGTTGGATGTAAAGTATTACCTTAAAAAATTCTGGGCAATATCACAGGAGAAGACGCCAAAGGAAAAACAAAACACATGAAGTATGTGTGTGTATACAGCAACAAATTCGCGTGATATCACCTGTAGGTCGATTCTGTAACTATTTTAACGCCAAGTGTTAGCGTTAACTTCGCTTAACACCATTTTTAACGCTTTTCCGTATTCACTAACTTTTTAGCTAACACTTTTCGTGTGGTTAGCTGTCGCGAATTATTTTCGAGGTGCTAACAATAGTGTTAATATATTTGCAAGTGTTTTAGCGTTTGGAAAAAGTAAAAAAATTAGTTTTGAGTTTTCTGCATGTCATTTAGTGCAAATTACGGCGAAAAGAGAAGTATTGCCATATTTTATCACCATTAAGAGTCAGCTGTTTAGCGGCGTTAAAGGAGAGTTACAGAATCGCACTTTCGTTAACAACAAAAGCCAAAATTTGGCGAGAAGCTTGACGCTCGGCGAGTGGTTAAAAGTTACAGAATCGGGCTACTGGTATAAATTCACCTTGGAAGGCACCAATACAATCAAGGCGATTCTCTTGATTGGCATCACAGCAAGAACCCTAAATTATCCGAAAGAACTTCTCACTCGAATACTCTAAGGGGCACCTCAATTTATTTCTACATTGTCAATGCATAACAAGACAGGTATGATGAGAACATTGTACCGCGTGATATTTGTTTGTCCAGGTAGAAGTTTAATTTTTAGTGGCCTACTCAGCAAGGGTAGCACTTATTGACAAGAGTAATTCTCCTTTGAATCTTTCAAAGTTATAAATTTATAACTATTCAATATAAAGATTGGAAAAACAGCAGTTTTCATGCTACCGGTTCCTTTATTTTTCAACTGTTTTAGTTATTATGGATCCCTGGAAAAGGGTTTCGGAGAGAAAAAGACGGAAGAGGAATCGTTGAAGCTGAAGCGATTTGCTCCACTAGGAATTTTTCTCAAAATCCATTTACCTTTTTAATTGGTAACTACCTAGTCCCTCGACAATGCATTTGCAGCGCCATTCATTGTATCGTACTAGTATTAAAAACAGGGGTGGAATTACATTATATGTTCGAATTTTTAAATCACTGTAACTCTAAGCCCATATGCATTATTACCCTTATAAAAAGTTGGACAGTTTCATAGATATCGTGACTTCAAAACTGTATACGATCACGGAACGGATGTCGTAACTCGACCCCAGATAATAGTAATATATTAGACGTGTTTTTTTTTATCCGCATCTGCGTTTGCGCTTAATATTTGTACTATTTCATAGTTGCAGATAAATGTTGAGCGCAAACGCAGATGTGGATGAAAAAAACACGGCTATTACCAACAGATTTAACTTGCATTTTCCTACCATTTCCCTTTTAAATGATTAGAGAAATTTCTCATGGATATCAGTTCATAGTTTTCCAATTTTTCAACGTACAGAATACATACTTTTCTTTCTAAATGTCTTTTCGATTTTTCGAAGTTTCTCTGTCGAACTTCATCAGCCGATAAACAGGAACATGAGATAATCATGCCCATCGTGAATGCCGAATGACCAAACTCGGTGGCAATGGGAGCTTAAGCTAGGCTTTGCTCGATTTTTCGGTTGTGAACGTAGCGACTAGATAGGGTGAAGTTCTGCTAAGACAACACAAAAGCACAGTTATTTGTGAACCTTGGCCATAAGCAGCATATTCCCTACAAGCACACTGACAGTCATTTGTCACAACATCTGAAAGTCAGTGCTGTCATTCAAACTATCAGGGATTTGCATCATGTTCTTAAAGCGAATAGCAAAAAATTATGTTCCTTTGTTAATGCCCCCCGAAGCTTCAGCCTGACCAATTCGTGTTCTTTCCCTTGGTTCTTTGTGGGTGTTGGCAGCAACGGACACCCGTGTGCTAGGAAACCATACTTTCATACTAGTATGTTTCGGAAAAAGAACCAAGGGAAAGAACACGAATTGGACAGGCCGAAGCTACGTGGGCAATAACAAAGGAACATACCGTACTCACACATACACGGTTGTTGACATCATTTGCTATTGCTTTAAGAACACGATGCAAATCCCTGATAGTTTGAATGACAGCACTGAGGCTCAGATGTTGTTGTTGTTGTTGTAACGACAAAAACACTCCCCAAAGGTTTTGGGGAGTGCTGTCGAACTGACAGTCCTTTGCCGGATATGAATCCGGTACTCCCTTGCGGTACTGCCCGACTGTCGTGGTAGCGATTTGGTATGACCAGTGGAACCTTCTAGGTCATGTCACCCCTCCTTCCGTAAGGAAGGATAAGATGGGTAATGAGAGGTGAGAGGCATCATTTCCGTAGATCAACCATCGAGTTGCACGTCATTACCTTTGTGCATATTAGTCGCCTCTTACGACCGGTATGCCTACCGCGGGCATATTCTAAACCCCTAACCCGCAGGGGTAGGCTCAGATGTTGTGACACATGACTGTCAGTGTGCTTGTAGGGTTTATTATAGAAATATTGGAGATCGGAACTTCCATAGTCATAACCATATCATATACTTGAAATAATCTTTTTCATCGGCTATTGATGCCATAAGCATTGCATGCTGTTTAAAAACCTTAAGAAATAATTGAAAAAAAATTAAATGGTAGCAGCGAAGAAGTTTTGATTTTTCATTGTGCATGCGAAAAGTTGCAATTAAAGTAAAAGCAACACTCGTTTTAGGTTTTTTTTTTTAAATATATAAACAAATTATTTATTAGTTTGCCTACGTCTCCTGGCACTTTCTTAAAGGAATAACGGGAATATCATTCATTTGTTTCCTGAGCCAGAGATTCATTGTGCTCATTTTCATAAAAACTTACGAATAAAGTAGTAGGCATTTCTTGGAACTGCGTGAGAATTTTAAGAAACGCAATTTTTGTTGAAATTTTGTTTTTTGTCTTTGAATGTGGAAATTTTTGTTTTCTTTTGAGCTGCATACGACTCTAAAAAAAACCCGTGATTTCATAAAAAGTAATAAAATGTAAGATATTGCTATTTAAATAGCAAAAAGTTGTTAAATTTGTCCACTAAAAATTTAAAGGTGGAAATTTTGATTGGATCAACGGTTTTATAGATATGGGTATGTTACCATAGGATCTGTCATTTTCTCATTTCGGCTGCTTTTTTATTTAGAGAGTTATTAGTTGTTTCTTTTATTGGCAATTATCTGTTTTTCTTCATTTTTTTATTAAGTTATGATAATTATTAGGTAAAAAAACCAAAAATCGGTGACAATAGATAATACTAAGTACATGATATGGTTATGACTACTATTTTTCATTCTGAACGAGTTTGGATTTATCTTTTACAAAATTATCATAACTTTTATGATGGGGACCAATAATCGACGACAATGAATAAACAAAATAAAAAATTACAGAAACCTCAAGCGAGTAAATTTTACTAAGCCATCACCAAATTTGCGACTTTTGGGTATAAATAACTTTGTTTGAATAATCTTACGTAGCTGCAGGTTTTTTTTTTAATTTTTTATTTTATTAATGCCCGTATGACACTGCATATTTTTCTTGTATTTATTAATTAAAACACTGACGAAAACCTATCGAAAGTGAAATTACAAAAACAATTTCGCTTTTGTTAAAGGGGGACAGACACTGCCTGTAATGTGACTTTGGTTGAAGTTTATTTAAAAGCTGAAAGTAAATAATATTTTAAAATAAGCAAATATAAAATTAAACAATTTACAAATATTTGTTTGGTACAGGTGGTCCTGAGCATATAAATAGTACCCGGATCGCTACTTTGAGTAAAAATTGTCATCAAGCTCTTTTGAATAGATGCATGGTATCATGAGGGGACAAACTACATGCAGGTCATGTGTTTGGTATGGTAGGATATCACGTGCAGAACCTCTGTGGTACATAATATAATCGGCACCATTATCGCACCACACGCAGCTCGCTGAACTTTTCCTAGCATTGTCATATAGGCTGATATTGGTCGAATAAATGATTGTACATCCATGCTGTGTTCTTGGCTGACACCCCACTGTCCCCATATCATCTTGACTCTATTCTTTGTATAAAGCTTCAAATTCAACTAAGGTGTCGAAAGGACGCATAGGTATTGCGCACTATCAGAAAGATACAATTCATCTGTCATGTTTCCTCTGTCAGTTTTATGTTGGTATCCTTCATGAATTTGGTTATCTTCGCGATCTTTCCGGTTAGTCCATTACAATTAAGATGTGAAAATTTCAAGTGCGTTGGTGGGGTAGCTGTCGATGTCATTATAGGCGTTACGGACAGTTCACTTTGGTGGTGGTAGGCTAAGTCCCAAGCTGTGGCGCAGTGTAGAATGCTGTGGACTTGACATGACCAGCTTATCGCAGAGCAGTCCCGCTGCAAAGGTCTGTTCCGATGATGATAATTTCCGAATGGGACTTGATATTTAAGACAGGGCTACAGGGGCAAAAACGCGGTTGGTTTGACTGCTCAGAAGTGGCTGTTGTGAGAACGCGATCGGGTCCAGCAGTGATACCGAAATTGGCTGCCACCTTAACTCCGAACTCGTGCCTTAAAAATTGTCTGCGAACGCCCATCCTGAAACTAAACAAAGGTAATGCCGTGCAACTTAATGGTTGATGTACGCATATGATGCCTCTCATTAAACATCTTCTTCTTCTTTAAAGAAGGAGATTTGCACTGGTCATACCATATCGCTCCCGCATCAGTCGGACATGTACCGCAAGGGAACACCGGAGTGTACCGGGTTCATATTCGGAAAAGGTCTAGCACTGGACTGCCACTTTCGACAACACTCCCCCCCTCCTTACGGAAGGAGGGGTGGCATAACATAAAAGGTGTCACTGGTCATAAATCGCTACCACTACAGTCGGGCAGTACCGCAAGGGAGTACCGGAGCGTACCGGGTTCAAATCCGGCCAAGGACTGTTAATTCGGCAACACTCCCCAAAACCCTCGGGGAGTGTTTTTGTCGTTACCACAACAACAACAACACTCCCCAACACCTCTAGGGAGCGTTTTTGTCGTGAAAGTCAAAACAATACGTAGCAAACAATTTGTAGGTAAATTTTTTTTAAATCATTTATTATTTGTCACAATAGAGACAGTTGTCAAAAAACCTAACGAAATACAAACTAGCTCCTTTGTTTTTAACAGCCTAGTTTGTATATTCGTTGTATTTCGTTCGTTTTTTTACATAGCTTGCCCGTTTTCACCAATTCGAAAACAGCACAAAATACAAGAAAAATACTGTGACGAATTCGATGATTCCTTGATTATCAATTCTGGGTTCGATCACTATAAAGTCGAATAAACACACGCACAGATAATGTAACTAATAGCTAGTTTTATTTACTAGTAATAAACGCAATACAAACTCCCGAGTTTGGTTACTCCACAGTAGTTCACTGTACACAATACTGTGGCGATTATTCTCAAGCATGTACCATCCCTAACTCAATAGCACTCCCACCACTAGTTAACACAACCGAGATAACGATGGCTACGCTTATGCATGCAAGCGTATAACTAGGAAGAGGAAGAGAGATGGCGCGAGTGTTTGCGAATACGATGCAAAGAGGAGATGCTAATAAATAAGACCGACCCTTCCAGAACACGAAAAGCGAACAACCAAGAAAGTTCTCGGTGCGTAGGCAAGCACCCTGTTGGACTATATAAGGCGGTGACCAAGCAAGGCAGGTTGATCAGTTTATTTTCAAGCGTTGAATAGTGAACTACTGCGAAGTTACCAACCTCTTAAATTTGTATTGCGTTTATTACTAGTAAATAAAACCAGCTATTAGTTACATTATCTGTGCGTGTGTTTATTCGACTTTATAGTGATCGAACCCAGGATTGATAATCAAGGAATCATCGAATTCGTCACAATTGGTGTCAGAAGCGGTATTGTTAAATAAATACCAGTGATTTAAAGGATAACAAGGACATGGCGAAGCTGAATGAATTAAAGATTCAGCAACTCAAAAATGAGTTGGAACAACGCGGACTAAACACTACAGGCAATAAATCAGAGTTACAGTCACGATTGCGAGAGGCTATGGAAGCAGAAGGAATCAACGTTGATGATCATGTTTTTCATCTTGTGGAGGAGGCATCGACAAAAATGGAAGAAAAAAAGGAGTCGCCGAATCCAGTAGCAACCGTGGACACAAACATGATATTGGCTGTATTAAATCAGATGTCGACTAAAATGGAGGAACAAGAGGCGCGTATTACATCGCGAATGGCATCTCAGCTGGAAGAACAGAAAACTTGCATGGCATCTCAGCTGGAAGAACAGAAAACACACATTGCATGTCGAATGGAGGCCCAAGAGACTCGTATTATAGAAATGTCGTCTCAAATTTCGGCCAATGTTTCATCACAGCTCTCCGCTCAACTGGAAGAACAAAAGGCGTATATGTCATCGCAGTTGGAAGCACAAGATGCAAAAATTGCACAATTTCAAGATAAAATAGAGACCGAGGTAGATGCGTTAAGGGGCCGTATCCAGGAGTTGCAACTGAACCGTCCATCTGCTTCAGCGAATGCTCCCAAGGTAAAATCCCCGTCATTTGATGGTTCTGTTCTTTTCCAGGTATTTAAGCTACAGTTTGAGAAGACGGCAGCGGTGAATAATTGGGGCACTGAAGACAAAGTCACTGTTCGTGGCATTGAAGGGTCCTGCAGCCGAAATCTTACAGACGATTCCCGACGGTGAACGCAATAATTATGAAGCATTGATGGGTGCTGTTGAGAGACGCTATGGTAGCGAACATCGAAAACAGATATACCAAATAGAGCTACAGAATCGCTTCACCCAATGAGACCTTGGCGGAATTTGCATGGGATATCGAGAGGTTGGCCCATCTAGCAAACGCAGACGCACCCATAGAATACACAGAAAGGGTAAAAATCCAAAGTTTTATAAATGGAATACGCGACGTGGAGACGAAGCGGGCCACATATGCAAACCCCAAAAGGACATTCGCTGAAACGGTATCGCATGCTCTGACGCAGGAAACAGCCTCGCTTTTGAGTAAACCTGCATACAAGGCTCATCGCGTAGAAGTCGAAACTCCGGCTTGGGTAGACAAGATTTTGGAAGCGTTGAACGGAGTACAGAAAACAAGTCATGGTGCCATTAAATGCTTTAAGTGCGGAAAATCAGGTCACATAGCACGTTATTGCGGCACTGGCTCCAGTAACCTCAGCAATTCAGGTGGACGAAAACGCAAAGCTGAAGGAGATGAGCAAATTTCCCAACCAAATCAGTCGTTAAACTAAATCGAGCCAGCCGAAAGGGGCGTGGACTGGCTCCCGCAAATGAATGCCCCATAATCTCTGTCTCACAGATCGGAAGGAAAGCTAGTAATGTTACTGTTGTTGCATATGTGGATGGAAAAGAGCACTTACTAACTGTGGATACAGGCGCATCGCATTCCATAATTCGATCTGATTTAGTCAACAAGGAGGTGAGACCATTGCATGGAGCAAAGTTACGTACGGCCACTGGTGAGGACACCCATGTCCTAGGAGAAGTAACATGTGAAATCGCAATTGGGAACGTGGCCGTTCTACACAGTTTTATAGTAGCAGATATTGTTGACGAAATCATAGTTGGTGTGGACTTCTTAAGCGAGCAAGGCATCAAGATCGACATGCAAAACAGGATTATGAATTACCAGAACATGGATGTGCCATTAAATTTTGGTTACGAAAACAAATACGTTAGTAAGCGAGTGCTTGTGGAGGAGAGCCAACAAATTCCACCGAAGTCGGAAGCAATCATATGGGCAAAGATTGATGGAGATTATGGGACAAACAAATTGTGGGTTGTCGAGGCAGCAAACAAATCAAGGACGAACATATTAGTAGGAAAAACCCTGGCCATGACAAAACAAGATGGACGTGTACCGGTAAGAGTACTTAATGAGTTCAAATCGCCGATTAAACTTTCCAAAGGAGCAATATTGGGACAATGCCAAGAGGTCGAGATGATATCACGTCGTGGACGGCAGGGCTCGAAAAAGATCATCAGAAAAAGGCAAAGGAACTTCTATCAAAGTACTCGACCATATTTGACAAGGATGGTTCTAAACCAGGTCGGACCAAAGTTGTGAAGCATCAAATTGATACTGGTGATGCAAGGCCCATCCGCCAAGCTCCTCGTAGTATTCCATTGGCCAAACGCCAAGTAGTTAAAGAAATTATACAGGAAATGAGTGACAGCGGCGTGATCGAACCATCAGCTAGTCCATGGAGCTCACCGGTAGTACTAGTGAAAAAGAAAGATGGAAAAATGAGGTTCTGTGTGGATTACCGGAAATTGAACGACGTAACGAAGAAGGACAGTTATCCATTGCCAAGAATCGACGATACTCTGGACTCGTTATCTGGCACGAAATGGTTTTCCACACTGGACTTGAAAAGCGGCTACTGGCAAGTGGAGGTAAAGGATGAAGATAAAGAGAAGACGGCTTTCAGCGTTGGAGAAGGGCTTTGGCAATTTACGGTAATGCCCTTCGGACTATGCAATGCTCCAGCTACTTTTGAGAGACTCATGGACCAGATACTAAAAGGATTGCACTGGCAAACATGTTTGGTGTACCTCGACGACATTATCGTGCTGGGAAAAAGCTTTGAGGAACACCTAAAGAACTTGGATGAAGTTTTCCAAAGAATAGCTGGTGCTGGTCTGAAACTAAGTCCCAAGAAGTGTTCCTTGTTTAAAAAGGAAGTAAGTTATTTGGGTCACAAGGTAACTACGGAGGGAATCTGCACTGCTAAGGAAAAAATCGAAGCCGTAAAGGATTGGCCAAGACCGAGAAATTTGCATGAGTTACGGAGCTTCCTTGGGCTGTGCACGTATTATCGCCGATTTGTACCAAGTTTTGCCAGCGTAGCTAGTAGTCTCCATGACCTTACAAGGAAGAATATGAGTTTTGAATGGAAGAAGGAACAGGAGGTGGCTTTTCAAACATTGAAGGAACGACTATGCACTGCCCCGATGTTAGCATATCCAATTCCAGGTTCAAAGTTTATTCTGGATACAGATGCGAGTGGTTATGCTATAGGAGGTGTTTTGTCCCAGATTGTTGATGGACAGGAGAAGGTAGTTGCATACTATAGCCGAACAATTGGGAAGCCTGAAAGGAACTATTGTGTAACCCGGAGAGAACTGTTGGCATTGGTAGAGTGCGTTAAGCATTTCCACAAGTATCTCTATGGGCAGCGATTCCATGTCAGGACAGACCACGCAGCGTTGAAATGGCTCTTACAGTTCCGTAATCCGGAAGGTCAATTGGCACGGTGGATAGAGCGACTGCAAAGTTATGACTTTTCCATAGAGCATCGCAAAGGTAGCACCCACGGAAATGCTGATGCAATGTCACGAAGACCATGTAACTTGGAATGCAAGCATTGTTCCAAAGCTGAGGCCAAGGAAGACATTATAGATGTGCGGCTCATGACTATAACATCTACGGACGAATGGGACATGGATCAATTAAGGAGGTTTCAGCACGAAGATCCAAATCTTACACGTGTAATGCAAGGAATCGAACGAAACGAGCGACCATCAAGAGAGGAGATGTCAGCAGAAAGTCCTGTTGCCAAGTCATATTGGGCACAGTGGAATAGTTTGCAATTAGAATCCGGTTGTTTGCATCGAATATGGGAAAGTGAGGATGGTCAATGTGTTCGAAAGCTAATTGTCGTCCCAAGGAAGAAAATCCCTGATGTACTCAATGAATTACATAACGGTCCAAGCGGAGGTCATCTTGGAGTCACCAAAACCTTGGAAAAAGTCAAGCAAAGATTCTATTGGGTTGGTTGCCGTCAATCGGTCGCGGAGTGGATTGGCAACTGTGAAGTATGCATCAAAGCTAAAGGACCGAAATCAAGGAGCCATGGCCAAATGAAACAGTATAACTCAGGTGCGCCATTTGAGAGGATAGCCATGGATGTAGCTGGTCCATTTCCTACTAGCAAACTCGGAAACAAATATGTCCTGGTAGTTATGGACTATTTCAGCAAGTGGCCAGAAGTGTACCCTATTCCAAATCAAGAGGCAGAAACCATAGCAGAAGTGTTTACTAACAATTGGGTAGCTAGGTTTGGTGCACCGATGGAGATACATTCTGACCAAGGCAGAAATTTCGAATCAGCTGTGTTCCAGGAAATGTGCAAGACATTGGGCATTCGGAAAACTCGAACAACTGCACTACATCCTCAGTCAGATGGCATGGTGGAACGATTCAATAGAACCTTGGAAGAGCACCTGAAGAAAGTAGTGGATAAGTTCCAGAAGGATTGGGATACTCACATCTCCTTATTCCTAATGGCATATCGCTCTGCAGTACATGAAACAACTGGTCAGACTCCGGCAAAGGTAATTTTCGGGAATGATCTTCGATTGCCAGCTGACTTGAAGTTTGGGATAAACGCTGATGCAGGAGTAAATGCTCGGAAATCTACTAGCGTATTGGAAGAAGAAATGAGAGGAATTCACGACCTTGTGAGACAACGCACTAAGATCATGAGCGATAAGATGAAGGCCAGGTACGACAAAGCAATAAATTCAGAAGGTTTTATAGAAGGAGATTTAGTGCTGCTATACAACCCACAGCGTAAGAAAGGTTTGTCCCCAAAACTACAATGTAACTGGGAAGGCCCATACAAAGTCATAAAACGGATCAACGACGTGGTATATCGCATACAAACTATGGGGAGGCCAAGGAATAAGATGAAGGTGGTCCATTTGGAAAGGCTAGCTGCGTTTGGTTCCGGCAATGTGTCTGATCGGGACAATCAGACTTAGGTGGAGGGCAGTGTGGCGATTATTCTCAAGCATGTACCATCCCTAACTCAATAGCACTCCCACCACTAGTTAACACAACCGAGATAACGATGGCTACGCTTATGCATGCAAGCGTATAACTAGGAAGAGGAAGAGAGATGGCGCGAGTGTTTGCGAATACGATGCAAAGAGGAGATGCTAATAAATAAGACCGACCCTTCCAGAACACGAAAAGCGAACAACCAAGAAAGTTCTCGGTGCGTAGGCAAGCACCCTGTTGGACTATATAAGGCGGTGACCAAGCAAGGCAGGTTGATCAGTTTATTTTCAAGCGTTGAATAGTGAACTACTGCGAAGTTACCAACCTCTTAAATTTGTATTGCGTTTATTACTAGTAAATAAAACCAGCTATTAGTTACATTATCTGTGCGTGTGTTTATTCGACTTTATAGTGATCGAACCCAGGATTGATAATCAAGGAATCATCGAATTCGTCACAATACTTGAATACAAACTGATCAACCTGCCTTGCTTGGTCACCGCCTTATATAGTCCAACAGGGTGCTTGCCTACGCACCGAGAACTTTCTTGGTTGTTCGCTTTTCGTGTTCTGGAAGGGTCGATGTTATTTATTGGCATCTCCCCTTTGCATCGTATTCGCAAACACTCGCGCCATCTCTCTTCCTCTTCCTAGTTATACGCTTGCATGCATAAGCGTAGCCATCGTTATCTCGGTTGTGTTAACTAGTGGTGGGAGTGTTATTGAGTTAGGGATGGTACATGCTTGAGAATAATCGCCACAACACTGTGACGAATTCGACGATTCCTTGATTATTAATCCGGGGTTCGATCACTATAAAGTCAAATAAATACACGCACAGATACTGTAAATAATAGCTAGTTTTATTAACTGGTAATAAACGCAATACAAATTTAAGAGTGTGGTAACTTCACAGTAGTTCACTGTACAATACTTGAATACAAACTGATCAACCTGCCTTGCTTGGTTACCGCCTTATATACTCGTAGTCCAACAGGGTGCTTGCCTACGCACTGAGAACTTTCTTGGTTGTTCGCTTTTCGTGTTCTGGAAGGGTCGGTGTTATTTATTGGCATCTCCTCTTTGCATCGTATTCGTGAACACTCGCGCCATCTCTCTCCCTCTTCCTAGTTACACGCTTGCATGCATAAGCGTAGCCATCGTTATCTCGGTTGTGTTTAATTAGTGGTGGGAGTGTTATTGAGTTAGAGATGATACATGTTTGAGAATAATCGCCACAATACATAGCACAAGTAGCATTACCGGTATTGAAAAAGTCGTTGTTACCTGTATTTTAACTCCAAAGGTTTCATATTTTTTAGGTAGTGAATCACTTAACGGTGACTGACTCAAGTTACTGTTTTACTACTTCAAAGTTGCCAAGCACTCTCAGAGGTTTCTTTAGTTTCAGCAACGTTGTGGGGGCTCATATTTGCATATAAAATTGTTAGTTTCATTTCTGAGTAGTAAGATAGGCACCATTACCTGAATAAAAGACTTTGGTTACTACGGAAACTCTAAAGTTATTTATGGAAGCGTACTCCATTTGATAAAAAAAAATCATTCAGCATTCATAAAATTGTTTTTACATATTTTTTTTTAAATTGATAAAATTGTTTTTACATATTTAGCATTGTTTACCCGTACTAGTTTGGCATCTTCTTTTGCGAATCGGAGTGAAAGGTAGTGGATGAAGGTACTCCGAGAGAGTGTAATGAAGGAAATCGCGTTCAGAGTTGTTTTAAAGTAAAAACTGCAACTAAAAACTTCAATTTAAACTGAAATATACATTCTATAGTAACTGATAACGTGTTATAACTACTTTATATTCAATAATTTGGGAGTTTCAAGTCTTCATGTTCAATATTGCAGTATTTAAATTTGATTATTTTATTAAGGCATACAACGCACCCTGTGTGGTTTGTGTATGTGTGCAGATTCGGAGTAAGTTGCGATACTAGTAGACATATACTATGATATTTAGCATGTTTTATGCACAATATGTAATGAGCCAATGCACAACGGTGGTTTTTTCCTGTTAAGGAACAAAAAAAGAAGCATTTTGACGCCCATCGTGCAATTTCCTTGGTAATTGTTAGCTATTTGAAATATATAATTTTAATAAAATATTAAAATTTTAATGGCGCATTGTCAAATTTCGACCTATTACCACTATATTTGAGAGTAAAATTTGAACTGCACTAGCTTTTATACCCACATTATCTCGCATATGCACACATGTATTTTATTTTCTTATAAATATACTTATTAAGCAAGAGGTTTTTAGGTTCTGAAGTAGTTGCACAAATAAAGGAAGGAAAATGTATATACACATCACAAATAAAATGAAATAAATATAGTTCTATAATTTCAAAAAAATATATTAAAAAGAGAGACGGGTATAGGTGCACAGTTCCGCAACAGTCGCATCAGTGGTGCTACGTAATTACAACGTCCGTTAAACGTAGCCAGATAGCATGCAGAAACGTCGCTAAAACGTTTCGGCTATTCCCCATTTTGGTAGATGGAACGAAAAAAACGTACATGTACGTACCGAGCGTTCTCGGTCGAAAATTTATTGTTTTTGCAACTCTGATAGCCCACCATTCAGTGCTACCAACATATCGATGGTCTTTTCTCTACACTTTTTCTCCAACACCTACACTTTTACAAATTATCGGCATATTTTCGTATATGTATATGAAAATCTACCACATTCACCACAAGAATTGCTGCAGAAAAATGAAAATGGCTGAGTTTATGTGAAAAAGTCTGCAGCGCATTATAGAATATTGTACAAAACTTGGAGAAATACTAGTGTAAATTTGTTAAAATATAAAGAAAATTGTTTATCAGCTTACCGTAGATCAAGTGAAAGTAAAAAGTGTTAAAGAATCAATACAAAATAATATTAAAAAGCGTTTGAAAAAGTGCATAGTTTTTTTCTTACCTAGAACTGGTTTCATTTGCAAATATTCATGAGGCCACGAATTCAAACAGCCATTAAGCAGAAGTGAAAAATCAAAGGTTTATTAGTTGATGGGAACAAAAATGTAATACAAACGCTATTTATATGTTTAGATCTGCAATTCCCAAATACAATTTGTGATGCACTACTTGTATTACACAAAGGAAAGCAAGGTTACAACTTTAGAAAATTTCATTTCGGCATTATTCGTGCTCGTGCAATCCTAAAAACTTGAACCAATAAGAACTATATAGACTGAAAAGAAGACAAAAAGGGCATTTATATGTAGTTTGCAAATTAAATATCTTGATGTACATACCAATTGTATTGTATATTGCAATAATTTAGAATGGCCGACGAATCTAGTGATAGTAGTGACTTGGACTCACGACCCTCGTGTAGCAAAATTCAACGCATTACTCGAGGAAATGTCTATCATGGTGGTGGTAATAGTTGCAACGATAATAGAAAGGGCCGTAAGCGTCGCATCGTCATGCGTATAGAATTCGATGACAGTGACGAAGATAGTTCTTCGGCTTCAGATGAGTCCAGCAATGATGGTAATGTAGAAACTTGTAGCGATTTGCCATCATGTTCAACAAGAGGGCGACGAACTCGTAACAATAATGGAAAGATGTCTGGATTATCAACTAAGCCATGTAACAACGAAGAAGAATCTGATGAGTCGGATAACATTCATAAGAATACAGCGCAACGTTCACGAAATAGGCGTACAAATATTCACTACTTGAACGGTAGCGATTCGGATGGCTCTTCAAGTGGCAGTGAGGTAATGGTTAAAATATTTTATGATCAAGACGTTTAATCGTCACGCGTGTGTTATTTTCAGCATTACATGAAACCAATTGTATTTAGCTTTATTTATATTTACTTTTTTTGGGAGAATGGCCAAGGTTGATTATCAGATTGTTCTAATTTTCAGCTTGTTGATGACTTCAGATTGTTGTACTCCGTTTTTTGCAGGGTTGCTTACATATATTTTATTTCATTGTTTAATAATAGTTTTTCAATTACTATACAAATGTATATTTTATTTATTTTAGTTTATTTTTTTATTAAGATCCTTAAACTCTTTTCTTCCATTCACTTTTTCTCAACTTCTCTCTTCTGTTGGCTTCGCGCAATTGTATTTATATGGAAAATCCTAGTTCAAAGGAAACTCTTTGAGCGAGCGGTACTTTTTTTGTTGTCTGAGTTAATTTAAATCGACACCAAAAACTTTTGGATATGCTACTACCATGTGATTATGGAGACGATATCCCCATGTGGCTAATATTCCGTTTGTTAAATATATTTTTTTCTTAATAATAGCCTTTCAATTACAATACCCGTGTATATTTAAAATTTTTTTAAATTTATTTCTTATTAGGAATGTCCTTTAGTTTAAATCGACACCAACAACTTTTGTTTATACTACTTCCATGTGATTATGGAGACGGTATCCCCATTTGATTAGTAATGCGTTTGTTAACTAAGATCCGCTATCTCAGTTATTCACAGTTATATATTATTATAATTTTAGTATAATTCGAATTTATATTTTGATAATTACGTAGCACTTCCAATATTAATATGAATTATTTGGCTTGGTACAAGTACAAAGTTAACGAAAATTTTAATTTAGAGACAGCAATAAATGTCCCTAAGGTCCATAATTTTACCTCTACCAAAAGGAGTCGGTTTTTTTTTTTAAATTTGGTTAAGATGCAGGAATATTTTTGCTGACTCGTCGCGACGACGTCTAAAAACGAAGTGGCGATATTTTGTTTTTAAAATTTTTGTAACTTTGTGTATTGGCTGTGAAAAAAGGTTTGATATTTTGTAGTATTTCAACATCAATATTATATGTTGCAATGTAGTAAATTCTAAGTTTCATATCGATCCTGTTTTATTCTGGACCGAGAAGAATCAGTAATAACGCTACGTTTTGTTTACTTCCCACACCTTTTTGTACATCCAATACCTACATTAGAATATCACTTTAAATTGACATAAGCACAGTCTTATATAATATTACTTGATTTGGTGCACTTAGTTCTTAACTTTTTTACATCTAATCATATTACAACGTTTAAGGTGTACGAACACATGGTAAGTAAACTAATAAAAAAAATGCAAGCTATGTTTTCACCAAAACGTATTCATTGAATTCCATGCCCGTGAATTGATTGCTGATTCGGTGACAGTGCAAGATTTCGCCAAGCGAAAAAACCTGACAAGGACGGGAGGTATGAATTAATTCTTGAACACAACTCATTTACGGAGGGGTTATTAGCCAAATCGTGCAATCATCCGCGTAAGAGACGATCAAGGTACCCTTCTACTAATTAAACAAGAGCGAGGATAGGAAACCACCCTGTTGCACTTCTTGCTTAATTATACCTGGTTTTAATCGTTCTCTTCTCAATTCCTCCGATGATTGCCGACCAACGCTTGAGTTGAACGAAGGTTTTGGGAAGTGTTGTCGAATTAACAGTCCTTGGCCGGATTTGAACCCGGTACGCTCCGGTACTGCCCGACATTCGTGGTAGCGCTTTATAACCAGTGAAACCTTCTAGGTCATGTTACCCCCGTAAGAAAGGATAAGATGGGTAATGAGAGGTGAGAGGCATCATATCCGTTGAGCAACCATCGAGTTGCACGTCATTACCTTTGTGCATATTAGTCGCCTCTTACGACCGGTATGCCTACCTCGGGCATATTCTAAACCCCTAACCCGCAGGGGCATGAGTTAAATCTTCAAGAACATTAATAAGTTGCGTGTGATTGACTCGGTCGAAAACTTTCGGTCAGTATGACTCCCCAAAGTTAGCTGGTTGTCCAGGCTTTAGTAGTGCTACCAATAATAAAAATAAGCCTTAATGTTATTTCTGAATAGCACTATAAAAAATTTTTCTCAAATTGTTGTGCTAGGAAAATTGTTCAATAAAATGCAAAATACAAATACCACCTTTGTCTGTTTCCATTTTTCTAGAATGACAAAGGTGGTCACAGACAGGTTAAAGACAGTTGTTAGATATATTAATCCCCCATCCACAAATGTTTTAACATCAGATGGATATTCCGTCTGGGCCTTTAAATTTTGAGCCTTTACACCTGCGAATGGTTCCTGAACCTCTGTGGTGGTGATGGAAATAGGCGCTTGACAATTTTTCCGCTTGTGCGCTTCCCTGGTGGCGCGTCTGATTTCCTTGTCCGCCCCAGGATGCAATACAAATTGCCAGCAGAAAGCGCATCTCTTTGGTTTCGACTGTACCTTATAGATATTTTGTCGGATTGGACAAGGATTTGCCAGTGGAGCATAATTTGGCACCATCAGCAGAGTGGTTGCAGGTTCTTAAGTGCTCCTCCCACTTGACGCATTGATCAACCAGCCGTCTGATTTCCGCATTGAGGGTCCCAGCGTCGCACATGATCACTTTGGTTAAGGTTGAATCTATGACCATGCGAAGCGCCCTTTCCCTTCTCGTACACAACAGCCGGTTCTATCGCACCGGAATGACCCGGGTTTTTTCACCCGGCCAAGGGCTGTTATTTCAGTGTAACCCTGTCCAATCTGGGGCAGGGCGAAGCACTGTTAACAACAACAACAACAACAAGAAAGTTAAGAAAACCAACCCAGCAAGATTGGTTGAATTTAGTGTGATTAGTGATCGATAGGGCGATCTGATTTTTACGAGGTGTGTTCAAAAAGTATCGCGAATTATGTGTTTTTTCAAAAATTATTTATTTATTCATGAATATCTATTTTGTCCCCTTCAAAGTAATCCCCATGAGATATTATACACTTGTGCCAACGGTTTTTCCAATCTTCGAAGCACTTCAAAAAATCATTTTTTTGTATCTTGTTCAGCTCCTCCTTCGATGCCGTCTTTCTCTCGTCAAGAGAAGCGTAACGTCGTCCTTTCATGGGCCTCTTCAGTTTAGGGAACAAGAAAAAGTCACAGGGGGCCAGATCTGGGGAATACGGTGGCTGCGGCAGCATTAGTGTGTTGTTCTTGGCCAAAAAGTAGCGCACAAGCAACGATGCGTGAGCAGGGGCGTTATCGTGGTGCAAAAGCCAATTTTTGTTCTTCCGCAAATCCGGGCGTTTCTGGCGGATTGCTTCGCGCAAATTGCGCATAACTTGCAGGTAATATTCCTTATTGACCGTTCTTCCCTGTGGCAAGAACTCATGATGCACCACCCCCTGCAATCGAAGAAAACTGTCAGCAAAACTTTCACATTCGACCGAACTTGGCGCGCTTTTTTCGGTCTTGGTTCGTGCGGCAGCTTCCATTGAGATGATTGAGCTTTGGTTTCCACGTCATAACCATAAACCCACGATTCGTCACCAGTTATGACCCTCTGGAGCAAATTTGGGTCGTCGCGGACAGAGTTTAACATCTCATTAGCAATGTTCATGCGATGCTGTTTTTGGTCACAATTGAGCAATTTTGGTACGAATTTCGCATAAAAATCGAAGACGATCCAAAACACGTACAAGCAAAGCAGCTGTCAACAATTAACTGAACATTCAAAATGGCCGAGCTTGTCGGCATAAGTGAGAGACATGAGTACCAACATAACGCCACACAAAATTCGAAATTCGAATATACGTAACCAGCGAAAATTCAAAATTCGCGACACTTTTTGAACACACCTCGTATATTATTATTATTTATTTATTACAACTCTTCGACCCTAGTTCAACACTAATAAATATATATTGCAATAGTTTAAATATACAATCTTTTTTTTTTTTAAAGAAAAAAAAAGAAAATTTCAATTTACATGTTTTAAATTATTTTAAATAGTATTTCAAAACAAAACAAGTTGAAATATGTACCATAAATCGTCTCAAATCATAACACCTATCTTATATTCATATTCTTTTAAATAAATTATTATCAAAATTTTTTAGACTTTCTGCTAGTTCATTGAAGCATTTTAGCCCTTTATAAACGACCCTGCGGGTTAGGGGTTTAGAATAAGCCCGAGGTAGGCATACCGGTCGTAAGAGGCGACTAATATACATAAAGGTAATGACGTGCAACTCGATGGTTGATCTACGGATATGACGCCTCTCACCTCTCATTACGCATCTCTCCTTCCTTACGGAAGGAGTGGTGACATGACCTAGAAGGTTCCACTGGTCAAACCAAATCGCTACCACAACAGTCGGGCAGTACCGCAAGGGAGTACCGGAGCGTACCGGATTCATATCCGGCCAAGGACTATCAGTTCGACAGCACTCCCCGAACCCTTCAGGGAGTGTTTTTGTCGTTACGACAACAACACAGCCCTTCATAAAAAATACTATGTTTTCAGATTCGGTAACTTAGGTAACTCAAAATCATTTCTGTCTATTGAGAGGACAATCGGTAAATGATCTGATGCAAGAGTCAACATCGGTCGTAGGCCAACGCTGACGATGGTAAGGTCTTGCGAACTTGAACAATTCGTTGCGATTCATGTGCCGTTTGATCTGCGGAACCATAGGCGGGCTCTAAATGACCTCCACACTGAGTGGGTAGATAGATCCTTCAGATCTCGGCCTGTGAATCCCGTTTCAGTACTGAGCCACCTGAGTTGGCTGAAGAGGAGCGTGTACTTCCGAGGGAGACTAGAGTCATGCTGGCAAAACTCGCTCTGGATATTGTAATAGGTTTAACGCTTACTTATCCAGACTGAACCCCAACATACCAAACACATGCCCTGCATGTGATATGTCCCCTCATGATACCAAACATCTCTTCTCCTGTGCAGTCGAACCTACTCTTCTAACACCTACGTCACTCTGGTCCAACCCTGTGGAAACTGCGCATTTCCTCGGACTTTCGTTAGAAGAGCCTGATGCCTATTTACAGTGATCGAGCCCATTAGGCAGGGCGCGAAGCACTGTTAACAACGACAACAACAACTCTTGTGCGGCATCTCCGTTCACTGTGTAGAACGTCGAATCGTCTATTTGTTCGGCCAACCCCTGTACCCTACCATCAACCTGTAGGCTTGAGTGAGGGCATGGTGTGCGGAAAAATCTCCGAGGGTGACACGATTCTCGCCTCTGATCTCATGGCGATATTCACTCGGACAACAGGTGACAGGAGCTATGTAAATATTAATAACCTCCACATCGACAACTTCTGACCGGACAACCATGCCTTGACTTTCGGAGGTGTTGTCCCCACGAGTCGACATCACCCTCAAGTCCTCTCGCACGGTCACGCCGATGGATATTATAGCCGTTATAGGTCCGAAGATCTGATCGGGCACCGAGCTTTGTCTTCTGTAACGCAGCAATCTTAATATTCTGCCGTTTCATAGAATTCACTACACCAAACGCGGTGAGTCAAGGACTGGTGCGTATTCCTAGATGGAAGCAGGCTAAGTCGCTTTACTTTCTCTTCTTATTCGATGCTCTTTGTGTAGTACTTGCATTACTTGAGACCCCGAAGGTTGAGGAGTTTAACGGATAACGGACCTTTGCGCGAAGTAATCTAGTACGCTCCGGTGCTTATTTAGCGTAAGCGTTGCCTCTTCTATCGTAAGTGTCATATACTACCCGTCTAAATAGGTCTGGCTCAGAGGGATGTTGGTGTTAGAAAAGTCTGCTGCGTCAAACAGGTGCGCAGATGTTTTGTGTCATGGGACTGGGTATGTAAGAGTTTAATCTGTTACAGTATTCAGATCGAAGTTTGGCCTGTGTGACTCTTGTATACCTGGGATGTTCCCGAAACTCATCAGCAGCGGGTGTAGCTTGAGGTTTCGAGAGCTGAAAAAGGAAGTTACCCGTTTCTTTGCCTATTTTTTTGGGGGCCTGGTGGTGTACCTTAGCATCAAACGCCAATTTTATGTGATGCCGGATATCATCATGTATTCCTGCTTTCCGGGGAGGTCGATCTTCTTCAAGCAGATGCTTGTTATGGGGCTACTTTTTGACACAGTACAAGAACTAACTGCTTCACATTTCGTTGTTTTCTTTAACACCGATAATTTTTGCCTCTTTATGTAGGTGGTGTTTTGTTGGCCTAAGGACACATCCCGTGGCAGTTGTGAGAGTCCTGCAAAATCCTCCAGTGTCCATTCGATAATAATCTTATCTCGATTTTCCCCCAAGAAGAGCATTTTGCTCTTGATTTGCACTTTGGTGGCGATTGTTGAATGATCAAAAAAAGTGAGAATGTTAACAAACGTCATACCTAAGATTTGAGGTGAGGTTATAGAGTGGGCGATGACCTAATCGGGAGATACCTGTTTATTTTTGAGCCAGTTGCCAATATAGTGTTGCGTAAGTTTGTTGTTGATTTTAACAACAAAAACGCTCTTGTCTGTTACGACAGGTGTGCCTACCTCGGGCATATTCTTAACCCCTAACCTGCAGGGAGCTAGTTTGTGAGACCCTCTGGTGGAGGAGTGAGTCTCGAGATGTAGTAATTAAAGAGAAGCGGGGTAGTTTGATCGTTTGCCTCGAAACTCCACCGACGATTTCCGACTCAGATATGTGTTAGTCCAACGTTTAGGAAATCTGGAAGACAAGAACCCTTCAAATCTGTTTTAAGTTGTCCCTGGTTAACCATATCAAAAGCCCAACACAGTCTTGTCGTTTGGTCTCCGGTACCAACAAATTGTGGTACCAACCCGACTGCCCGGGAACGATTTGTTGGACGCCTTAAGCCTTCTGGTCGTAGATTTTACTCGCGCCTTACGATTGGACATTGCCTCGCTAAATCGTGGTAACATGTTTCATTACGAAAGTTAAACCAGAGGTGATCAAATACCACCCGGGTTTATGCCGTAGCACAAATCGTGTGTCTATGCACAAAAAACTTCATCAAATTTTGGAAAAAAAATAATCAACTAAGCTGTTAATCATTATGGCTAAGGAATTATTATTTAACTGGTGTGCAGCATACGTATGTACCTACTTTGATAAGTATTGAGTGGCTTTTGAACCGGATCCACTTATACTTTTTACCAATAAAAAAAAATTCTAACTTTTACCACAATATTCCGCCCCCTCACTAAATTTAATAAGCCCTCAAAAAGCCTAATCGTCTAACAAACCTTGTACTCTTTTGGCAGATTAAAGGAATTGATTTAAGCAGGTTGCAAACAACATGCAGCATAGCCTTTGTGTAAGGCAACTGCGCTTGCAAACTAATAGTGCGTGGGTTCACCCCAAGATCTTCTGAAATAGCAAAACTATACGAATTTGTCTGACAAGAAATGAAGCAGTATAGTATGTTTGCTGCTTTTAAATTTGTCCTTTAAAAATCAATAATAATAATTGAATATTTTGTTGTTGGTTTTTTTTTTTAAGCGACAAAAACACACTCCGAAGGTTTTTGGGAGTGTTGTAGAAAGTGACGGTCCTTTACCGGATATGAACCCGATATGCTCCGTTAATCCCTTGCGGTACATGCCCGACTGTAGCGTTAGCGATTTGGTGTGACCGGTTGAACCTTCTAAATCATCTCACCCCCTCCTCCCGTAGTGAGAGATAAGTTGGGTAATGATAGGTAAGAGTCATCATATCCGTAGATCAACCATCTAGTTGCACGTCACTATCTTTGTTCATTTTAGTCGCCTATTACGACAGGCATCTCTACCTCGGGCATATTCTAATCCCATAACCCGCAGGGGGGAATAATTGAATTTAATTGTTATCAACTGGTCTTGAACTCATTAGACTTAACAAATATTTTGAAATTATGTTATACATGACCGACTGTCGCGGGAGCGATATGGTATGACCAGTACAACCTTCTTATAAAGTTTTTGTTTGTAACGAAAAAAATACTACCCGAAGGTTTTGGGGAGTGTTGTCGAATTGACAGTCCTTAGCCGGATATGAACGGATCAGGGCGATGAGCTGAGGCGATTTAGCCATGCCCTTCTCTTTGAACGCAAACTGGTCCCGCTGTTTGGTAGATTTGTCATGAAATTGGATATTGGGCCGCCATTTTGTAATATATTAGACATTTGTTGGAAGCGATTAAGTTCTATTTTCTTATTCTTTCTAAACGAAATTGTATGGTCTAAAGAATATGCGTAAAAAATCTGCTTTGGATCTACCTTTTTAACAGTTATTTACCGTTGAATGAAAAAAAAAAATTTATTTTTCCCCAAATTTGGTTTACTTAATGGAATGTGTTCCGTCATCATTTAGAAACATTATTTTATCAAAATTGTTACTGAAATATACGAATCTCACAGTGCATTGGTTTTACTGTCTTAAATTGTCACTGCCACAAAAAAATAAGTTGGTTTGGGATTCTTTTGAGGGGGTTTGGGTTAAGGCAAAACGCCGAAAGGTTATTAAAATGTAATTACGGATTCGTAGTAGGCATTCAATGCCCTTAAAGAAAATGCATTTATATTTTTTCTAGATTAATTTTTACGTTTTTTCCAAATATCCTTTCGAGTAGGCTGTGAAATACGATTCATACGTTTTTGTTGCTATGAGGCAAGGAGCTAAAGAAATTGCAGTTCGTCGAAATTTGCTATCTGAGATGGGTTTTGACAAACTTATTAAAGAACCAGGCCGGTATGACAGCCGTGGTGTGACGGTAGTTTTGCTGGCTTACCATATCGAAGGGCCAAGGTTCGAATCCTGGGACAGGTAACATCAAAAGTGGGTCGCCACTCGGCATTGATTGTAAACTCTCCGAGTGTATTTCTGCCATGAAAGGCTTTTTAGCAAAAACTTATCTGCTTTTCATATGCCGTCGTAGTCGTCAAAAAATTGTAGGTGCCGCCAATTAGAAGGAAAATTAGAAGTCACACCACAAATTGGTAGAGAAGCTCGGTCTTAATCTCCTCGGAGGTATATCGCGCTAAATATTTCTTTTATTAAAGAACCAGCTATAATAAAGTGCAATAATCAAGGTTCACAGTTTTGCAGTTCGCAATCCAGTAGTACACGAAAGAAGCAAACATATTGACATACGATATTGGTAATTCTATACGACAGCACGTAACATTTGGAGATGTGTTTAAATACGCGTTTTGACATCGGTCAATAATCCGAAAGCAAAAAATAAATATTTTGTTTTAATGAAAAGTTTTTGGTCAAAAACCGAAAAATTGCCCAGGTCTGTTCCCAAATAGGGGGCACGTGATCCAGGGCCGCGCTTCAAAAAAGTAATCATTAGCCGATCCATCACTTTCTAGGCGACCTAAAGTATTTATGGAATAAAATCACACCAATAACGTGTGATAACAACAACCACATACAAATTTCAGAAAATTTTCAACATTGACTGCAAATCACAGAAAATGCACAGAAATATAAAACCGAAACTGTCAATGTTTCATTATTTTTCTCAAACAATATAACAATTTATTGGGAACATATTCGCTCGGTTTTCTACATTTTTAGTTTCTCTCCTTACTTCTTCTGCTGCGTTCATTTCATACGATATTTTCAAATGGACTGAAATATGCAAGATTGGATCATATTTTGCCACAAGTGAGTCAATATTGCTTTTGTGTACACATAAACACTTTTACTTTTTTTAATATATATTTATTAATTTTTAATAAAAAAACATTTAATTAGCTTTTTCTTTGAATTGCATAAGAATATTTTTTATTTTATTTTGCAGTTATACTAAAAATTAAAATTTTCGAAGAACTGTTTTTTAGTATTAAAAAAATTTTTTTTTTTAATTTTGTTTGAAATAAACTCTTTAGACAGCAGTTATTAAAAATAAGTCATAAATCCTATTTCGGTGCGGGATTGAAGAGGTTATATAAGAGTTACATTTCGTCTGGTGAGATTTAAATTGTATATGTACAATCAACAAAAAATGCAGCGGACATATTTATAAAATGTCTTACCTTGAGTAAACATTGCAATTGTTGCAAGTTGTTAAAACTATCCGTGACAAATTTGTGAACAATATATGTGTATCTTTTTTTTATCAACATAATTTTATCACAGGCGGAGTTTTTATTATTTTGGCTTAAATAAATTTTTACTTAATTTTCGAAATCTACAAACTCAATAAATTCGCTTCCCAACAAGCAAAGTAAATTTAAAATTAATTGTTTTCAAAGCTTTCCGAAATAAATATTAAGATAACAAAATTCTGATTTTTCGTTTATAAGACTCTTGAAAATAAGCGCTTGGAATGCATTTTTTTTTTTTGTTTTTAGCGACAAAAACACTCCCCGAAGGCTTTGGGGAGTGTTGTCGAAAGTGACAGTCCTTTGCCGGGTGAACCCGGTACGCTCCGGTACTCCCTAGCGAGGCAACTTTTCAAAAACTAATTTAGAGACCAGTTAGAAAAATAATTATTGCACAAGAAATTGCCGTAAATTAATATGCCATTTAATTAAGGATAATTTACTGCAAATTCCTGTGCAAGAATTATTTTCATAATTTGTCTCTGAACAAGTTTTTTGGAGTTTGGCAAAGTTACCGGGGCAAACGATATTTTTTAAAATATGGCCGAGGCAAATTTTTTTGTTTCACGGATAATTTACGGCAAATTACCCAATACTTAATTTGTTGCTACGGTAAAGTTGTCTTGCCAACATCAGAGAGGTCCGTAGATCAACCATAGAGTTGCACGTCATTACCTTTGTGCATATTAGTCGCCTCTTACGACCGGTATGCCTATGTCGGGCCTATACAAAATTTTAAGAGAAAGTTTTGTCTAAGTGTTTTTTTTCTGAATCTTTATTCAAATGATATTTTTTATATTATTTCGCTATTGCAATAAAATAAATAAATTCTAATCATACATTGAATGTTATAACTTAATCCAGTTATTAGCAGATTTTATAAATGGTTAACAGCAGCCACGATTTATCGCTTTTCGTTGTCATTCTCATGTAAAACCTTTTATAAAAAGAAAATTAAATATTTTAATAGTTTTTTGTGAAAATTTTATAAACATTTGCATTTCACTTTCGTTCTTGTAGGTTTTAAAAGGTTAACTTTAAACTTCAAGCAGTTCAAGTTGTTTTGAAGATATTGAAGGCAATATCACCATAAAATTCTGACGTATGTTGGATCACAGACATTTTCTTGTTTCACCCGACTGCAATTATTGGAGATTTCCATCGATACTCACTTATCGAAGTGGTTTTTTATGGGAATATAGAAGTTGTTCTACATGATATTCCTGCGGGTTAGGGGGTGAGAATATGCCCGAGGTAGGTATACCTGTTGTAAGAGGCAACTAAAATCCACATCGACAACTAAATCGCTACCACGGCAGTCGGGCTGGGTTTGCAAGGTGCTTGTACCGGAGCGAACCGGATTCTTATCTAATATGTACCAGGTATAATAGAGCAATCGAAATAATTTTTTGTTTTTCAACTTTGCATATCCTTATTGTTTGCGATTTCTTTAATTTAATGCTGGAGAAAATAATACAAGCCGCAAAACTTCATTACTCAGGAACCATCTATTACAAGAGCGTGCAACTGTTGGCGCATGCCGATGACATCATTGGCTCAAATAACCGCGCCGTAAGTTCTGCCTACTTCAAATTGGAGAAAGATGCGAAAATAGTAGGTTTGGAGGTGAGCCAGGACATAACGAAGTACCTTCTGCCATCATGCAAAGAGTCAGCGCATTCGCGCTTTAACACCCACTCTTGGCAACCATAAGTTTGTAATAGTAAAGTACTTCGTTTATCTGAGAACCAGCTTAAAAATCCAGCGAAGAATTACCCTTGCCAATAAATGTTACTTTGGGCTGAGTAGGCAATTGAGAAAGTCCTCTCGCGGCGAAAAAAAATTACTAAAAGTCGCTCATAATACCCGTCCTGTGCTATGGAGCAGAAAAATGTACGATGACAGGCGCTGATAAGTCGACCCTTGTACTATTCGAGATAAAGGTTCTGCGAAGGTTTTATGGTCCTCTACGCTACTTTCTGGTTGATCTCCCCTCCCTTTAGATCTGCTCCGCCACAGGTTTTGAATCTTGGGGAAATCTTAAGGCGTTTTCATTTCCAGAAAAAATTTCCTCTCAAATTATAGCTATTGAGCTAGGTAACCTGGCAATAAGGCTGATTTTGTAGATAGTGCCGTTCTATTCACCAATAGGAAATTTTTGTATAAAGTGAGAGAGAGACAGCTGAGAAAAACCAGCGGGTTGATACTTTCCCGCAAAGAAAACTCTATGACAGTTTTTTTTATTTATGAAACTTGTTTTGACCTTGAACGGGTTTCGTTGTTGTTCTGTTAGTTGTTATACTTACGTGGGCAATTTGAAAATTCGCTAACTTTTTGAATCAACATTTTTTTTTCGGCAAAAGAGTATTTTATTTCTCAACATAATCTTTTTTTAACGCTATACATTTAGTCCAACAATTTTTTTATTTTTTTTATTTCCACCAAATAATAGAATTTTTCAAGGCTCTCGAAATTGTCATTGTTTTCACTTCTTTAAGTTAGGAAACCGCAAATAATGGGAGAATGCTAAATCTGACGAATTTGCTGGGTGAGGTAGTAGCTCGTAACGCAATTTATGATTGTTTGCAATGGTGACTAGACAACGGTCGTTCGAAAGGTGTGAATAATATTGGCCGGTAATGGTTTTACTCATTTCCATGTGAATCACACCTCGTGCATTATGTGAACCCATTTTGGACATCTTCGGTGAACGTTTACCCGAAGAAACATACTGTCTTGATTGCTCCTTGGAATGGATCCATGTTTCGTCTACGATGGCAAAACGGGTTCGAGTCGGGGTTGAACATCGTTATCATTAAAGTTGTCACACTGTTACGCTTACAATCGGCTGTAAGCAATCTTTTGAATTTAAAATAATTAGTCGCCCAATTCGTAAGGTCTCCGAATTTTCCAACTGCGCTCGTATTTTTAATGGCAAACTGGCGTAGAAGCACCAAGGGAAGACATGTTATTATGTACCTATTTTTTCTAACGCAGGGGGGTGCGAGTGTAGTGGCACAATTCTGTGGCAATAAGTGAAAATTACCAAAGTATGTTTTTTTTTTTTTAATTCTTCAGATAGCGCTTTGAAAATTGAAATTGTAGTGTAAATGTATGGAATTGTGATATGGTTTTTTGTCCATAAAATCCACAATTTTCAGCAAAAGCCGTCAAAATTTGTGTGATAAGAGATTCGTGTATGGAGAACACAATTCTATCTCATTTTCGACCAAACTTGAGTTGGGCTTTTTCCGCTTATTGCCACAGAACTATTTATTTATATTTCTCATGGATGTTGAGCGTAGACGGCAAATATCGATGTAATGTTTAATTTTTAATTTTTAAACAATTATTTAGTGAGAGAAAAAAAATCTTTGTCGACTTTTATACAAGGTGACGCAAAAGTAATCCTCCTATCAGAAAATGCTATAAATTTTGCGATTGGCCCCTAAAGTCCGTTCTGTTTTGACATTTGTGTAGTAAACACATCCGAAATACACGTTAATAAACAATGCTACGCTACACTGCTCCAGAACGCGGAATATTGCTGACTATTTATTTGACCAATAATCGGTCGGGGCCAAACGGTTACTGTGAATGGTGAGCGCTACAGAGCAATGATCAACGAATTCTTTTTGCCGCAACTTGATGAATTGGGATTGGAAAACATGTGGTTCCAACAAGACGGTGCAACAGCACACACTGCACGTGCCACAACCGATATGCTGAACATCGGAAGCTTACTTTTGTGCCACCTTGTATAAAGCGATGTACTGAAATGGTTCTAGTCATACCCACGACATCCGGTTTTACGTACTGGAATGGCACAAGATAAACCCGACCAAGGGCTGTTTAATCTGCCACCCCTCTTCAATATTTTCATCCTTGGAGCAACTCATCGCAGCCGGACTGCTCCGGGTCGCCCTTAAACCCAACACCAGATGAAACATTTTGCATCTGCTTTATATGCTGTTAGATATAATTAAAGGGGTCGCATTATATTCATTGTATCGCCTGCAAAAGAGATGGCCTTCGATGAAAATGCCAATAGTTTCTCGACAAAACAGTTGCGATATTTAATTCAACAATCTTGGACCCTGATCATAGGAACTTCAAGGTCAACTGCATGAAAGATTAGCTTGTAAAACGACACTTTCGTAAATCGCTACAACAAGAACAACACTTTCTCTAAGTTTAAAATTCGCCTTAAACTTGTTATACAACACATGTTGTTTCAGCTACAAAAACACTCGCCGAAGTTATGAAGTGGAACTTCCAGGTCATCTCACCCCCGGGTATATACTAACCCCCTAACCCGCCAAGTGCTTGGAAATTAAGTATGCTCAGCCAAATCCACAAGAAATCTATTACAATAGAGTGCAATAGATGACATATGCTGTATATAGATCATTTGCATATGCTGATCATTGGCCATAACAAGCTCGCCGTAAGTGCTGCCTGCTCTGACCTGGATAAAGAGGCGAAGAAAAAGGGTCTTGCGGTGGACGAGGACAAAACGAAGTATTAGCTGTCATCAAGCAACGAATCTGCGCACCTAAGCCTTGGCAGCCATGTGCGTTACATGCTTCAAACTGTGAGGAACCTCATCTATTTGGAAGCCTGCGGTAATCCCGAAAATATATATTACAACCCCTGATGCAGACGCGATTGTCATCAATGTCCAAAGCCGAAACAAAATTCTAAAGTCACTGTCGCGCAGCACTTGGGGAAAAGATAATGAAACGTTGCTAGCAACATACAAGGCAATTCGACAGCCGGTTCTGAGTTACGCGTAGCCAATATGGATGCCGGGGCTCGTAGACACACACTGGAGGAAGTTGCAGGCCTGTCAAAACACCGCACTCAGAACTGCCACGGGATGTCTCCTTATGTCACCTGAACATCACCTTCAAAGTGAGGCAGAAATGCTCGGAATAAAAGAGCATAATAAAATGTTGACTAGGCCATTCCTGTTCAACTGTTACAAAGCGCAACATCCAAACAGGCGCCTGCTCGCCGTCTCCCAGGAGAATAAGGAGACATTCCCGTAAGCACTATGATGAAGTCCGGCATTACATTTTTTCGCCGTTTGATCCGAGGGTGCACAGACGGGCCCTCAACCTCATCCACACAAAGTCGGTAAACTCCTATGTCAGCCGCGGTGAATGCCGATGTTCAGGCACAAGCCCCACCGGTTGCCAAAGAAGAACGCGAGCTGCCTAGGGAAACAAGAGTCATGCTGGCCCAACTTCGTTCTGGATATTGTAACAGATTAAACTCTTACCAACCCAGACTGAACCCGGACATGCCAAATGTCTGCCCGGCATGTGGCGTGTCTCCCCATGACACTAACCATCTATTTATCTGCTCAACTGAGCCGACTCTTCTAACACCAATTTCACCCTGGTCCAACCATTTAGAAGACGTAAGGTTCCTGGGCGACTAGGCAGGGCGAAGCATCGTTAGCACAACAACAACAGCAACAACAATTTCCGGCACCCATAAAAAGATGGGCTGAGCTCAAATTGTATCATATTTAGCAAATATAAATATGTACATCTCGGCGCCAGGAATCCTGGGATTTCGTTGTTACAGTCCTGGGATTTTCTGGATTGGAAATATGTTCCTAATAGCTGACCTGTAAAATTTGATTAGTAAGTAGACGGGTTTTTTAATTAGTAATGATTATTTTAATTGTTTTTCAAGAAAAGGCGATTACGATTAGAAAAATCAAAAATAATCAAAAAAAATTAGTTTTTATTACTTTTGCATTATTTTATTTTTTTTAAGTATTGTTAATGTGTGTATTTATGTGCTTTTTTTAAGTAATGGTAATCAATTATTAAATGGATTCTCAAGAAAATAACTAATCAAACCGGTAATCATTACGATTAGTAATCATTATTCAACAGGTCTGCCTAATGTCTGCGTGATTTATTTATGGAAATTCTGTAAATCTTTTTTTTTATTATGTTTCCGAAAGAAACATGAGCCTTTCTAGGGACTATAGGAAACTGTGTATGCCAATTTTTTGCATTTTTTTATTCAAATCAAATTTTTTTATATTTAACTAAAATTTTCATTTGTTATTGGCTTTTATTTGTAAAATATTAAGAAACTCACCGAGCTCTAGGCCATACATATATATAAATTAAAAACACCAAAAATGATTGTTTTGTATATATAATATGTATATATTTGTCGATATTTCGACTACATTCTGTAGTCATCTTCAGGACTGAAAGACAATGTTAAATACATGTATTAAAACCTTAAAAACACAAAACATAAACTTCATACATTTAAACTTACACTCTTGAGTGCACCTGTTCGACTCATTTAGCATTTCTGACAATAAATAAGTTGAAGCGAAAATGAAGAACAAAAATGTATAAACAACTAACGTACCGTATATGTACACAAATTTTAGCAATAACAATATTTATACTAAAAACAGCAGGTAAGTGATGCTAACATATTGACGTTGGGACAGCATAATTCGGGATGATTCTCTTCTCACGAGCCACTATTGTTACAAATCAATTTCCTAAAGGCTGATGCGCATTTTTCGGTATCTGCTTTAAAATTCATTCGTTGATCTTTTGGCGTATTAATTATATGTAGCATCTCCAATGTATACCTTTTGTTATAATGTCTCTTTTGTTGGATAATTGCTACGTTTTCTAAATCCGGAGAGTGTCCGTTGGCTCGGCAATGTTGGGTTAGCGCAGTTTTGTTACCATTAGAGTGGTCCCTATTTTTTAAATTCGTTTTATGCCCGGAATTTTCTATAACAAAAACTGATCAAGATTAAAATGCTGAAAATCCAGCTTTACATTTTTACATTAAACTTCAAACGCGTTTGAGCGGTTTTTTGCTATCGTACAGACATGAAGTTTACTACGTTCACGTATCACGTAATACCAAATTAGAAAGATGATAATTTTAAAGGTTGCGAAAAAAATCATTTGACAATCAAAAAATTTTTTTTTTCCAAAATTGCAAACCTTTTAAAACAGAAAATATTGGGAAAGTATTGGCCAATCTTTGTCTCTAAAATTTTACCTGTCCAATATTATGAGCTCCAACGAATCCTTAAAGAATCGGTTCAAAATTTGCAGGCTAATTAAATCTTAGATAAGTCAATCAGTTTTTGACTGATTTTTGAGAATTAACTATAGTTGGGAATGTTAATGATCATTACGTTTCCATTCAAAAAAAATATAGTCAAAGCTTTTGATCTTTACATTTAACCAAATTGTAATAGCCTCCCCGTTTATTACAGATCTTAAAGAAAATAGTATGAAATTGAATGATTCCTTCACCGATGTATTACTGAAGGTATTTCTTGAAGAAGAGAACAGGTTTTTCCATTCGCTAGCATAAAAGAAAAAACAGCTTAATTTAAAAAAAAAAATATTTTTTTAGATGAGACAGGGTTATTTATTTAATTTTTCACGCTAAAGACCGACGGTTTTTATTTTTTAATCTGGAAAAGCTTAGAAGCAAACATCTATGGTATTTGAATGGATTTATTTCGGAAGTTGCTAAAATGCACGTCTGGATCCGCCCGACCAATCATTTGGCCCTCACACGGTTTTCATTTGCTTACTAATATCTCCTTGTCTATTTATTGCTGCTGTTTTTTTTATGTTTACCTAAACCAATTAAAGGTACCATCCGGTGCTATTTTATGAATAGGTGAGCGGGTTTTCCTGTATTTTATCATCCAGCTGCGCTATTCGCCGTTTGCAGGGTTTCAAAGAAGCAGCTCCCCTGTCTAAGTTTTTAAATAGCCATATTATAGATTATTTGTCTGTAAATCTTCAATTATTCATTGAATTTTCTTTACAACATGCGCAATATAATATTTTTTAGCATAAGGTAAAAAAATATCGAGAAATTTTGAGGGCTTAATCTTGATTTCAACACGTCATCATTTCTCGTTTTGAGTTTTTAGTCCTGATATTATATTTGTTGAAAACTGCCAAAACAACAACATTCAGTTTTATTGATCTTCATTGAAATTAAAGTTAAAAATGTCAAAATTATTGACAGTGTTCTTGAAGGGTTCTGAAACAGGACTTTGCAATATTTTGTATCCGGTTTTATCGTACACTTATTGGATATTTTCTAGTAAAGTTTTGAGCGATATGGTTGTGAATCGTGAACTTGTTCTAGAACTTCATTTCTAAGGCAAAACAAATTGACAAGATTTGTCGAAACCGGGAGTGTGACAAAAAAAGAAACAAACTCACAGAAAACGATTAAACCTGTAAAAGTAAAACATGATCACCATCCGCTTGTTTGTTACTCAAACCGTAACATTCTAATAGGCAAATACAAGGTGGCGCAAAAGTAATCCTCCTATCAGAAAATGCTATAAATTTTGCGATTGGCCCCTAAAGTCAGTTCTGTTTTGACATTTGTGTAGTAAACACATGCGAAATACACGTTAATAAACAATGTTACGCTACACTGCTCCAGAGCGTGGAATATTGCTGACTATTTATTTGACCAATAATCCGTCGGTGAGAAACGGTTACTGCGCAAAAGTAATCCTCCTATCAGAAAATGCTATAAATTTTGCGATTGGCCCCTAAAGTCAGTTCTGTTTTGACATTTGTGTAGTAAACACATGCGAAATACACGTTAATAAACAATGTTACGCTACACTGCTCCAGAACGCGGAATATTGCTGATTATTTATTTGACCAATAATCGGTCGGTGAGAAACGGTTACTGCGCAAAAGTAATCCTCCTATCAGAAAATGCTATAAATTTTGCGATTGGCCCCTAAAGTCAGTTCTGTTTTGACATTTGTGTAGTAAACACATGCGAAATACACGTTAATAAACAATGTTACGCTACACTGCTCCAGAGCGTGGAATATTGCTGACTATTTATTTGACCAATAATCGGTCGGTGAGAAACGGTTACTGCGCAAAAGTAATCCTCCTATCAGAAAATGCTATAAATTTTGCGATTGGCCCCTAAAGTCAGTTCTGTTTTGACATTTGTGTAGTAAACACATGCGAAATACACGTTAATAAACAATGTTACGCTACACTGCTCCAGAACGCGGAATATTGCTGACTATTTATTTGACCAATAATCGGTCGGGGCCAAACGGTTACTGTGAATGGTGAGCGCTACAGAGCAATGATCAACGAGTTCTTTTTGCCGCAACTTGATGAATTGGGATTGGAAAACATGTGGTTCCAACAAGACGGTGCAACAGCACACACTGCACGTGCCACAACCGATATGCTGAACATCGGAAGCTTACTTTTGCGCCACCTTATACCTGCAGCAAAACCACGTTTCCGAGAATATATCTCCGCAAGCAATATGATGACATCCGGCACCACGTAAAAACGGCGGCCTTCAACAACATCCACACAGGGCCGGTAAAGTCATTATTACAAGCACCGCCCGCAGGGAAACGCGACACTCGCGATTCACTCTGGCCCAACATCGATCTGGATAATATAATACAGGGTGGCTGATGAATTTTGCTACATTAAGAAACTCAAATAATTTTTTTTTCAGTGTATGGAATTCATTTTTCTTTTATTCATGTTAAAGCTCATTAAATTTTATTAAATATAGCTTAATTAGTTTTAAAAATAATGGAATTTAAATGCCCCCCCTGCTCGGCGATGCATGTGCGGCATCTTACCAAAAAGTTGTTCATTACTGCTTGGATAGTTGAGACAGGAATAGCCGCAATTGTTTCTCGAATGGATTGCCCAGACATGCTAAATGTTCGTCCGTTGCCATTCGTTGGAAGAGATAGGTGACAATACCAGATAAGAAAATAAGTAATGTTAATACATCAACATGGTATGATTCCAAAAGAACCTACATCATAATTCTCTCTTTGAATTTCGAAACTAGCTTTAATTTCGTTAGTAATGTTTTTTTTTAGATGGGCCCAGTACTTTAGTCTACACCTTATTCAGTTTATATTCAGAAAGTTGCAATTTATATTCAGAAAGTTGCAATTCATATTCAGAAAGTTACAGTTGATATTGAGAAACTTTTAATTGATATTTTGAAAGATACAATTCATATTCCGAAAGTTGTTTAACAGCTTGAATGCATTGTGTAAGTACATATAAATGCAGGCATTATATCGCGTTTTTGGACAACCTGCTTGCATCTTATCAACAGCATGAAAAGTAGCTTCTTCTTTCGGCCCCACTTGTTGCTTCAGAGTGGTGGTCTCCGTTTTCCTTTGTATCCACGGCATGTGTCGAAGAATACCTTCTGGGCCGGGGCATATTCATTCATTCGCGCAACATGGCTTAGCCAATGAAGCAGTTGGGTTTTAAATTGCTGAACTATGTCGACGTCTGTGTGAAGATCATCATTAAATCTTTTTTGGTACTCGCCGTATCCATTAATCTTTCTAAGAACCTTTCTTATACTCCCAGAGCCGATAAGTGACTTACAGGGTGTTATTTTCGTTCTTCGAGACAGGACTTTACTTCTCGATTGCGTACTCAGTTCGAAGTAGCACTTGTTTGCAAGAGTAATTCTCCGTTCTGTGTAGGCTGAAATTATTGTTCCGACCCAGTAGGACGACGAAGCTGTCAATCAATAATACTTTCAACCCTACTTTTCATGTGGAGGATAACAAGTTCCATGACTAACACACGGCGATGGCCGCCTTCGCATGAATGACCTTCGTTATAAAAAATAGCAATAAAGGAAAATCGTTCGTAAACGATCGTGGGTACATGCTTATATAGGTGACTTTTTCATCTGATCGTTATGATAGAAGAGTAAGGTAGAAAGAAGGTATAATTGGGCGTTTATGAACCAGCTCTCTATATGACTGCTTCATTGCTGAAAAAAAGCATTACATCTCGTCTTAGTTCGCTTTTCTTTGATTTAAAAATATATTTGTATTTGTATATAAATGTATTTATCTTTAAATTTTTTATTCTCCACTTAAAGTAGATGTATAAACAAAATTTAGTATAATACATAGTTTAAACTATAGGTTTATCTTTCGGAAATAAACTGAAACAATTTGTTCGTCATAAAATCAAAGCACAAAAATGCCTACGGTTTTTGTAGCGGTAACTTTTGCCTTCGTTTCTCGCACTTACTATTAAGATCCTCAATTCGCAGCTTTTAATAGCCTTCCTTTGTTATCTGACAACTTCGGCTCCACCTACTTTAAACCTGCTGTAGTATGTTGGAATTTCGTACCCAAAGTTTGCATGACCACGCAATACATTTTTGAAGTACCTGCGATCAATCTAACAAAGTCATATATGTTGGCATGAATAACATTCGTAGGACCTAACATAAAGTCATGTGGGGAGGTAAACGAAATCCTTTACTGTTTCGAAATTATGGCTACCAACAGTGGCGTGGCTGCGAAGACGGCGAATGCGCTGACTCTGCATTTACTTGTTCACTAAACACCATTTTCTCATTACTTTTTCTAACAGGGCAAAGTGTGTTCTTTTTCATACTGGCAATCACATCGGCATCTGTTCTAAACTTCAAATCAACTGTCAACCGATAACCATTCCTGCACCATTTCTTTTGACTATGTGGCGGCCTATGACCTTATCACACTTTGCAATCCATTCCTTTCGGCAACCAACTTAATGAAACGCTCGCTTTGTTTCTTCCAACTTTTTTTTATTACTTGGTTGCATTCGCCGGTTCCTCTCCATAAATAAGCTTCTTTCGAGTCACCTAGTCGGTTCGGAAAACTTTTGTTTTCATTCTAATCCATCTCTGCTCATCTCTAGCTGTCGCTCCCACTGCCCTTATATATCCAACGTTTTCTTTCTTTTCCTCCTTCTATTGTTCCATATCCTTTTTAATTTATTCTTCTTTTCTTTACTACTCCTTTATAGTATTTCTGTGCCAAATTTTAGATATGTAGCTGCGAGTTCCTTTTTTTCGTACTGAGTTTCGCCGAAAGTTGTGGAGTGGCTTCTATTTCAATATCTTGGTTTAAGAGATATTGGCCTAAGTGTGGACCCGGTTAGACCAGAAATATGTTGACAATAGGCAACAAATAAAAGGTTTAGTGAGGTCTTCAATAAAGGGCAATTTCCAAATCGAAATAGCAAAACGGCTTGGCGGCCGTAGTGGTACCATGCAGAAGGTCCCAGGTTGAAATACTGGACAAGTAACATCAAAAATGGTTAGAAAAGGCAACCTTTGTTATTAAATTATTATTGGGGTCTATCAACAATTCCGGCGGGGCGCCGTCGGGAAAATGCTATCGGCTATTCCGCCTGGGTCACAAACTTCTCCCGAAAGTTCGAATATTGGGAAGTGTAGAAAAGAAAGTGATCAATCGTAAAAAATTTTCTTCCGAAATACATTTTCGATTTTCTTAAAGATTTCGGAGTCGTAGATATGCAAAGTTTCTAAAGAAACGTTTTTGATTTTAAAAAACTTCACTAATTTTTTACGAATATTCTTTTGCGGAAGACAACCCAAATGCGAATCAAAAACAGATAAATTTCAGAAGAATCAAAAACAGATAAATTTCAGAAGAATCAGTGGAATTTTTTAACCTCTAAAATATAGTCGACACAGCAGTAAAAGCAAATACGAGGTGTGTTCAAAAAGTATCGCGAATTTTGAATTTTCGCTGGTTACGTATATTCGAATTTCGAATTTTTTGTGGCGTTATGTTGGTACTCATGTCTCTCACTTATGCCGACAAGCTCGGCCATTGTGAATGTTCAGTTAATTGTTGACAGCTGCTTTGCTTGCACGTGTTTTGGATCGTCTTCGATTTTTACGCGAAATTCGTACCAAAATTGCTCAATTGTGACCAAAAACAGCATCGCATGGACATTGCTAATGAGATGCTAAACTCTGTCCGCGACGACCCAAATTTGCTCCAGAGGGTCATAACTGGTGACGAATCGTGGGTTTATGGTTATGACGTGGAAACCAAAGCTCAATCATCTCAATGGAAGCTGCCGCACGAATTAAGACCGAAAAAAGCGCGCCAAGTTCGGTCGAATGTGAAAGTTTTGCTGACAGTTTTCTTCGATTGCAGGGGCGTGGTGCATCATGAATTCTTGCCACAGGGAAGAACGGTCAATAAGGAATATTACCTGCAAGTTATGCGCAATTTGCGCGAAGCAATCCGCCAGAAACGCCCGGATTTGTGGAAGAACAAAAATTGGCTTTTGCACCACGATAACGCCCCTGCTCACGCATCGTTGCTTGTGCGCGACTTTTTGGCCAAAAACAACACACTAATGATGCCGCAGGCACCGTATTCCCCAGATCTGGCCCCATGTGACTTTTTCTTGCTCCCTAAACTGAAGAGGCCCATGAAAGGAGGACGTTACGCTTCTCTTGACGAGATAAAGACGGCATCGAAGGAGGAGCTGAACAAGATACAAAAAAATGATTTTTTGAAGTGCTTCGAAGATTGGAAAAACCGTTGGCACAAGTGTATAATATCTCATGGGGATTACTTTGAAGGGGACAAAATAGATATTCATGAATAAATAAATAATTTTTGAAAAAACACAAAATTCGCGATACTTTTTGAACACACCTCGTATATACGCAAAACAAGTTTTTTCATACTATTGGAAAGATGGATGGATCTGATGATGAAAGAAAATGTTGTGTTCAAAAACATCTGGTAATTCCAAAAAAAATATGAAAAGCTGTTAGCTCTATAAATTTTATATATGTACATTCGGCAATTTTGTAGGTTGAATGAAGTTTTCATTCAATTAAGCTTTTCCGTTCTACTCATGGCATACTTATACAGGTAGGTAATGTAATCTCAACAGCTGATTCGATTTTTTTTTTTTTTTTTTTTTTCATTTTAATTTTCTCTAAACCGTCAAACATTTTAATATGTGCTGTGCTGTTTTGACGTTTTAGAGAAGCTATTTCCAATATGGCCGCCGTGATGTTACCCGTTTTACTATGCCAAGGTTCTACTGAAAACTTTTGTTCCATAAAGTTAGCAGCTTTTACCGTCGTGACCCCAATAAGAAATTTTGGCCATTGTTTTATTAGATAAATTGGTGCTTGAATTTAAAGCAGCAAAAAATAGCAAGCAGAAAAATGTTAACGCCTCAAAATTTTGGTTGCATCTCGCAAGCGACAAGTTCACATTCGATTTTCAAAGGAAATTACAAATGTTGACAAAAAAATTTCCCTTTGTTATTTTATTCATATGTGCTTACGAAAAATAAGGCTTTTGTTAGTAGTTTATTATCTATACAATATTTTCCACACTACAAAATTTTGTTGCTTGTGTAAAAACAGATGACAAAATATCGATTTAGACAAAACGTCGATCTTACTGAAGTGTATTTTAAAGTAAAACGAACAAAACCGCCTAGGCGGTTTAGAGCGAATGCACCGTAACCCTTGAAAAACCTCGACTCAGGAATGCGACTAGTGTCAGCGTCGGCTGAGTGAAAGATCACTTTGCCTATCTCAGAATAAAAGATGTTCTCCAAACGAAATGAGACAGGGCGTTCCTTAAACAAATTCTAAGATAAAGCGTTCATCAAAATTTTGATATCGTCGACAACGTGGGAAAATCTGTTGTTAGATGGGAGATTTCTTCATCTGGCGGTGAAAGCAAATTTTGTGTTCAACCTTCAGAATCGCTAACAAACTACTGAAAATAAAATCTGCCAAGTCCAAATAGTATATGAAAAGCTATTAACTTGTTGATCCAAATATAAATTTTGAAAACGACGCTTGACAAGGTCAAGTGGAGAAGGAATTGTCCCCTGGTGTTGCTTTATACAGACAAAAACTTCCCGAAGATTTATGGAGGTGTTGCCAATGTGGATAATCCTTTGCCGGATATGGATCCGGTATGGTATAATATTAGAACATAATTTTTTTTAACTTTGTTTTCTCCAACTATCGTAATTTTTGAACAATTTCAAACGATTTCTTGCCGGTTTTTCTTCGAGAAAACACCCAGTTACGAACTCGTTTGGGAAGATTTTGCTGGCTGGGTAGTATCGTCAAAAATTGTCGAGTATGACAAAATTTCCTTAATTCCGTTTAGAATTATAGTTGTTATGATTCAAAATTTTTAAAAATAAATGTGAACTAACTGCTAAAGCTTTTTATGTATAATTTCATTCTTGGAATCAATTCCGGTACTGCGTTGTCGTGAAGTGAAATAAATCTTTTCACTTTGGTTATCCCTTGATGGCTTCCTTTCTTCACTTCATTGAACTCTAAAATGCGATTCTAATATCTGATTGCTGAATGACATTTTGAATTGCAATGCCTAAAAATTTTCTTGCAAAATTATAATTTATTACAGAATTTTGATAATCAAACTAATTTTTATAACATAAAACGATTAAATTTTAACGGAAATAAATGTTGGCAGTTTTTGAAAAGCTGACGTTAACACCAAATTTATATTAGCGCTAACTTTTTTCATTGATATACTTTTCGCTTCACGATAACACAAAACCGGAATTGACCCACTGATCTCTTCTTGTTATGTATAAATTTCGAACTTAAACTCGGTCCATGGCATTTGATTTTTTCAAAGTTATGAAGTTGCGAATTTTCAAACTTGTGAATACTATAGCATGCTACAGCATGTTTATTATTGTATCATCTAATAGGTACTCAAGAATGCGATTATGCTCTATCATGAGTATCCTCGATCTCTTTGATCAAGTTTGTATACAAACGGCCTATTATGTATTGAGTTTATAAGTATTATAAAATTAATGTGGCTGCCTTAATGTAAATAGTTTTTTCATAATTTCCCCAAGTACAACTTAATGGTTTTTATTTTCTTTTCAATTTGCAGATAAATCGTGCGCTAAAAGCTCGCTCAAACAAATCCCAACGAAAGGTTATCGTTTCGGAGGATGAACAAATACATTCGCAAGACGAAACAAACATGGCGAACAGCAAAGAGAAAGAAACGGCCGAAGCTGGTTTCACTTCAGACAGCAGTAGCAATGAGATGCTCGAAAAATGTCCCATTTGTCTCTTAACTTTTCGAAAACAAGAAATTGGTTCGCCGGTAACATGTGCACATATTTTTTGCGCCAATTGCATTGAAGCTTGGTCCGATAATGTGCAGACATGTCCAATTGATCGTATTGAATTTGATCGGATAATCGTGCGCGAAAATTATGAAAATCGTACAATCGTGCGCGAAATAAACGTAGACCCAAATAAAAAGAATAAAGAAATACCATTTCCAGACGAGGCTGATATAGCTGAAGAAGAAGATATAACTAATTGTGAAATATGTAATAGTCCAGAGCGTGAAGATGTTATGTTGTTGTGCGATGAATGCAATCAAGGCTATCACATGGATTGTTTAACACCACCACTTCCCGAAATACCAGAAGGTTCATGGTATTGTGATAATTGTTTCGATCCATCTGCCGACAGTGACGATATGTCAGAAGAATTGAATTTACTTCATGAAGACATGCGTGACATGGGTATACCGCAAGCAGCATTACGTGTAACCGAAGTTCAACAGCCGCATATATTGCGCACACGCCAAAATGAACGTATACGTGCGGCCGTTTTACGCACAACACGTAGCCGATCGGCACGTATAGAAACAACCACAACAACAACAAGCACAGGTGAACGACGAGGACGTGGTAGGCCAAGAAATAATACAACCACAACAACAACTACTACCACCACCACTCGCTCGACTAAACCAACAACACGACGTAAAACTCGTAAGCGTCGCCGGGGACGCGCGCGTAGGCGCACTTATGTTGTTGAATATGATTTAAACAATTTCGATGAAAAATTCGCTATTAAAACGACAAAAAAAATTATTAAAAGACGTCGCCGTAAACGTAAAGCATCAAAACGTAAATTAGTTTGTGCGAATACAGGCGAACGCATGACAGCTAGCAAACGTTTGGCAGAACAAATGGGTGTTAAGCGGGAACCAACATACATATCTCATTTGCCGGGATCATTGACGGGACTGTCGCTATTTGGTGGTGCAAATGATTTGGAATATTTTTCGGACAGTGACCATGGTGGTATTGAACATGAGATTCAATTGGAAACTGGGCAAGGAACTGCAGTACAAACATCCATAAGAATTTCCAATTTTGGTGGTTCACAACGTGCACACAAAAGTATCCTTCTAGGAAAGCTACAAGGCAATAGCAGACGTATTATTGTACCCAATTTGCTAACACAAGCCAACAGCACGCCTGATCTGCTATCGAGCATAATGGATCTTCAAGATCGTTGGCATAACGCAGCCAGAAATATGGACAGTGTACATATTAATGCTGATGGTACTTTGAAATTGCCAAGTGGCGGTGACAAAAGAGGGGATAATAACATTGTTTCAGACAGTTTAAATAACCGCCCAGCAATTACTCCGAGCACAAGAAATATTGGCAATGAACAGCAGCCAAGTAATACAATCAATCCACTAGAAGGTGTTATGAATGCGCCTATGTATTCACGTGGCGGTAGTAATCAGAGTTTTGGCCGTGGCGGCGGTGGAGGTGGTGGTGGAAACTACAACAATCGCTACAACAATAATCAAAATAATTATCGCGGCGGCGGTGGAGGTGGCCAATACAGGCATTCCACAGGTGGAGGTAGTGCCGCAGATGATGATAGCGGCGGCAGAGGTGGTGGAAATTTCAATTTTAACAATAATAATAACGGCAACACAAATCAGAATCCCACAAATATAACTCCGTTTACGATGCGCTTCAACCAACGAAACCAGCGCAACAACAACAATCAGCGCAACAACAACAATCAGCGTCATTCATTGCCGTTTATGCATCGAAATGATGATGATACACAACAACAGCAGCAACAACAACAAAATGTCCCCAATGATGCTAATACTAATCGTTTTAGTGGGCCACCACCATCCCAACAACAAAATCCACCCAACGAAAACCAAATTTTTAGTACCGATTTACCACCACCGGGAATGAGTTCACAAATACCAGCACCGCCAATCATGCCTGTTGGACCATTAAACTTGTCCGGCCCACCACCCATGTCGGGACCACCAAACATGGCTGGACCACCTCCCATGTCTGGACCACCACCTATGACCGGACCACCACCCATGTCTGGACCACCGCTCATGTCCGGCCCACCAACAATGCCAGGTCCACCAACAATGCCAGGACCCCCGATGATGCCAGGTCCACCGCCAATTTTGGGGCCAATATCCATGGCGGGTCCACCACCGCAAACAATGGGTATGAGTGGCCCACCACCTCCCATGGCCATGCACACAGGAATACCGTCAATTTGCCCAGTAATGAGCGTACCGCCACCACCTGCGCCACCGCCAGGTGTACCAATGCCTTGGGCTACTCCAATATTCCAACAATTAAATAATGATTATGGAAATGACGATGACGATTCAAATTGTCCAAATTTTTCGGTTTACTCAGCCGAATCTCAAGAAGTTGCCAAATCTACAGAAATGCAAGCACAAACTCAAAAGGAAAATGAAGCTGCTAAGGTATGAATTGAATGAACATTTAGATTTTGTTATGTAATTAAATGCAATGCAATTTTTTGAATATGGCACAGAAAAAAAAGTAATTTACAAAAAGTCAGTGGAAATCTACTGGTAAAAAAAGTTAGATATATTTTAAAATATCTACGAAATTTTTATTCCTTATTGCGACCGTCTAATTGAACTTTTAGGTTTAAAAATTCACACTTTACAATATGAAAAAACATAAAAGCGTGTTGATTAGAGGGTGATGACTACACTGTACAAAAATGAACTATACAGCCACTTCACTGCAGAGTATCTAAACATTTAAACTTTTATTACAACTGCATCCTTTATTCAAAAAAATCACAAATCTTTAAAAACTGTTTGAGCAAATTGAGTATTGGTTGCCGTTTTTAGTACTCTGCAAATAATTTTGTAAGTTGCCATGTACGAACTAAATTTTGAGTCGGTGTTTTAGAAGCATTATAAAGTCGGTTCAGTTAAAAGTTATTATTTTTCGATTGTTTTTATTATTTGTATTTACAATCTGTTATTTTTAACAACATCCATCATACATGGTTTACATTTTGACAGAATGTATTGTTGGTATGGCCTAATGGTACTGCGAAGTAGTCGGTTCGATTTTTTTTTTTTTACTTAAAACAGTAAGTACTGCCAAACCCGGTAGACGTTGTTATGCCCAAAAGTTGACTTTACCTGCATTTGAAATAATGTTCTCACAGCCCTCCCCATCTTTTCATCGGGCCTGGGACTACAATTCTCTTTCCGCCTGCCCTGCCATTGTATACCAGGCGGAAATGTTGACAATCGCAATGGGAATCGGGTTTTTATTTTCTCAGAGGACCAGGTCGCACTAAAAAACGTGTGTCGGCAGCTCAAAGTCGATCACGGAAGTTAACCTTTTATGCGCACCCTAACACTGGGCTATTGAAGCCAACTACAGAGCAGACGAGTTAGGGTACGACCACACATCCGGGTGGGGAATGATTTTGTATGTGCGAAACAAACAACATAAAAAGGTAAAATTTGTTCTGGTCAGGTCTTTTCACGGAAACATCCAGGCTAACTTAGTCTTTTTATGATAAACGACGTACAAGTCATAAGCTCTTATGGTTATTCTCACAGCAGCAGATGTATGGAAGAGGAAAAACTGTTCCCGATTTACTATGTCAAAGTCCGGCCCTAAGTTGAATATGGTTGTTCGTTTGAAATAAAGACCTGTGTCCTAATCTCTCGCGTTATTTGTCCCTGTCTCTTTTCTCTCTTTCCTCCCCATACCTCTTTTTTTCTACTCCTCTGCCTGTCGGTGTTTCGAATTCCTCTCCCCAATCCCACTGCTAACCCCCCTGCGGGTTAGGGGGTTAGCATATGCCCGAGGTAGGCATACCGGTCGTAAGAGGCGACTAATATGCATAAAGGTAACCTGCAACTCGATGTTTGGTTACGGATATTCTGCCTCTCACCTCTCATTACCCATATTCTCCTTCCTTACGGAATTAGGGGTGACATGACCTAGAAGGTTGTACTGGTCATACCAAATTACTACCACGACAGTCCGGCAATACCGCAAGGGAGTACCGGAGCGTACCGGGTTCATAACCGGCAAAGGGTTGTCACATCCGACAACGCTCCCCAAAGGTTTTGTAGCTAAAAATTATAACATCCCACTGCTAGTTCTTCATACTTAGGTTTCAAAAATATGAAACATGTTGCCGCTCCAAAAAATTAATAAAGCATGTAATACATCTAGGACTCTACAACAGCCACAACAACCTACTGTGATCATAAAGATCGATTGAGAATTTTGAATATAACGAACACCCCCGTTGCCTCCAAAGTTGAAAATATTCCGTCGTCGAACAGACTAAGGAAATAAACAGTCTCAGATTTCCAAGCACACTGTCAAACTAATTTGAAATCTTCTTAGAATTTAAAGGGAACATTTTTCTTGAATATCCTAAGAGCCTTTGTTCGTCGAGAGGACTTTGCTTCTCAATTGTTTACTCAATCCCAGGTAGCTCTGGTTTACAAGAATGACTCTGCATAGAATGTTTTGCCTGACATTGTTTTTGCTGTTAAAGTCCTGCAGAACTTAACCGCGCTGAAACAATATTTTATAAAAGCGTGCAACTGTTGGCGTATGCTGACGATATTGATATCATTGGACTTAACAACCGCGCCGTAACTTCTGCTTACTCCAAATAAGAAAAAGAAGCGGAAAAAATGGGTTTGGTGGTGAACAAGGGCTAAACGAAGTACCTTCTGTCATCATGCAAAGAGTCAGCGCATTCGCGCCTTGGCAACCACGCCATTGTTGGCAGCAATAATTTCGAAATAGTAAAGGACTTCGTTTACCTGGGAACCAGCATTAACACCAACAATAATGTTAGCCTAGAAATCCGACGAAGAATTACTCTTGCAAACAAATGCTACTTCGGACTGAGTAGGCAATTGAAAAGTAAAGTCCTCTCCCGACGAACGAAAATAACACTCTATCGCACCCGTCCGCACCCGTCTGATGAGGCGGCTCTGGGAGTATTCGAGGGAAAGGTTCTTCGCAAGATTTGTGAACCTCTACGCGTTGGCGACGGCGAGTACCGAAGAAGATTTAATTATGAGCTTTACGCAGACGTCGACAAAGTTCAGCGAATTAAAACACAGCCGCTTCGCTGGCTAGGCCACGTTGTGCGAATGAGCGAAGATTCTCCAGCCCAGAAGTTATTCTTATCGGCACCCGTCGGTGGAAGCAGAGGAAGAGGGAGACCACCACTCCAATGGACGGGCGAAGTGGAGACCGATTTGGCATCCCGCGGTGTTTCCAATTGGCGTCAGTTGCCGCAACGAAGAAATGACTTGCGAGCTATGTTTTATCTGTAAATAGTGACTTGTCACTGCCTTAAAAATCCTATAGGAACACACTCATTCAAATGTCGGCAACAGAGTTGCCATAGTAATTCAATTTTAAGTGCCATTTCGCTTTCCTATAGTGGTGCCATCAATTTAACAAAATTCCGTTTCAAATTTGAAAATTGTTTTATATTCATTTGTAGGCAAACTAAAATTGGCCGGACAACGGCTGCCGGATCTGCTAGTAATAAAATAAATAAAATAATGAGTACGGCAAAACAGGAACGCCAAACCTTTATTGAACGTCTAATAATCTGCTAATCCGGTTAAAAAAGTGGCTGTACAGTTATTGGTCTTTAACGAAGTTCATTGTTGGGGCTTTATACATTCGAAATTTTTTAGCGTATAGAAAAGTTTTCAAGTTGCTACCGTTAGTCTACCAAACAATTTATTATACAATTTTAAATGAGAATTTATAGATGAAATTACATAGTCTTATATGGTTTTTTTTTTTTTTTTGTTTTCAATGAATTTAGGTATTAATGTCTTAGGTGAACTGAAAATTGTAGACAACCAAAAATGGTATACTAACCATGATATATCATTTTTCTTTTTCCCATTTTATAAAATATGAATTCTTAGGAAGACGATGAAAATGAAGATTTAGTACAATTAGATGATGATGATGAAATACCCATGCCACCAGAAACGAATACAAAAAAATCTACAGGCGGCAAGGGATCTGACTTATATGAGCCAGAGAACCCAACAGAAGAAAATGAAAATTCTAGCGATGACGACGATGAGGACTCAGGCGACGAAAATACAGAGGAAGAGACGGACAAAGAGCATGAGGAAGAAACAACAGTTGATAAAGAGCAAGATAATAATAAAGTTGAAAAAGAAATTGAAAAAGAAAAAGAAAGCGAAATTGAAAATGAAAACGAAAGAGAAGAAGACGAAGACGAAGAAGAAGAAGACGAAGAAGATGAAAATGCAAATGAAAAAGAAAGCAAAAATGAGAGTGTACATGAAGTTGAAAATGCAATTAAAGACGTAGATGGAGATAAAGAGACTGCAGAAGAAGAAGAACCTGCAACACCACCTCTAGATAAACTTAGACTTACTGCAAAAGCAGATGAGGATAACGAATCACAATATGATCCTGAACATGAAGTACTGTCAAATGATGGTTCAAACATGGATATAGGAGAAATGGAAGAAGAAAATCTTGATGAAAGTAATAAGAGTACAAATGCGGAAGAAACTGTTAAAGAAGCTGTGGTTGAAAGTAAGCAGAATCAACCTCATGATGATACTGATAATGATAAAAGCGAACGTACGCCGAGTCCCACTGTATCTGAATCAAAATTGCCTGAAAATGATATAAGTCGAATAAGTAATAACAAAAAGGGTGTATTGGAATTGTATGATGATAGCGATTGGGAAGAACTTGAAATCGATAAACCAAAAGAATATGAAAAGGCAGTAAGAGGTGATAAAACTGATACCGAGGAAGGTGAAGTAGTTGCAGAAGCCGAAAATATTGTCGTGGTAGAGGTCGACGACGACGACGACGATGTGGACGACGACAACCACGACAAAAGTAAAAGCGACAAGGAGAAAGATGCAAATGAGAAAAGCGATAGTGAACCAGATCGTTCTTATACACCTTGCTTGGATGAGAATAACGATCCTGATGATGTAGTTATAATTGAAAATGGACCAACCGATGATGTGGTTACTACTAAAACTACAAACTCATCAAAGGATGCAGAAAAAGAGCCCGGCGAAGCAGACGACGATGACGACGGAGCTAGAACGCCTGAAGTTATTTTAACCGAACCCGTCATCGTTATAGATACCGAAATCATTTCGGACGATGATGATGATAATGCAGCAGCAGCAGCGGCGCCACCACAAAAGAAGAAAGGCAATAAGAAACGAGATAAAAAAATTGAAACTTTTAAGAAAGTTAGTAATAAACGAAAGGTACGTAATTATCGCACAGATAAGCAACAAGATGGCGGCGGAAAATTTAAGGATAGACGAAATCTAGCAAAATCTAAATCCCGCTCCCGTTCATTATCCAGACAAAAACCACGCACACGTACGCCAACACGTAGCCGAAGTCGTATACGCAGCCGTTCACGTTCACAAATCATAAGTCGTTCACCATCTTATTCACGTTCTAGAACACCACCACGTATACGCGGACGTAGAGTTTCTCGTTCACGTTCGTGGAGCTCACGTAGCCGATCGAATGATAAAGAGAATCGCTGGCGTCAAACTGATCGTTTTAATAACCCAAATAACAAATTTAACGATCGTAATAATAAGTTTCGTAACAAACGTCGTGAGATACAACGTTATAATGTGCGTAATGTTGTCGGTATGTCTAGAAACTTGAGGGAAAGTAGAGAAAGAGAAAGGAAAGATCGTTATGGACGTGATACTGGTCGCCAATTTCGGGTAAGTAGATCACCAAGTCCACGTGAACGTCGGTCATTCTCTAGATCACGGTCTCGCGGTCGTTCGTTGTCGCCACCTAGACGAAATAGACGCGGTAGTTTTAGTATCTCACCAACGCCACCCTTAATGCAACGACGTTCAATTTCACCTAGACAACGTTATCGCTCGCCACGTCGACACTCGATTTCACCACGACGACACTCGCTTTCGCCACGTCGTTTTACGCCTTTACGTGGACGTTCACGCAGCCCTTTGCGTTTGCGTTCACGTTCGGTTACACCACAACAGCGTAGAAAAGGAATGAGACGTGTACGTGAAAGTCCATTTATACCACTTGCAATTATTTCACGTTCACCTTCACCATCACCAAGATATACACCACGTTTGCATAGAAGCCGTTCAAAGACGCCTGTAATGCGTACAAAGAAGGGTAAAAAGAAAAAACAGAAGGAAAAGGCAAAGAAGAAGAAGGCGAAGCGTCTGCCTTCGCTTAGTCCTGACCACAACATACGCATTTCACGACAACGTGATGCCTTCGAAGTTGCTCGGCCACCAAAAAAGAAGCGTCGTCATTCACCGAAACAAAAGCAACAAATTGAGGCACCAACATGGTCACCATCACCATCTCCGGCACCTGCAATCGAGTATGAACGTGACAATAATATATCATGGACACCGCCATTACTATCACCACGTCTCGTACATGAAATGCACGGCATTTATCAACCAGAACAACGTCGTAGCGCTTCCATAACAGATAAACGTGATAAGCGAAAGCGTCTAAAGGCTTTAAAGAGTTTAAAGAAAAAGAAAAAAGGCGAAAAGCGCAGAGAAAAGCGCATAGAAAAACGTCGTACGCGTCGTACACAAACACCGGAACCATTACCATCTAAAGAGGTCTTTGCCTCTGGCAACAATATACTCGTTAGTGTGAGTTTTAATAAAGACGCCGGACCAAACCAACCATCACAAACAACGGTTGTTACATTGCCACCTAATCGTGAAGATTTACACAATAACCAGCGACGTAATTCGATTGACTGCTTGAATGCAGCTGGCAAAAAGAAGAAGAAACGCAAGAAGCTCGATGCAAAACCTGTAGCAATCATTGATCTAGAACGTTCACCATTCCAGGTACATCAAGAACCTGCCGATGTAATAGTACTTACTGATAGTGAGGAAGGTGTTGGTGGTCATGCTAGTGAGCACGATGAAGACCACGAACTTGAAAATAACCACGTCCATGCACGACGACGTGAATCACATCGTGAACGGCGCCGTAGCCAATCTATAGCTGAAGAAATAGAACATCGTCGTGCACAAATGAGTAACGGAGTACGCTCTTCGTCGCAATTGGATAAAACGCCACCATTAGAACGTGATCGTCTTGAAACTATACTTGAAGAGTCCTATGATATACCACAAACTGGACCGAAGACACCACCCGAACCCCCAACTGTCAAATTTAGCATGCCTAAAAAACAGAAACAACAAAGAATTAATCCATTACACGATGAAGCCGAAATAAATTCAGAATCTGAAATGGCCGAAGTACGTGAACCCGATGTACATCGTACAGAACTAGAATCAATGCATGTACAAAGTAATCAAAAGATTGGACCAAATACACCACCCGAATCTGGACCATGCTCACCAGATGCTTACGATCCTTTCGATCCAACTAAATCACCATCTCTATCACCACGTTCACCATCACCGCCACCTATGAATACATCGAAAGGTTCGATTAGTGTTGATGTTGAAGTAGTAACCACCACACAACAAAAACACCTCGGCGACGATCAGCGTCTAAACAATGAACGTAACGAGCGTGTTGTTAACGTTACCGCACAAAGTAACAGTATGACTGTACAAAGCGGTGGCCAGACTCTAAACCCAGTCGAATTGGTAATGAAATTAATGAATAAAAAACAAAGTAGCAATACACAAGATTTGACTAAATCAAATATGCCACATCATAATAATACAGCAATGCAACATGGCGACGGCGGTATGAATATTCGCGATAAGACCGATGAACAAATGGGCCTCTCTGTGATATCCAATGTACTATTATCGAATGGTGGTAATACACAATCGTCACAACATATACCAATTATATCCAGTCCTATACCAATGGGTACAAAGAGTATGAATCAAATATCAAAACTTCCGCTACCCAAAGTGGGCAGTAGTGTGGGTAGTAGTAGTGGCGCTGGTTTACCCTCAGCTAATGCGAATGCAAGAAATGGTCTTGGTTTAGATGATATGATTAACATTGCTGATATGGATAGTCCATATTCGCCTGGATCGGCTGATTATGAGGATCTCTTTGAACCACCACCAGATAATGCGCGTCGCACGAAACGTGCAAATAATAAAGTGGATGTATTTGATAATTTATTCGGCAGCACCTCACCAGTTGGTTATCTGCGTATGCCAAAGAAATATAAGGCTATAGTAACGAGTAGCTTAAAGAAAGGCAAAATTAAAGGTGGGTTCGCAATGAAACTGAATAACAACCTTTCCTATAAGTTGCAAACTTACGATATGTATGTATACTGTGCGTGTGTGTTTGTGTGTGTACGTGTGTGGGTGCCTATATGTATGGTGGTATACTGCGCGGACTAAGATTAATTTCAATATTTTTTTTTTTTGCAAATATTTAAAAACTTTAGTTTGTGTATGTGAAAATCAATTGTTGGGAAGTGTATTCTGTTTTGAAAACTTTATTCATATATAGATTTTAGTGTCAACTATACAATGCTTCAACGTTTTTTGGGTAAGTGCAGAAGCTCAATTTATTATCTCGCTATAATTTTATTATCAATTAGAGGTATCACACTATCAATACTGACGATAACTCAATTAACGATGGATTTAAAAAAAAAAAAAAAATATAAAGGATCACTTAGTATAGTATTGCAACCGAAATCGGAAGTCTAGTTTCATGTAAGGAGGCTATTGAATTTAGTTAAAAAGTTTCATTTATCATTGGTAGAGGTTTTCGAGGACCAAATACACCTTGCTTTCATTCGAAAAATTTCCATTTGGCATAGATCTTGGCTCTTTTCGAAAAAACATTTGCTTCATGAGTCATAATATGAAAAGTGTCCACATTTTCTCTTTAGGGCCTGTTTCAAGCTCTAGCAAAGTACTATAGTCCTATAGTGAAAGAATTGTGTAATACTAATGTGAGTTATTATGGCTAACCACTTTCCGTCATTTTCACCTCGGATGCCAACATAAAAAATTTTTCTCTACACCAACATCAACGCATATTTCTGGACTTTATTTGGAAAACAACAAAGGCTAAAAGTATTCAGCTTTTCATTTCACTACGTTTAAAATGTGAACCTCTCCGAACAAAACTGCTCACTTCATTGGCTCACGCTACTCACTTTTTATTGATGTTTTTACCTAATCATAGTAGGCTCTTATAGTAGTTATCGAATTTCGACTCCAAACAGTCGGAAGCAAAAACGTAATCAGAAGTCTTAATCAATTGTAAGATTCGAGGTTTCATGTTCGGAATCGGAGCCTTGCAACATTCCTACTCGAAATACCTCCCGCATTGGTCACTTTTTGTGGAAGTATCCATCATAATTTATGTCATCACACAGAAATAAATTCCGTTAACATGAAACACTCTAAATTCCATTTGTATGGGAGGTGCCACGCCCCTATATATGTGGCAACTATTGATTTCCACACCTCTCCTATGATATGGTAACTCAAACAGCTGATAGTAAAGTTCACCACAGCAAGTTGTCAAACCGAAAAACAAAAATTATATTTTCTCTCTATCATTTCCGCCTTCATTGTAAACACACGTTTTTTCACAAAACTTAATTTTGTAAGTAGTTTTAAGAACTTGATTTAATAAAAACTACATATATATCAAAATAGTTTTTAGCCCATGACCATCCATGGAAGATATCCAGTGAGCGTTTCAAATTTGGTTACGATCGGTTTATACGTTTAGGACACAAGTCGGTCTATAGATACATACATACATAATTTGAATTTTATATATATAGATATGTAGTTCATATTTTGATAATTAGAATATCTATTACTTAGTATTAATAGGTACGAAAAATTTTTTATTATTGATTGTTTCGTCGATAGTTTGATACCTCTATTGATTAAGTTTTGAACTGTTTTATGGACGTTAAAATAATGGGGTTGTGCGAATAATTATTTTAAAAAATGTGTATCATTAATTTTTATTTATTTATTAAATGTTGTTATGAATATTGTGTTTGCTAAAGTAATAAAATGCCCACCACCACAGGTTGTGATTCCTAATTTTTCTAAATAATCAAATTACTCTTCTTTTATAATTCATCAAAAAGTGATAAATCTAGAAATCAATAGTTTTGATTGATCTGTAATGATTATTTTCTGATTAATTAATTAATCGCACATCCCTACAAACCAATTTTTAAAAAACTATACCTTGCTAACTACATAAAACTATTGTGGTGGTCTTATAATTTTAAACTAAATTACTTTTGAAGGAATTATAATTATAAATTACTAGCAGACTCTGCAGACGTCTACTTTAATAAAAATGTTTGCTCTCTCACCCCCTCATTTCTGTTCCACAGTCTTTTTATTCCCATACCTTTTCCTATTTTCACTCTCACTCTATTCCTTCTTCCATTCTCTCTTCCCCTACTTCTTCCTTATTCAGTTCCACTTTGTCCTCTTATTCCTGTTCCAATCCCTATTCCTCTTGCTTACCAGTCTTCCTGTTCAACTTTATTTCCTATTACTATTATTCCGATTCCTGTTCCTATTTCCATTCATAGTCCAATCTGTATTTATTCACCTCCTTATCTAAGTTTTTGTTGTTGTTGTTGTTATTTTTGGTTGCATCTTAGTATTCCGTGACACTTAATCTGCCTCTCACGACCCCACCCCCTCCCCTTTTCCCGTCCATATCCTGCGACCTTCCCTATCTTACTCCTACTCCTTCATGTATAGGATATCCGTACCATAATAGATAGTTGCCTAGTAATGGCGTGACACGTATCTAAATACAATTAGTATGAATCAAATAGATTCGAAGGATTCAAAATTTGCACTGCCTGAAAGAAAGGTTGCCGAAAAAACTGTTTCTATAAAATTTTAATGTTACTTTAGGCTGTGGCCTTCGGTATTTTACCATTGCTGAACTTACCTCACAACTCTCCGCGGTCTACACTGAAGCTCTAAAAGTTTAAGTTGAAAGAAATTACATCGATAAAGTGTAACAGGGCCTCCATCGAACATACTTAGTATTGTCGTAAGTTCTGTTACAAAGTTCACAAAGCAGCAGGATTTGACATTTTAAATTGTATGCTCCCCATACTCCACAAGTGTGGGAACAACGCGAGTTAGATATTCACATCCTTAAAAAAACTCATATCCAAGATGCTCGTTTATCGTACTATCGATCGACTCTTAGAAACTTCTTAAGTTGAGGACAGAAGCAGAGGTGGGCGCCCGCGTGTTCGTACGAGTGTAGGCATAGAATCGAAGGAAACTAAAAATAAAGGTCAGAGAGCTGGATATGTTCTTAAGATCCATGTCTCGGCTGATCCGTGATGACCATGTAGGCTTTTCGAAAAATCACTGGCCATCTCTTGACTTCGCTGTTAAAAAAAATAAGACTAGGAAGATGTAAGAAGCAAACGGCCATGAAAACATACTTTTTACAGTGGAACAAGTTTTTAATAAGCAAAATGATAAGGTGTGTGCTAAAACGTCTCAAGAATCAAAAAATATTGTACCAAGGGATCAGCGAGGTCATCATCCAGCATAACGTCATGGTTTGGTGGGGAGTGTCTCATAAAGGGGGGTTTTTTTCAAGAAAAAATCTATCAACAAGACGTCTTGAAAGGCCTGGTGAAAAATTTTACAATACTTTTAACGGAGAGCTCTGGGTTTTTCAGCAATACCCTACACCTGCGCATAAAGCTAAAGCAACCCAAGAGTGTGTACGGCGTAATATTCCTGCTTTTATTCCCGCTGAAGATTGGCCGTCAGGTCGTCCCGACTTAAATCCCCTCTATTACAAACTATGGTCGGAATTAGAGCACATGGCTTGCAAAGTTCGCCACCGAAATTTGAAGAGTCTCAAGCAAGCACTGGTTGCGACAGTTTCGTCTATAGCACCGGAAACTATACGTGCCACTATATCTAAATGGCCAGACAATTTAACAGCCTCTATTAAGGCAAAAAGCTATTATTTTAAATAATTTTTCTTGTTATAAGTAACATTAACATTCAGTCAATAAAAACAAACTGCGATAAAGTCTAAAACCCCTTCATTAATTTTCTAAATTATTTTGAAATTGTACCAGAACTTATGGCCGGACCAAGTACTTAAAAGGCATAACTTTATACAGCACTATCTATGCCAATGGGGCATACTCTACTTTATGTCAGTAATTTAATATATATTAATGTAATATTTTCCAAAATAAAAAAATATTGAAATCGTTCAACCCTAAGCCAATGCGATTCCTTCATTATAAGATCTCCAAACATATATAAGCAGCTGGAACAACTAAATTTTACATTTAAATTAATCATGGTTGATAATAAAACTGTTATTTGAAAATACCCCTATGTCCTTGTGGCACATTACGTAGGTCAAAAATTAAATTTTTTTTAATTATAAGGCCACCACTGTATATAATCAAATTACACTACCCTACAATCTATAACAAATTTTCCACATCCTCCACCTTTGATACATGATTCCTATGTAGAATTTTGTGCCGATTCCAAAAATATGTAATCAGATAGTTTAAAATTAGAAGAGTTTTCGAGATATTTTAAAAAAAAAAAAAGTAAAATTACTAATCTCAATGCAAATTTTCAGTATTTTTCGGCATTCCTCTTGGTTTTACACTGTGAGTCAATAGCCTATTTCTTAGTGAACATTTTGGATTATAATCAGTAGAAAAATGGCAATGTTATAGGAGATTAGGTAAACAAACTTATATTTTTTGTGTATTTTATGTAAACGTTTTTTAATGCTTTTGAGAAAAGATTTGCAATATCAATAATCAATTTAAAGCTATTCGTGTTTTATTTAAAAAAAAAAAGAGCAATGAGTAATAACGAGTACATTTAAGTGGAAAAACTGACCAAATAAGGTCTGTTGTGTGTGGAAGCTATATTTTCACATCGGTTAGAACTTTTACTGAAAGTCTGCAAGCTGCTTTTCGCTTTTATTTTAATATGGACACCGAATGTTTAGTGTAATACTTGCAGAACAAGCTTAAGTACCTGGAAGTCTGGTGTAGAGTAAGTGCGAGTTTCCGATACTCTCTTTCTCTTTATGGCGCTATATACAACAGGTATATCATCATAAACCGCCTAAGAGATTTTTGCGCCAAGCTTCTCTTCCAATTTGTGGTGTGCCGATTTGAATTTTCCCTACAAATTGGTGGGACCTACAGTTTTTTGCCGACTCCGAACGGCATCTACAAAGGAGAGGAATTTTTGCTGAGAAGCCTGTCATGGCAGAAATACACTCGGAGAGTTTGCCAAACCACTGCCGAGGGGCGACCCCGTTTTGAAAAACTTTTTTTTAAATCACTTTTGGATGTTACCTGTACTAGGGCTCGAACCATGGACCTTCGGTGTGGTAGGCCGGCAACACTACCTCCACACCACGGCGGCGATACTCAGTTTTTTAAATTTATTTATTTATTGGATTCACGATAGTCAACATTTACCAAATCGGACGTCGTCGCAGCGTTGAGTATGCCGACGTCCACTGTTTTACTAAACCATCCTAGCTTCTTATCCTGCTTTTCCAAATCTACAAGAGGAGCATGATTTGAGTGAAATGGGCGAAACTGACTTTGAAGAAGAAATAGTTAATAAGCCGTTCACACAAGCAGAACTGAATGACTGGATCAGAGATGCAGGATTGACAAAGGAGAAATCGGAGCTGCTGGCATCAAGGATGAAAGAACGTGGATTTTTGACTTCTGAGGTACTTCAAGGAAGATAATATTTGCTATTGTAATGATATAAACAAAGAGTTTGGAGACCCGCACGAGTCTAGTGAATTTAAAGGCTGTTTTGTTGCACCAGTCTAACAAAAAACCATCAATTCCAGTGAATCATATAAATCCATGTCGGAAATCCTTGACCTTGTCAAATATAAACAACATGGCTGGACGCTTTGTTCAGATCTTAAAGTCGTTGCGTTTCTAACTGTATTGCAGCAGGGCTACACGAATAACTGCTGCTTTTTGTGCAAGTGGGACAGTCGGATAATTTCTCTAAAAAATGTTGGCCAGATAGAATAGGATTTTCCGTTGGACAGGATAACATTAAATTTAAGACACTAGTGAAGAAATATAAAACTATACTACCTCCCTTACATTTAAAACTCGGTCTTTTTAAAAATTTCGTAAAGGCTTTGCAGAAAAATGGCAACAGTCGCGCAATTGATCATCTGAAGTCAACGTGTCCACATTTATCAGATGCCAAAGTAGAAGAAGGTGTGTTTGTGGGCCCGCGAATTGGAAAACTTTTTAAAGACGCCAGTTTTCATTCAGCTCTATCGGCGGACGAGGCTAATGGGGTTCTTTTTGTGCGAATTTTCTAGAAAACTTTGGAATCCCAAATCACAAACAAACGATCGATAATTTGCTAACAAGCTATGAGAAAATAGGTATAGGTAAACCTTCATTTATTTTTTTCATTGCGTTATGCAGTTATCATACTTCTTCACAAGCGTAAATATGTCGTTAAAAATTCATATTCTTTATTCCCATTTTAATCTCTTATAACATTGTCGTTTTTCTATTAATTAAAATCCCGGAAGTGCCTTGACTCAGTGTCAAACCAAGAGGTTATTTAATCTATAGTTAAAAAAATAACAAGAAAAGATGAATGTCGAAAAAAACTGAACATTTGCATTGACCGATTAGTAATCCCCTACTATTTTTTCTTAACTTAAAAACTGAAACTCCAAAATATCTCGAAATCTGTTATACTTTGGAACTATCTGACTACGTATTTAGAATAAGCAGAAAATTCTACATAGGACTCATGTATCAAATGTCAAAGATGTGTTTCAAAGGCAAATACTGTGGATCATTATAAAAACGGCTCAATCTTTAGTAACGAAGTTTCCAAAAAGAAAGTGAGACACCAAAAGCAACCCAAGTAATAATCCTTGGGGAGTTTTCAAACCGCTCCTAAAACACGGTTCTGCGCCGTTAAAAAAAAGGTATGGTTTAAGGACTATCTAAACAGTTCGTGATATATTCGAGAAAATAAAAACGAAATATTGAATTGATTCCAATGCTAAAGTACCGTTTTAATATTCCATAATATATTTGATTGAGTAAAAGGTGCTTTTTAAAATTAAGGAATTAAATGTATATATGTGTCTAAATTAAGACATTTCCGTATAATGACTTAAATCCTACTATCATTTCCACGTTGACGGTGTTTAATTCTTTAAGTACAACGAAATAATTTCAAATCCCTTTTATTCAAGGTCTTAAACTCTGCTTTCGCCGCTAGGTGCCGATGAAGATACCTGTTCTTGTTGTAGCCGCAATTGCTTGCCGGAATGAACCCAGTACGCTCCGCTACTAGTACCTTCTGATACCAACTAGATTTCCGCGGGAATGATTTATTTGACCCCTTCAACTTTCGGGCTGTGGATTGTAGTCACAAATTTCGACATGCATATGTCATTCATTCATTGGTTTTCCATCTCAGTTAAAGCCTCTGCCCCTTACCCGGCTGCCGATTTCGCACAATTCGTTGCACTATGGTGATATCTGGGTAAAATTCGTACAACATATCGTTAGAGTTCCTTCGATGCTCCCCATTGTCAGCAGGAAAAGGACAATAAATCTTCCGGAGAAGTTCTCTCTCGAATACTCCCAAGTACCATCCCATCTTCTTTTGTCGTTCTGTCCATGATTTCGAGCTGTACATCAGGTCAGGTATGATAAGAGACAAATTTTGTTATAACATATTTTGAAAAGATTTAACAATTTTCGAAAATCTAGTTGCTAATAGACTTGCCAGAAAAAATCCCTATAGCCTTCTGAGGCACAAATATATCAAAGTTTAATTAAAGAAATCACCCAGTAGGCTGACAGTTTTGCTTTTACGAAAATTTAGACTTTGATTTTGTTTTAGACACAGTGGTTCTGTTAATGTTATTGCCGCCCATCGTGTACACATTAGTTAATTGCCCCATTACGTTAGTCAGCGTAGACATTGGACATGTCCCTCTGCCAATTGATGAAGGTCCAATCAGCTTGTCGACGATAGGCTTCAGTCTTTCGCACAATACGCTAGATTGAACCTTATATGCAGTATTAAGGAGACTGGCTCCGTGGTAATTGTCGCAATCTGCGAACCCGTCTCTAATGTGGTTGGGCAGATCGCGTTTTAGTTCCAATCTGGAAGCATGAGCTCGTCTGACAAACTCTTCATCAACGCTCGGCGGGTAGTCCGTTGATTCTCGGCACTTTATAATTCACTTCATCATAGTTGGGTGGTAATACGTTGTTTCCATCGTCAGGGATTTGGGTATCGTTATCGCTCGCAATTTAGCAATGAGGAGAAGTGTTCCCTCCATTACTTAAATATGAGCTGTACTTCTGTTACTAGATCACTGACGGATGTTTTGGCATTATTTTTGTCAGTCACACACTTTCTACTCACGCCTTTCCACCTTACGTTTTTTCCTTCCTCGCCTCAATATAGCTCACTTACACTGGTTGGGTACTCCACGTGGCTAATTTTTTTCTGATAATTGTAGACCACTTCTTTCAAAGAAAGTAGGAACGTTCATTCTCAAAGGAAGCTTTGTTTTATGGACCACTTCATCGATTACAGTTTTAGCGCCTTCACATATTGTAAACTATAAGGATATAAAATATCCTCATGGGAACGTTTTGAATAAAGTAACCTTGGCCTGGCAATGAGCATTTTAAAGGGACTGTGTCGCGGCAGTAAAGCAGTAAAATATTCCAAATAAACTTGGTTTAAAACTTGTAAAATCTGCAGATCTCAAGTAATTTGCTGAAGAAGAATAACTATGTAGTTATGAAGTTATAATTGATGAAATTAAATCAAGTGCTGCTAAAACTAACACTTTTTATGACAAATTATGACATATACGAGGTGTGTTCAAAAAGTATCGCGAATTTTGTGTTTTTTCAAAAATTATTTATTTATTCATGAATATCTATTTTGTCCCCTTCAAAGTAATCCCCATGAGATATTATACACTTGTGCCAACGGTTTTTCCAATCTTCGAAGCACTTCAAAAAATCATTTTTTTGTATCTTGTTCAGCTCCTCCTTCGATGCCGTCTTTATCTCGTCAAGAGAAGCGTAACGTCGTCCTTTCATGGGCCTCTTCAGTTTAGGGAACAAGAAAAAGTCACAGGGGGCCAGATCTGGGGAATACGGTGGCTGCGGCATCATTAGTGTGTTGTTTTTGGCCAAAAAGTCGCGCACAAGCAACGATGCGTGAGCAGGGGCGTTATCGTGGTGCAAAAGCCAATTTTTGTTCTTCCACAAATCCGGGCGTTTCTGGCGGATTGCTTCGCGCAAATTGCGCATAACTTGCAGGTAATATTCCTTATTGACCGTTCTTCCCTGTGGCAAGAACTCATGATGCACCACGCCCCTGCAATCGAAGAAAACTGTCAGCAGAACTTTCACATTCGACCGAACTTGGCACGCTTTTTTCGGTCTTGGTTCGTGCGGCAGCTTCCATTGAGATGATTGAGCTTTGGTTTCCACGTCATAAGCATAAACCCACGATTCGTCACCAGTTATGACCCTCTGGAGCAAATTTGGGTCGTCGCGGACAGAGTTTAACATCTCATTAGCAATGTTCATGCGATGCTGTTTTTGGTCACAATTGAGCAATTTTGGTAAAAAAATAGGAAAAAATCGAAGACGATCCAAAACACGTGCAAGCAAAGCAGCTGTCAACAATTAACTGAACAATCAAAATGACCGAGCTTGTCGGCATAAGTGAGAGACATGAGTACCAACATAACGCCACAAAAAATTCGAAATTCGAATATGCGTAACCAGCGAAAATTCAAAATTCGCGATACTTTTTGAACACACCTCGTATATAAACTTATAAAAGCCCTTGAAGCATATACGAGACGTATAAGTTTATATGAATCCCCTGAACATATTAAATATTATACGAATGTATGTACCAGAGTTGTTACCGGAACCGGAAGTCGAGGCATTATATAGACCTAACAATAGTATAATACTAATTTGAGAGATTAAAGTACATCCACCTTATAACTAAAAAAAATATGCAAGCAATGTGACACGGGTCCTTTCTACTGATCATTATAATTTCGATTCCAAATATAATGAGACAACTTACAATCTTTCTCCAACAGTTGATGACATCGAGCTAGTGCTGTAATTTTTATTTTTTGTATATTTATATACTTACAATAAAACATGATTTTCCTCCAATTAACTTGGTTGGTTTACTACTACGGATGCCAATCCCGGGACATTTGGGGTACCTTAAACGAAATTAGTGATTTATTTATGAAAATTAAAAAAATTTTTTTTTGTGCAATATACTCGTATTCGAATATTTTATTTTTCTTTGTTGATTTTGTTACCTTAAGTAACCTGAGCCTTCTCAGCAAGTAACAAGAAACTGGCTATATCGCACGCACTAGAGATGCAAATATCGGTATTCTTTACTTGTTTAGGTGCCGATTTAACCGAAATTTGTTTTTTAACTCGGATTTTCATGTCAATTTTAAAACTATCGGCCTGATAAAACGAACTTTTTAAAAAAAAATTATGTTTATCAGAATTTTCAAAATTTAATAAAAAAAATCCCTTCATAATCCCAAAATTTGTCTGCAAAAACTTAAAAGGTAGAGAAAAAAAGGTGGTTTCTATTTGATATTGATTTTTTATTAATGAAATAACTTTCGTTTTAAATAAAGCATGTTAAAAGTCCAATTGTTTGTTATATATTTTAAGGTCAGATAGTTTATCAAACAATTTCTCAACCTAAACTGTTGGAGAAAAGCGAATACCCAAATCCCGGGATTGTAATATCAGATCCTGAAAATCCCGGTATTCCTAAATCAAAATCTAGTCTCAACCCACCATCGAAAACTTTGCATTTATTCAATAGTACGAGTAGCACGGCGTCGCTCGTGTGCAGACACAACTTTTCTATAGTTTTATTAAAGATTTGTGGATGGAAAAATAAGTTAAAAAAATTAAATTCGTAAATTTTTTTGAGAAACTAAGTGATTTTTTGCTTCATATAACTCTATTTGAATGGAAATCTTTTTATAGGTAAAGAGATTAAATAAGTATATTTTTCATAAAAAAAGTTTTGCACCCGTCCTAAGTTACGGACTGTTCAACAGTGAAAGTCTACATTTCCTAGTTTCCAAAAAAATATTCTAAAAGTGGTTTCAGATGAACTCTAAACTTTACAGAAGTGTTGTTATCTCATTTCAATTTTAAATTTATCGGCCTGAGATCAAGAAGATCTATTTATCTATTTGAAGATTGCATAAAAAAACAACCTCCCTTAGCAAACATTTTGGAAAAACATTTTGGTACCTTGTAAATTATGCTAATAAACAAAAAAACGATTATTCAAACAATTTCAATTTTTATACCTTTCATAAACATGAAATGGTATTATAACTTTGGTCCAAAGTTTGTGAGTATGAGAAGAAGAAGAGATAGACCCACCAATAAGTATACCGAAATGATCAGGGCGATGAGCTGAGTCGATTTAGACATGTCCGTCTGTTTCAACGCAAACTATACCCTCAGTTTTTGAGATATCTCGCTGAAATTTGCTACGGGCCGCCATTTTGTAAAACATTAATCATTTGTCGGTACCAGCAAGATCGGACCAATACAACGCATAGCAGCCATACAATCGATTGTTCCGATAAACGGGTTTTGGCCTATAACTCTTGCAATTTAAAAGGCTAGGAACGTAAAATTTTGCAGGTTTGGTACATATTATATATGTAATGTGTGTAGTGAAAATCAGCCAGATCGGACCGACATGCCCCCATACAATCGATTGTTCCGATAAATGGGGTTTGGGCTATGTATCTTGAAATTAACAGTTTTGCAGAGTTTGTACTAATTGTAAGTAAGGATCGGACACTTAAAACCGTGATGCGTAGTCATGAAAGGGGTTTATTACGCGGTAACTGCGCACAATCGCTATAATAAAAAACCAACCAACCGTTCTCTTCGAGTGTCGTTTATTTTCTGCCTCTTTTTGTTTCTTTTACCAAAATGGTCTTTGGCAGTTCTTGACATGACAGTGCTTTCAATCAACATATACTTTAGTTTAGTACAATCATAGCTTGGTAATACTAATTAACCCGTTACACTACTACAACTCGGCCATCCTGAAAAATTCTACATGTGTACAAAACATAATAAATACATATACTCGTACATATTTATTTATTTTTTTTTTTTTGTACATGGCGTTATACGAAACTCGCAAAAGTGTAAACATGCGGAAGTATCCATGTCATTTCCATACTTAGAAATACAAATACTACATAAAATTTTACAAGTATGAACATTTAAATACATCTCTATTACTATGACTCGGCCATCCTGCTCAAATAGAATCCCCTGATTCTATGCTGAATACGTGATAAATAAGCCACATAAATATTTTAAAATATAATATTACATAGAGCAATTCTTATAAGTATAAACATATACATGCGTTTATGTTATATTACAAAGTTTCTCTTTCGTGTGTTATCCCCATGGAGCCATGGTTTCAGATTCGTTACTGACCAGACCCCTTTGTAGGGAATTTGAGATTGTTGAAAGCCCTCTACATCCTCAACTTCATAGCGATCATTCTCCAAAACTTTACATATCTTGAATGGTCCCTTAAACTTTGGTATAAGCTTGCTAGATGCTCCTACTTGTGAGCTTGCATTGGAAATATATACGTAATCTCCTAGGCTGAACTCACGTGGCTTCTGACGCCTAGAATCCGAGTACTCTGTGTTATAAGATTGAGATTTTCTCCGTTCTGTTTCTGCCTATTCACTAATTTGCTCTGTTCCTATACTCGGGCGATTCTGACGATTCTAACACATTTTCTCTGACAGTAGATATCTATAACTTTTCCTCTTTGTACTAGGTCGCTCTTTCGTTGCCTTATGTATCATGTTGTTCATCGACTGTTCTACCGATTCCAAAACCTTTTCCCAAGCTAAATCTCTACCGGCGTCCTTGAATTTGATTATCATCGGACCTAATCTTTTGTTCACAATTTCGACTTGTCCGTTTGCTTGGGGGGAACAAGTCGCTACCTTTATATGATTTACGTTATTACTTTCCAAAAAATCTTCGAACTCCTTAGAAGTGAAACACGTGCCTCGATCCGAAACTATGAACTTGGGCCTGCTATAGTTATGCTCGAAAGTAATCTTTAAGAGCTGTGATAGCTTCCTTTGACGCTGTTGTTTTAGCGGGGTATAGGCGAACAAATTTAGAGAACGCGTCTATTATAACTAATATGTTTTTGTTGGTACGGTCACTGTTAATCGGGCCATAATGGTCTATATGAATCATTTCTTTTTTTCCGCTTTTGTGTGAAAAAGCTATGCACTTTAGGTAGTTCTCGATGTGCAACGTTGCTTTTTTTCGAATAGCTGGGAACCAATAACTCTTACTAACCGTTTGTACTACGTTATCTACACCCAAGTGGCCCATCTCGTCGTGATATTTGTACAGAACGTGCTGTTCCATGGACTCGGGTACGTAGAACAATAAATCTTTGTATTTCTTCTTGAAAACAATTCCATTTCTCATCTCATATAAACTGTTATTTTCGGTTTCTAGTTCTTTTCTTATCCGCCCTATACGTTCGTCTCTATTTTGGCATATAATAAGATTTACTTCAAAGGTGTTGGAGTGAATTACTAGGACACTATTAGCTCTACTTACCGCATCTACGTGTTACAATCTTTTGCCCTCCCTGTGCTCCAACTCGTAATTATAGTTTTGTAAATCTAATGCCCACCTTGCAATTCTCGGATTCATCTCCTTTTTGTTAAGGGTCAGAGTAAGTGAATTGTAATCAGTGATGATTTTAAATTTTATGCCTGGAAGGTGAACTGGGAACCTCCTCAGTGCGTATATTATTGCTAGGGTTTCTAATTCAAAGCTATGGTAACGCGACTCTATATCTGTCGTTCTCTTGGAAAAATAGAAAACTGGGTGTAGCTTCGTATCTGCTTTCTTTTGGAATAGTATTGCTCTAAACCCTAGAGAGCTTGCGTCGCAATGGAGTTCAGTCGGATCGTTTGGGTCATATATTGCCAGTATAGGGGCTGCTATTAGTTTGCCCTTTAAGATTTCGAAAGTTTTCATCTCCAACGGGCCAAATCGAAATTTTTCTTCTTTTTTCAATAAATCGTAAAGTGGTTTAGCTATCGTTGAAAAATTTTGAATGAATCATCTAAAATATGAACAGTCCCAGGAAACTTTGCACCGTCTGCACTTTCTTCGGGACAGGAAAACTTTCGATTGCCTTTAGCCCCTTCTTGTCAGCCCTTATACCTTCACCCGTAATAGAATAACCTAAATAGGAGATTTTCGATCGCAAGAACTCTCACTTATCCATACGTAGCTCTAATTTTTTTTGAACCAAGCACCTAAAGACTTTTTTCATTATAAGCAAATGTTGATCTACGGTTTCCGTAGCTATCATAATGTCGTCGAGGTACACGATTACCTTTCCGTTTCGTATCATTTCAGCAAAAATTTTATTAATAAACTTTTGGAATGTCGCCGGGGCATTTCTTAACCCGAACGGCATCCTTAAAAACTCAAACTGACCTAGAGGTGTTGTAAACGACGTATACTTAACAGATTCTTCTTCAACGAAAACGTGGAAAAACCCGTTTTTAAGAACTAGTTTCGTGAACAACCTTTTATTTACTAGCATATCTAACAAATCGTCGATCAGAGGTATGGAATAACTATCTTTTGCTGTTACCTTGTTCAACTTCCTAAAGTCGACGCACATTCGAAGTTCCCCTGTCTTTTTTTTAACTAACAATTGGTGAAACAAATTCTGATTCGCTAGGGCGTATATAACCTTTCTCTAAGTATTCGTCTAAAATTTTTTGCAACTCTGTTTTTACCGTATACGAGAGTCTTCGGGGGAACAACTAAAGGGTTTGCTGCTTTCTAGAACTAACCGTATCTCTTTTCTGACTTTTGGTTCATCTGGCCTATTGGCGTGACAATATTCATTGCGAAATAATTCCTGCAGGGACTCTTTATCTTTGTAACTAACCGCGTCACTTACTTCACACTCAATCTCACCTCTATCTTGCACATCTATGGCCAAAATTTCATCTAAAACCGCGCACATTTCAATATCGTCTGTTTTTTCTATACTCGCGATATGTTCTATAATTTCAGACGCATGGCTTTCAACAATCTCAACTGAATTTACTTCTGAAAGTTCCATACCTTTTATCACAAACTTAGCTTCGCTATCATTTATAAAGTTTCTACCTAATATGGCTTGATAGCTTATCGATTCGTCGGGAACTACAATAAGTTCAGTTAATATATTTTGATTAACAAGTTTACGTTACATTTGCATTTAAAAGAGATTTATTCAAACCGAAATATATTTCATTCACTTTTTGCAAACCCACTCTCTGAGCTCCCCGAATCTATCAAGCACTCTATAATTACATTAACGTTAGGTTGAGCTATTACATATATCTATACTCAAATGACTTACAAAATTGTTTCCTGGCTTCTTTTGATTTCTGCAGGCTGCAGCAAAATGGCCCGTTCTCCACATGAAAAGCACGTTCCCAGGTCGCGCCTCGATTTTTGGCAGTCCCGTGACAGGTGACCCTGACAATTACAGTTGTAGCACTTTGTTTTGTTCTCGCTTGCTTGACGTCTTTCACGTAGCTCGACCGTACGGAATGCTGCGATTAAGTCGTTAGCCGACTTACAATTTAATACTTTGGCTTGCGCTTGCAGCTGCCAGTCTGGTATGCCATTGATGATATACTCGACGAACTCCCGGTCGCTGAGGCTGAGCGCGTTGCTTAAAAGCCGTTTTTCATTAACGTAATGTAAAAACGCTTCACCGGCTTTCCAGCACCTTTTTTCAAACCGCCGCACAATGGTCGCAAAAGGGCATATTTGGTTCAAAACCACCTAAAGACAAAAAATTAAAAAAAAAAAAACCGTCGATAATCTCTTGCTTTTTAGCTGCTGAACAATACCCCGCTTAAATTTTAAAAATCGGTTAAGTTTTGTGCCCTATAGGGGGTTTTGAACCTCACGAGACCACTGTGCGCCGCCTTGCATCTAGGGTGCTTTCCTTGTAGCGAAAACAAGTGGCATCTCGTGTAGTATTTCCGCAGTGCTTTTCGTATACATTCTATTCGAGCTATACCATATTAGTGCTGCTCCTTTAAGTTTTAGCCTTAGAACGACACTTATTACCTCACTGCTCACTGTAAGTGCTTCCTGGAAATGGACCAATTGACACCTCCACATTTCGAAATCGTTGCCGCCGTCATAGTCGGTTATCAGCTCTTTTAACGTTTCAATTGGTACTTCCGGTTCCGAGTTGTTTTTAGCTGACATCATTGACCTTTGCTCCTGAACGTTGAATTTTAATTTCAACAACTCGATTTCCTTTTCCAAAATTTTTAGTTTTAGTGTTTCATTTTCGTTAGATAATACAGCTGCGTTGTCTACGTTTTGTCGGTAGTGTACCTCCCAGTTGTTTGAAACTATGCGTCTACTGGATGTTCCTTTACGTATGCGTAACGCACTATGGCCGGGCTGATCACAACTACAGGCAGCGTTTTTCACTACCAACGCGTCGTCATCGCTTGGATTGCCGTTGTCTCCGCTAGCTTCGCTGTCGTCAATAATTTCGCTTTCTGCGTCGTCGTTACTAATTGCGCCGTCTGCGCCGTTGCTATCGTTGTCGCTTGCGTCGCTTTCAACATTTGCCTCGTTGCATTTGCTTGCGCCGTTATTTTTACTTACGCCGTTATCGTTGCTGTGATTTGCACCAAGATTTTGCAGGTTTTTTCCTAGCACATCTGGACACAATCCGCGTGCTTGGGCTGATAACTCGCTTAGGCGAGCTGCTAGCGATGCTTTCGCCCCGCTTTTAGCTGAATTAACGAATATAGTTCGGCGTTTATGGCGTCTTTATTCATTTTAAAAATTTTTAATTTAGGGTGGTGGCTTCGAAGCTCACTTCTGATATAATATGCGAAGGGGTTTATAACGCGGTAACTGCGCACAATCACTATAATAAAAAACCAACCCATTTAGTACAATCATAGCTTGATAATACTAATTAACCCTTTATACTTCTTTAAATGGTCATCTAACCGCCTGGGCGATTTTAACCGTCCAACATAGCTCGCCAGTCGTTTCTTCGTTGCGCCAATTGGAAACACCGCGGGATCGCAAATCGGTCTCCACTTGGTCCTTCCATCGGAGTGGTGGTCTCCCTCTTCCTCTGCTTCCACTGGCGGGTGCCGATAAGAATACCTTGTGGGCTGGAGCATCTTCGCTCATTCGCACTACGTGGCCTAGCCAGCGAAGCCGCTGTGTTTTAATTCGCTGAACTATGTCGGCGTCTGCGTAAAGTTCATACAGCTCATCATTAAATCTTCTTCGGTACTCGCCGTCGCCAACGCGTAGAGGTCCACAAATCTTTCGAAGAACGTTTCTCTCGAATACTCCCAGAGCCGCCTCATCAGATGTTGTTAGTGTCCACGCTTCTGCACCATATAGCAGGACGGGTGCGATGAGTGACTTGTAGAGTGTTATTTTCGTTCGTCGAGAGAGGACTTTACTTTTCAATTGCCTACTCAGTCCGAAGTAGCATTTGTTTGCAAGAGTGATTCTTCGTCGGATTTCTAGGCTAACATTATTGTTGGTATTAATGCTGGTTCCCAGGTAAACGAAGTCCTTTACTATTTCGAAATTATTGCTGCCAACAGTGGCTTGGTTGCCAAGGCGCGAATGCGCTGACTCTTTGCATGATGACAGAAGGTACTTCGTTTTGCCCTCGTTCACCACCAATCCCATTTTCTCCGCTTCTTTTTCTAATTTGGAGTAAGCAGTAACACTACTACAGGTATAAAGTCTTCGGCACAGTCGAAGACAGCCCTTTCCTTTTTTTTTATCTAAACTCTTGAAAAAGCAAATTTCCCAATACCAGTAAATAAATACTACATGGAATTAATTTTTATATTGTAGTCTACGGTTCACAGAAATTAAAAATACAATTTGATAATATTTATATCATTGTTGAATAATACAAGGTTCGGCAGTCCGAGACGTTTTTTGACAGTTCTCTGCTTCATGCCATGGTATAAAAAAGAAGGTAGTTCCATTGCCAGAAATAGGTTGTCAGTCGTATTTAATTTTTGATTAAAATATACATTATTGACATTATTTTGGTGTCAAAATTTAGCATAGCGTTGTCCAATCGAATATAAGGTAAAGAGAAATGTTTAACTATATACTGGGAATTTTACAAAATTATTGTTTGTGACGATAATACAAATTTTTATGTGAACCTTTAAAAGATGGATGTTATAGATAAATGATGACAGAACTGCATTTCTGGGTTTTAAAATTTGTTCTTTCTATTCATTTAAAAATACTTATGAGTGCATTCCTTAGAATATTAACCAGACATGTTGTGGCCCCTTATTGACTCTCTTGTAACAATAGTCCGCCCTGCATAGTCTCTTGGCAACATGGAGTGGGACGGATTAAACACGGTTAAAATAAAATGTTCCACCGAGTAATTTCGGTGCATTGTTGGGATTGTCCAGATATAACACTAAATATTTATTTACTATCGGGATTAACCATAACGCCTTCCTGAATTATTTGAATTTATTTCTATTACTTTGTAAAATTTGTTTACAATTGATTTTGGTATTATCCCATAGATCTTCTAGAAGGATGGGGTGTTGTGACCAAGGGGTGTGGGTGAAAGCTTAGCAATTATAATTTCCAGGTCATTTGAAGGCCGTTTGGTTAAGGTGCATAGAAAAGAAGAATTATTCACAGTCCTGAGCTCTGGTCGTGATAACTGTCCGCTGGGAATATACACTATCTGAGCGTTGTCGGTTATTAGATGCACATACTTTCGCTGATTTGAATTGTGAAGCCGCTCTATCCGACTTTCATGTTTCATAAGAATCATGGGTGGTATGTCAAAAATGTATTCCTGGAGGGCCAGGTCAATACCAGAATGTCCTTCCTAATGACTATTATAAATATTTAGTTTGTAATTAAATTAACAGCTTATATTTTGTTTTGTTTGTCGCTCAGAATGGCAATCTGCGAAGAAAGTTCTAACTAGCTCGGCACATTGGCATATAGCGTATACTTCCGCTTGAAAAAAACTCACGTAAGCCTTCCTAGTCCTTTGACAGATACTAATCCGTTACACTCCGGTACAAGCACCTTGTGGCACCAGCCCGACTGCCGCGGTAACGATTTCGTGCATTTTTGTCGCCCTCTTACGACAGGCGTATTCTAACCCTATAACCAGCAACTGTTCTTCAAGCACATGGTACCGAGCCGGTGATAGTAGGTTTGACTATCATGGTGTAGGTCTATTCTAATGCTATGCAATCTAGAGTTATTGCTCTTAGTCCCAAAAGGGTTATTGCTTCAAGGCCGATAGAGTTCTTTTTCTGATAAAGGGGACGATGGCCTTTTTTGTGGGGGTTATATTAAGCCCAACACTGGTACACCATCTCTTCGTCAGATTAAATGCTCTTTGTATAATGTCACAATATAAATTATTTAAAACAGTTGTCGTGTCTATAGCTTTAGTATTTGTTAAAGCTTTCTTGAGCTTATTATTTCCATAGGCTTTCTATTTCATCTACCGCGTCCTTGAACAGGGGTTTTCATACAACAGGCATCGTTGTTGCCTTAAGAAAGTTGATAAAGCGACAAAACAAGATGCAAAAAATCGGCCCCCACAAATCGTTCCAAATCCGACATAAATATTTCATTTAACAGAACAAGATACACTGAAGCGAATAACTGGTATGGGCGCCAGAAAACTCTAATTTTGTAAAATTGTTGTGCTAGGAACTTCAATAAATAAATACAAATGCTGATACAAAACTATACCTCAAAGGCGGGGCTTAAATGAGTATATCGCTATGTTCATACCCAAAAGAACTCATTAGAAAGTGCAAAGACTACATTTGCAGCTTATAAATAGTTATAGGTAAAAGGTAGTTCATATTTCTTATAATTTCATAAACTATTTGTTGTAAAAAGCCAAGCTTTTTGAATTAACATTGGCATTTTGAAATGTTTATTCCGTACTTTTCAACTACTATTCCCCGCAAAAAGACATTGCTTTTGCTCTTAAGGTTAAAAATTATATATGCATCCCACAATTTTAAAAAGAATATTTGTTAACAAAAGACAGATTTGTTGAAAATAAATTGGAATTTAACAAACGCCATTCCTTCCTTTTCTACTACAATTTTCCCACAGGCGACTTTTTTTGACCTTTTTTACATCCTTCTTATATGCAACTCTAATAGGAGAGCTTAGTTTTGACAACATTCAAAATCTGCCAAACCTTGTATAGTTAAACAATGATTTATATAAACAAGCCAATTTCAGAATGGCGTAATATCTTCTGAACGGATGAAAGCATAAATTCGGCGGTAATCTTTAAGACGGTCACAAAATACTGCTAATCAGAGTGCACTTCAAACGTAAAATTGCTAGAGGAAAAGTAATAGTTTAGTTCGGTTCTAAAATATAAGATTGACGGCGTTATGCGCGGTGCATAAATTAGACGAAATCTTGCAAGAAGTTATGCTCCATACGAGAAATGCCGCTTAGAGGGATGTTTCAGCAAGTAAACGGCCACAAACATACGAGCAAACATGCAAAAAAATGCAGTGGCCACTGTTATTTTTATGAACTCGAGTTTTTACCCATATTTGCTTTTTTTTTTTCTCTACCAATAGATCCTTGTCAAATTCTGAGCGCTGTTGTGTGTTTTGAGTATGAGCCGAAACTAACCATAAATACGAATTTTCTAAACATTTAGATCCAAGCTTGTGAAATACTTTTTCAGTTTGCTTTGTTCGCTTCTTCTAAATAATTTTCAAGTTTCAGTTCTTTAGCTCACCGGTTTCCAAATTTTGTAAATATTTCGATCCGTTCGACATTAACAAAATGCTTATCGTTTTATATTCTGCATTTTCATAATCTTCTGAACTATGGTTTCGAGTCCATAGCTTAACTTATTACAAATTTGTAGAACTGAATATCTTGAGAAAATGGACTAGCATAGTTTTCTAATTAAAACGCAAACGAAAATCCGTGTAAAAAAGTGCTAATATTGTTTTTTTAATTCTTGTTAACTAGAATGGGTAAAAAATTTTTTTTATTTTCTGTGTACAAAAATATTTACAAAACACCTTTAGCCGACAAAATACCAAAAAGGTTTACAACTTGTCAAATTACTTCTTTGCCGGTTAAAAGAATGTTAATACACCAGACTCAAAAGATAAAAGGAAAGTAATATTTTTTCTCGATTTTGAGAGTAACTATCAATGGAGCTCGAATGCTCTGCATGTGTGTTTCCTCGCGTCCTACAACCAAAAGGATATAGGGGTGCTATCTAAACATTGTCGATAGAATAGATATTGTAAGGTTTTTTCCAGCTTCAGTTCAGTGCGAAAACAGGTCTGTGGGTGATTGCGTTTTTCGATAACCTGCTTGGGACAGTCACGAATCATACAGGCTCGATCTGACAGTGAAGGTGATGTTTCCAAATTTTTCCCCGCCCATTATTATTATTGTATCAGTACTTTGCCCTGCTTAGTCGTCGCACCCATTTATGGAATGGGACGTGACGGACCAAACTGGGTTATAAGGATGTTGACAGTCCTTTGCCGTGATAGGGATTTTGAATTGTGGCTTGTCTTGTACTTGGTCATACACACGGTTTTGTGCCCATAAAAGATAATAGGAAGTAAGTACAATTTTGATGATTGATAGAAATCTGTTATTGTGGGGACAGCCGTACCTCCAACGGCCATGTTGTGATTATGGTGTACATGGTTTTAGTCTGACATACCCATATTTGTACTCCTCTGAATACATCAGCAGCTTAGGAGATTCACTGCGCTATTTTAAAGTTACATTCATTTTTTTTTATCAGTTAGTTTGCGCACCGCTCTTAGGGCTTGGTAAAGGCTTTGATATCGATAGCCCATCCGCCGCGAAAATTGTTCTCTTCTGGGGATTGTAGTTTTTTACTACTTCGTAAAATTCTTATTTTTCTTATGATTTCTGTTATAGTTCGAACTTCGAGATATATTTTTAACCAGCAGACCGCAGAAGTGTACCATCTTCCTTTTCTTATCTTTTACTTCTTCTCTACCTCTGGACCTTACTGTTTTTCTTTCGGTTCACCTTACTTTTTCTCATAGTTTTCTTCTTCTTCCTATTCCTGTTATTCCTCCACCTCCTCCTATTAATGTACCGGAGCTTTTTTTTTCTTTCTTTTTCTTCTCAGTGGAGAAAAAATCGAAAGCCTTAAGTAAGTGTGGGACTTGACCCAACACTAAAACTCTTACGGTCCGATCCCCCCGGTACTACCGTTAAGTATTCCGTCAGGGGGTGCTTTGAGCACTAGTCTCTACGTCTGTTGCTCAGCGTTACTGTACTTCCATTTCAGTTCTGAACTGGGGATCTTTTGCTTGATTTTTATTCTACTAGTCTGGAGAGTTTTTAAAAGAAGGTCGTTCTTACATACGTGTGTAATCAACCAACTATATGTCTGCTAAGGTCATCGAAAGGTAAGCGTTTTTCCAATCCGCATCTATGATACTTCCGGTACTTAAGTACTTTACCAATAAAGCAATTTTCACCAAATGTCTTCAATTACAAGGCAATGCAGTGGAGAGGCCGCGTCTCCAATCTGCACCTTTCGGAGTAAGTTAAGTGAACCAGGCGGTCTAAAGGGTCGTGTTTCCAACCCGTATCCATGCCACTTACGTATGTGAGCTCTCCTTCAGTTGCTTCTATTACAGCGAATACAGTTGGAAAGGCCGGGTATCCAATCTGTTCCTTCGAGGGCTTATAGGTTCAAGTAGATTATCAGCATTATGTAACTGTCAGGCCGTTTGGATAGGCGTTGTCTCCAATCCGTACATTATTCTTGTAGTGTTGTAATGTTTTATCTCTTTAGTAATATTTCACAGCGTGCTCCTGGCCTTATTGGGTTTAAGAAAAATTACCACAAAAAGTGTGAATGAGGCATGGTCAGTGACCGTCCAGAGTACCGAAATCCGTTTCAAGTAAAATCGTTCCTGCTCGGTTTCGCAAAATATCTCGCCTTAACCCTTATGATGCTCCGTGAAAGGATGAGTTTTATCATACAAAATTTTTAAAAAGACATTTTAGTTTCTGTACACGGCGTTCTCCTTGCCTAAATAGGTTCAACAAAACTGACGACAAAAAGTGTGAATGGCATGGTCAGCGACAGTCTAGAGTACCAAAATCCGAAATATCTCGCTTTAACTCTTATGATGCTCAGTGAAAGGATGAATGTTACCATAAAAAATTCTCAAAAAGAGTTTTTTTAACTTCATTGGTATATACTGTTTCTATGACTGCCGTTTATCATAAGTATGGCAATTTTGAAACAAAATTGAAAACTATGACTAAATTAAATAATTTATTCATATTTTAGACATTAATCACATTGCCCTGTACATGTTATGCAACTGCAATAAAACTATATGCTTGTTGTTGTTGTAGCGACTACTTAACCTGCCCAAAGTGTCACCCCTCATCCAACACTGTCATCAAGCTCTTCTAACGGAAGTCCAAGAAGCCTCGCGGCTTCGATAGGGGTGGACCAGAGCGAAATAGGTGTTAGAAGAGTAGGCTCAATTGAGCAAAACTTGTAAAACTATATGCTTCCCTACGGATTGTTCACGCTGAGTTCGAATCCGTACTCAACAATGTGCCACCTCATATAGTTTTAGAGAAAAGTGGATGTGAAATCCCGGAATAGGTATAATTTGAAATACCGTCCCGTGCTTAGGGTCCATAAGCGTATTTTGATTTTTAGCCCATTTAAAGGACAAGGCTTAGTAAATAATATTAGGCATAAAAAAATATGACAACACGTCACAAATAATTTATACAATTTTTCAAAAGTGGCCGAAATCGAAAAATGCCTGTTTTTGCTCATTTTTGAAAAATTGTATAAATTTACCATAGATTGTTACATTAGTTTCTTATATCTGATAATAGTGACTAAACCTTGTTCTTTAAACGAGATAAAAATCAAATTATGATTATGGAGCCTAAGAACGGGGCGATAGTTGAAATTATACCAATTCCGGGATTTCACACCCGCTTTTCTCATAAGCTCTACATGGTGGCACATTTTTGAGCACATATTCGAGCTCAGCGCGAAAACTCCTTAAGGAAACATATAGTTGTTATAGTTGCATAACATATACAGAGCAGTGTGACAAGTGTCTTAAATATGAATAAATTATTTACTTTAGTTTTCAAATTTTTTTAAAAAATTGCCATTCTTAGAGATAAACGTCACTAATAGACACAGTATACACCACAGAAACTAAAAAAAGTTTTTGAAAATTTTGTATGATAAAATTCATTCTTTCACGGAGCATCATAAGGGTTAAAGCTAGATATTTCGCGAAAACGAGAAGGCACGATTTTACTTTAAATGGATTGCGGTACTCTGAACGGTCACTGACCATGCCTCACTCACACTTTTTGTCGTCATTCTTGTTAAACCTATTTAGGCCAGAAGCATACTGTGATTTGTCAAGCTGCTTTTGAAATTTGAACAGTTGGAGAGACCTTGTCTCCCACCGTCCTATGTTTGTCGCTCTTTGCCCTAGTCTTCACTGCTGCGGCGCAGCCGTTTCAGACTCCTTTGTCACTTCATGGTTTCTGCGATTACTTCGCACGCTCCCGTCCATTTTATTTTACTTTGCAGCATGTTCCCCAACAGCGTCTCAGGGGTGTAGTCCTGGAGTCAATGTACCGGAGTAGCTTCTGGGGTACGACCTTGTTTAGAGCACGAACCATGAAGCGTTTGGAAAAATCGTATGAAAATTTTGAGAAAAAATTTTATTCAACAAAAGAGGTGGTAGTGCTTTTTGGAAATTAGCTTCCTGAATGTGTTTCGAATGGATCAGTTCTACTCCCAAATCTTGAGAAACATGGAATCTGTGTTCTTTCACAAAATTCGCACCAGAACTCCTAATTTCATCCGCAAATTTTAAATTAAAAATTTATAAAAACGAGTTTCTTTTGAAATCTGTTAGAGAATACACTCAAAGATTGCTATGTACTTCAGGATTACCTTTGTATATCTACGAGTTTCTGGAGTCAAATGAGATCCAGTTAATTATTCTACGGCGTTTTATAATTCCTTGAGATGTTTTGCGAAAGGTTTGACTTCAAATTTAGAATAAACAATGTTCATTTTATATTACGATATGTTGTATAGGCATGTGTGATTAATCGATTCAACAGATTTTTAATCAATTATTTTTTGGATTAATCTAAGCAGTTGATCAATCAGATTCTAATAAATCAGGTCCCAAGTAATTACGGTTTACTAAAAAAATGTATTGAAATTTGACTAACCTTATTGATTTCTTTTGAGTACTTCTCTTGAATATAAAATGAGCAGATTTTTGCTAAACTGATAAAACTCGAAAAGTGGTAAGTTTTTTAAAAGTGAATACTATACTCGTACATTGAAATTGTCTGATTAATTATTTACATAGGTTTACTAATTTTTCTGTATAATCAAATGGGTAACATTATAATTAAGATTAATAAAAATGTGATGAACCGGGACGTTGGTAGTTTTCATTAATCAATAATGAATATTCTCTGATTAATGAATTAATTTGGCATGTTCTATTAACTGATAAATCGTATAACCCTTTTTAATTTTTTATACTTTGTTAAATTTTAAATTCATAAGATTTAATAAATATCATAACACTTAATGAAAATATGGAATTAATAATCCATATTTTCCAAATGAAATGAAATCAGAAGACCATACCAATGTTTAAAGCTCTTTTATTATGCAACGGACCATCTGCCAAAATTTTTATCAATAAATTTTGAATTTCCTACAAAACAATGTCCAGCAAAATTTGTTTACTTCAATAGCTTGAAGTCAGTTCTAAGAAGCTATTTATAATTTTAAAAAAAGTGAATCGCATTTTTATCAATTGAATGCAACATAACGATGAATTATATTTTATTTATCATGGGAATATACTTACTCAACAATTGCTATATTTCACATACCAAACAAACAAACTAATTCTGCCATATTTCGAAAAAATTGCGTTGCATATATTTTTGTGTATAACTTTTGTGTAGATTTTTTTATAAATATGTATATAAACAAATTTTATTGCAGTGGGCAAAGCGGATGATCACATCAAAGTGTATGATGACGTACCAAACTCAGCTGTTGAACTACAAGTCAAAGATAGAGTAAGTAATAAGCTTTTATTCTACATTTTAGTATATAATGCCGTTTTCTCAATATGAAGTTAATAACTTTACGCAGACTGTCTGTTTGACAGTTCACTGAACGATTTACAGTTAAGCAAAGTGCTCATAAGTTCTAACATTGAGAAAATTGCACTAGACACTAAGACAACAAAAACTTCCTAAAACATTAATTATTTCACTTATTCCATTCGCTCAGTGCCCATATTGCTCAAAAACAGGCTACCAGGCTCCATATTTTGGGTAATATCTCCAGAACAAAATGAGACATTAAAATAACAGCCATCTCATATTAATAACCTCGTCTATAAATTTTGTCTGATACTCGCACCATAAAAACATACTATCCCTGGCCTATATTTCAAAAACGGCTGGAGGTATCGGAAATGAATAATAAATTTCGCTATTTTAAAGCTCAAATCAACAGCTTTGATGTGATACGAAAACCACCTTTTATGATTTCTCGGGTTTAAATTTTGGTCAATATCTTCAGGCCCCAAACATCTAGCAGAATGAAACTATTTCTTTCGTAAGAGTTGCGATAAAAACCATATGACAAGTGCTATAAATTGTAGTCTGAGATGCAAACAAGCTAAACCAGTTGTAAACCAGTAAAAGTTCTGGCTTTCAAAACAATCGCTAAAAGGGCAGACTTCAAGGAACACTATGTCGCGTGTTGTTAAAATACATAGTGAACGGCTGACTGTAAGTAGAAAGTGCGGAAGTGGTAAAAAAAAGGGTTTCAAAAGTTCTAACTTAGCTGAAAAAAGTATAGTAATCTTTAAGAAATATCCCAACACATCGGGTATAAAAGTTGCTGTTAAAGTGCAATGCTCCGAATCATTTATCTGAAAAGTCAAGAAAGAGGAAGATGTCCAGTCCTACAAGATTCAGAAAGTGCCAGACAGAAATTCAAAGAACAGCATGGCAAAAGAGAGGGCCAAACGACTTCACGTTGATTTCTTCAAAAATTTTCACTGCTGAATAAGAAAACCCAACATTGTGTACCATGTCAAGTGTGATATCTAAGTCATAGACGTCAAAATATCAAACAGATTGGTCTCATCCTACTACTCTTTCTATCATTCATTAGAAGATAGGAGTTCGCTTCGCCATATTGAAGTGTCTTAGATGTAAACAATGACTCCATGTTGATGTGCCTTTGAAAGAAAGCCTACGAGTATCACACTGGTTTTGATACACAATGAAATCTAAGTTCCCTAAGAAATTTCTAGTTTGGCAAGCAATGTATGTGCTGTAGTCAGAGAAGCGGTTCTTTCGTCACAGCTAGCACGATTAACACCGAATTATACATTCGTGAACGTCTGCAAAAACGGCTCTTGCCATTCATAACACGGCATAATGTCTCTTCTTATTTTGGCCTGACTTGGCTTCGCGCCATTACAGTAAATCAGCAATTGATTGGTATAAAAAGAACGGTATATCAATTGTGCCCAGTTACGTAAGTCCGCCTAACTGCCCGGAGCTTAGACCCATGGAACCAATTTTGAGAAAAATTATAATTGTTTATAAAAACTCATTGATTTGAAAAACATTTTTACTAAATATCATCAAGTACTAAATTTATGTTAATAAACTGTTCATATGTTTTTGATATACTAACTAGTTGATATACCAACTAGGTTATTTCGTGACATAATTTCATCGTGCACAAACCTTGGAACCTGTTTGTACAATATGGGTATTAAACCAAAGTTGTTGATATAGGCTTTTACATGGCATAACCTACTTTACGATGTCTCAAAACGTTTCAGAGATATTCACCAAAATGTGGACCTGAGGTGGAATTCACTAACTTCTATAACGACATCCGCTATCGATATTTTATCTAACCGAAGACTATAACGATTTCGGCATTCTTGACCATTTTACTACCTTTATATTTTATCGATAATCGTAAATTGTCTATCACCTATCTCGGTAAATAAACAACAAATAATTTGAGGTTGTTAACGAAAATTAAAATAATATTATTGTATATAGTACTGAGCTTACGGTTTGTCGTGGGATAAGGAATCTCTAAGCCCGAACTGTTATAACAAAGTTAGTGTCGATAGTGCAGGCGACGAAATCGTTAATTATAAACTCGAAAAATCGCATCGTTATATGTAAGTGAATTCCACTACAGGGGTCGCCCTAAAATGTGTTTCTAAGTAATATGTATCAAACAGAGGGCATTGACATGATTAATAATATAGGATGGGTTTCACTTCTGCATCTCTATTACTTTGGAATATATTGTCCTAAAAGGGACTACAGGCAAAGCTGGTATCGAGATATGACTGAGGTAGATATAGAGGTATAAGGAAGGAGGAAAAGGTTGTGCAGAGCGAAGGAAAAATACTAAAATTTGGACCAGGCTCGACCCTACAAAATGTTTTTACGATTGGGTTTATTAGCAAGAAATGGTTTTCAACAAGGATATTTCAGGGTTTTATTAAAAACCCTTCGATTTTTTATTTGTTTTTCCTTAAAGTATTTTTAATTGGCTGATTGCTACCTTATCAGTTGGGAACGAATCGTACGCTCAAGAGGCGAAGAAGTTTAGAAAAATTAAAAGGAACAAGTAAGAAAAGCGCTGTATTCGCCTGTGCCGAAGGCTTTATACCTTTCATGAATACGCATCACGGTTTTAAGTGTACAAACTCTGCAAAACTCGATGGTCTTACTTTTAAGATACATAGCCCAATCCCCGTTTATCGGAAAAATGTGTTGTATGGGGGCTATAAGATATATTGGTCCAATATTGATATGTAATAAGCACTGTAACTGCCAAATTTTGTACTCCTCGCTATTAAACTGTAATAGTTATAGTCCAAACCCTATTTATCAGAGCAATCGATTGCATGAGAGCTATATGTTATGTAGGTCTTATCTGGCTGATTTTCATTTGTCACATTAGGTATAATAATATATTCCAAATATGCAAAAGCTTACGTTCCTAGCTTTTTAATTGCAAATAGGTCAAAACCCCGTTTATCTGAATAATCGATTGATTAATATATTACAAAATGGCGGCCACATACCAAATTTCATCGAGATATCTCATTCAAACAAACAGACAGACGGACGGACAGACAGACATGGCTAAATCGACCCAGCTCATCGCCCTCATTATTTCGGCATACTTATTGGTGAATCTTTATCTTCTTCTCATACTTACAAACATCTGACCAAAGTTATAATACCATTTCATGTTCATGAAAGGCGACATAAGCTATAAATATTTCTTTCGTTGATTTCATTTGCGTTGCACTCTCTTATAATTCGCAACCAGCTTATGAAATATTTCGAAGATATAGTTTATGTTTTGTAATCCCAAATCGGGGTTTTTCACAGCGAAAATGAGGAAGCCAATCCCGTGCAATGCCTCAGAACGAATAGTGCTCGCCCCCAATTAATCCATACAAGGTGTACCGGTGCCCCGCACCCCCCGTTCTACATAGAACAAATAATTTAAATAAATAAATTTTACGGAAAGGGTCCCTATTAAACATGTGCTCCGCACTCCCCTTTTTCCTCACTAAACCAATAATAGACAAAAGGTATAATAAGTAAGATATGTGAGTTAAATAAGAACAATTTATCATATGCAAGACGGCTTTTGGAAATGAAGAAAACGAAGAAAATGGAGGCTGGACAAAGTCTGCCGGGTCCGCTATTTTAAAATAGACCAATCTTAAGAAACCAGTTAAATGAACTGTGATGAATGAAATTGTGGGATCTAGATTTTTTCGATTAAGCAGCCATTTTTGGGAGAAGATATATTAAAACCTTTAATTCGTTACATTACGCACATATCTGCTTAAAGCTCATACAGCTCATCATTAAATTTCCTTCGATACTAGCTGCTACGATTGCTGGAAGCACCATAAATCTTCCGGAGAACTTTTTCCTCGAATACTCCAAAGTCGATCCCAACTTCTCTTTTCCCATCGAGAGAGGACTTCACTTTTCAATTGCCTGCTCTTCCCAAAGTACCCATGTGTTCATTTCCTTCATGTCTCGCATGCCCGGGAACCCAGACCTTTGAAAACTTGTATGCATTTATCAAAAGCTTGGAAGTAGTTATGTAAGACTGCAAGACCGGTAAGGCTGCCTAACTGTTTGAAGGCATTCTCTATTGAATGTTTGTCAGAAAGGTTGTGGTAACCTTAGTTTAGTATAGATTTCTTGAGATCCGGTCCATAGCTATCACCTCTTATCTTATCATCATTCAGTTTCATCTATCAGTGTACCAAACTTAACCTTACCAGAGTTTAGAAATCAATAAGTCACTTTTCTAGTAACATTACAAATCGGTTATGATTTGAACATTTTAAACCAAAAACTTTGTTGTCTATTCCAAAAACAAAATTATCTCATTTTATTATATAATTTAAATTTTTTTAATTTCCTTGAATAGTTTTTGCGTAAGTTGAATCGACAGGAACGTGTGGTGGAGGAAGTGAAATTAGTATTGAAGCCTCGTTACAACAAGAAACAGATCACAAAGGAGGACTACAAGGAAATTATGCGACGAGCTGTGCCAAAGGTTTGTTTGTCAGCCCAAAATATGCATTTATTGAACATTTCATTCATTGTTATATTTTTTTCATTCACAGATTTGTCACAGCCGTTCTGGTGAAATAAATCCACATAAGATCAAGAATCTTATTGACGCCTACGTGAGGAAGTTCCGTGCAAAGCATAAGAAACTAAGTCTGCTAAACACCGGTCAAGTTAGCAGTGCAGTTAAATGTGCTGCATATTTGAAGAAGCTGTAAAGGAGCAAAAATGACGACCAGTATCACCTTTTTGCATAGACTTGATAAATACATATATGTATTTTACTCAACGGGTATGTATTTATATCTTCGCCTTGATGCCAAAAGCTTGAATAAGTGCTTAACTCTTTTCGGCACAGTTTTCAGTAGCTTATGATAGAATCGTAAGTTTGGTTATATGAAATCTTGTGTCTGGGTTCAAATTAAGTTATCATTGCAAACATTTTTTTTTTTGATAAATCATGAGGGGCTGAGATATTTGGTGGCTAGCTAAGGTAACATAATTCGGTTTTTATTTACTTATTCAACACAAGTGCTGCAGATCTTCCTCGTGATATTTTAAGCAGTATTTTCGTTCCAGGTAGCTAGAAGAAACTTTGCGTATTTTACAACCCCATGAATTTCGTGGTACATACACTGCATAGTTTTGAAGTGTATCTACCGACCGTTCGGATTGTTCTTACTTAAAGTTTTTTTTTTTCTTCAAAAATCACCTGGATGGTATATTTAAATGTTACAATATTTAAATGCTACAATATATTACGCTACGAAGACCGTGTTGTTTTTTATAGCTGGCAAATGCTCTCTGAAGCTTTAGAAGAGTGTAACTGATGTAGACAGTCCTTTGTCCGATATGGATCCCGTACTAGCGCCTACTCGACCGTTACGGAGGATGAACTGTCAATTTAAAATAAACAAAGTGTCAGCGTAAAGAGACAAAAAGTTGCCGGCTTAACCATTTATTTTAAGACAAAAATTATCAATGTCCTATCATTATCGAACAGTTGGAGAAGAGAGCGTCGACGGAGGAACCCGTTATTAAATTCTTAAACCACCTTATCAGTCATCAGCATTAAGAATTGCACCCATCGGGGTCCTTGATTTTGGAAAAACTTTGTAGGTCCTACTAATTTGTAGGAAAATTTAGAAACAGCACACCACAAATTGGTAGGGAAGCTCAACCTTAATCTCCTCGACAGTTCGACCCTTGAGATGTAACGACAACGGCACACTAAGCACCACAATTGAAATCCGGGGTACTTCCAATTTTCATTAGTTAACGCTGAGAAGGTCAATAATTCAAAAACATCAAGAAAATGTTTCACATTCAGGCTTTTGGCAAGTGGATGGCTATTTATAAATTAATAATAAAAACAGATAAATAAAAGTTCATAGGAGTCCTGTACACACAAATTTGTGCAACATACACGGATACATATGTTTTAAATCAATATGTGTGGCAAGCTGGCGCGTCCATTCATACATTTAGAACATTACATTTACAGAAACTTACTATAGTTAATTTAAAGTTGAGCGCATAGTTATTATGAAACAAACAAAACAAAATGTCAAAAAAAACATTAGATTTTTAAAATTATTTTGGCAATTATAGTGCTTACGCTAAACAATTTGAGAGCATAAAAGATTATTTATAAATAATTATACATACTATTTATGTACATCGATGCATTGAATATGTAATTTGTTAAATTTCAGCAACGCATAGAATGAAGTTTGCTGTTTACATATTACTTATTGGCACTTACGTACATACATATGTATAATTTGAAATTTTATATACTTAACCCGAAAAAATACATGGAAATTAATGCTAAAAAAAAAAGAAAAATTGAAACCTAAATGGAAATAGGAAAAAAAATCTCTATAAACAAGTATTTGGCAGTAATATTAAATACGTACATACATATTAATAATACATGTATATTCTTAATCCATACATGCATACTATACACATCAGCATATACATACATACTTATATTGTTTACCTTTAAGACCACGTAAGCAGCACTTTATTTAAACGTATGTAACTTTTGTTTGTTTTTAATTTACAACTAAATTAGGGTTTCCTTTACATGGATCGCTTATTAAGCTATTATTTTTTTATTATTGTACTAATTATTATTATTATTAATTTTTCGCTGTAACACAAAACGTTTGTAACCACACACGTGGATGTAGTGTCACAGTTTCAATTAATTGCAGATATCTTTGAAATTCAATAAAAATGTAAAAATATATATTATAATAAAAGAATAAAAAAAAAACACTAGAAAAAAATGATTTTGTATCATTAATGTCACCAGCAGATCAGGTAGCAAGTGGGTTGTCTAAACCGGCTACACGGATGTATGGGGAAAGGAAGTTGTGGGTTTTCTTACATTTTTAATCTCAAACTTCAATAGAATTATTGCCCAACCACACTAAAAGCTCTCAGAAGTGTAACAGTTGGTGTTTTTTTTAGTATCTACTATCGCGAAGAAACTGTTGCTAACTAAGTGGAGCGATGCCAAAATTGTCAAGACAATCCAATAACTGAGTGCATTACACATCACACTGTACTGTAACAAATTTCAAGCCGAATTGTTGATCAGGCGACCTCTAAATCATATTCATACATGCAGCTAGTATAGAGAGAGATTATTGTGGATAGAGAACAGGGATTATCAAAGCAGCTAGTTTCGATTCCTGTCCAATTCAACAAAACTTAATGAGGTGTCAATTTTTTTGGGAGATGAGGTTGTGTCCGTTTCGAAGGGAAGCGGGAGGTCGTTCTGTCATCAGAAAGGCGCGCAAACCGATAAACAATAACGCACCTAATGTGATCCTCCTAAGCTTGATTAAGTTATCCACTTTTGTCATTTCCGCAAGGTGGATACAGCCAAGGTATGCCTCCGATATCACTTCTCTCGACATGGTTAAAACATTAGAGAACGTTCTACTCCCTTACTGCACTACTAAACACTCAAATGAAAAGGCTTTCCAATCAGGAAAGGCCTCATCACTCGTGACCTGTCGTAGGCCTTCGACACAGTCAACAATTCTAAAGGACTTCAAGGAAACTAATAGGTGCGAGGTTTGATAACCGCTATTGCTTCAAAGTCGCAACAAAATCCTTAAATACTGGTTAACAGTACTTGTAATGATAAAGAAACGCTGCTGCCAACAACATCTGCACAGAGCCATTAAGCTCTTTAGTTAACTTTCGTTCGGCGAACACCGTTATTCAAGCAGAAGCACTATACGTAGCTGCAGAAAATAGAGAATGCCCTTTGATATTCCGCAGCGACTTTTGAATGCGTCCAGCTAATAATTCTGGGTTTGTCTTCAAATCAGGAAGTAATTTTAAGTATTGTTTCGATTTGATGTCCTCCTCGCTATGACTGGCATTCAGCTGAAGTGCTAAGTTGTCACTGAAAAATTGAGCTAATTCGAATAAGAGTTGCCCGAAACATTGACAATTTCCAATGAAATATGCTAATTAGATTTGGATATGGGAAATCACTCAATGGCGCTGCTAACTAAGAAGCCAAACAAGGCATGCCTTGGTTGGGCGCATTCTAGACATTTGCCGTACACTAAAATGCTTTCAGCTTAAAAGTATGCACTTAAACTAAACAAATGTTTGGCTTTCTAGGTTTTTGTTTCTTTTTTATATTTAGATATATGCATGATTTCTTCAGAGGAATTTTTCCATTGGCAATCCATGCATCCATAGAGCCCGTTCACAGCCCTGCGCAATCTTCTTCAGTTAACTAAGACTATTTTTTCTGGGATGTCGCTTTTCGTACCATACTTTTTCCTACTTGTTGTTGTTGTTGTGGTAACGGCAAAAACACTCCCGAAGGTTTTGGGGAGTGTTGTCGAATTAACAGTCCTTGGCCGGATTTGAGCCCGGTACGCTCCGGAACTCCCTTGCGGTACTGCCGGACTGTCGTGGTAGCGATTTATGACTAGTGAAACCTTCTAGGTCATGTCACCCCTCCTTCCGTAAGGAAGGATAAGATGGGTAATGAGAGGTGAGAGGCTGCAGCTATTCGCAGTCAAGGAACAACACTTGAGCGATTACGCCAATTACGCTGTTGTTGCCGGATATGTATCCGGTTCTACAATATTATAGAAGACCGACTGTTGTAGAGGATTATTTCACCCCACCTAATCTGCTCCCCAAAAAATATTTGGAGTTAACAGTTCCACCTAACGTGAAGGAAAGCAAGAGTTTAACAATGGAATATGAAAGTTGTCTTACCATCATTCATCGACAGACACATTCTTTTCGCCAATTGTTTAGTCCTGAGATGAGAAAACTTACAACGTGATCCTTTTTGTCGTATCCTCCCTTTCCGAGGCAGCGGGACTAGTTAATTTTCAAGCCCCTAATAGTATCCTCAGGGGTATTACAGAGTAATTGGACGCATATTCTTAGAAGTTTTGATGTATTGACTGTCTGAGTCAATATTGGAAACTCCGTAGAATGCTAAGTCTATCAATGTATGTAATGTTTTTTCTGGATCCTGGCTCTACATATGACCATAACAAAGTTGATCACCCGTTGAGGGAGACTGAACTTTCTGACTTTAGATCCAAAGATGTCTTCCTTGCCTGGCTCGTCCCTTGGTCCCCGAAATAGATGGCACATAAAATATACCCGCGATAACATTCGAAGGTTTAAACAAATCGCTTCCGCGGCAATAGGGCACTAGAAGCACAAGTGCTAGATTCATTCCGCAAAGTACTGTCCATATCCATAACATTCCACAAATCTTCAAGTAGTTTTTTCGCTTTTACACCAACAACAAAATGACTAGGCGGCGGAACGCGTGTTCTAAGCGTTCATAGAAAAATTATTTGATCACCTTAATCTTATGATCGGTTGGGGCGTAGACAAAGATAAGCGAAATGGCTTAGTCGTCCAAACTTCAGACGAAGATGGACTGGTTAAAATTACGCTACCAAGGTCCAATCATCAAAATCTAGAAAACGGTTGTAAGAGAGACAGACTCTCATAATAGTCGCTTTTAAGCGTCGCATCGACTAAGATGAAGGTTGTTGTAAAATCGGCACCTCCACAACCGAAATTTTCACAGCCATGCTATGTGGTGCGGGATCTCATCGCAACTTCATATCCCGTGGCGCTTCGAAAAATACTCTGAAGGTTATTACTGTTACAGGGACTACATACGTAGAAGAAAGAAATATAGGGGGAGGTTTAGATCACCCAGGTTCAGCTATGGGCAAGCGCACGCTCTTCAAACTAGTAAGTATTGAAGATAAAGGGTTATAGCAAACGAGCGAAAATGATTACATTTTCAAATGGCAAACCAAAACAAGCTAAAGAGTTAAATGTAGCGCTAGTAGTCAAGAATTTGAGTGACTTTCCAATACATTCCATTCCAGCGCAGCTTTTAGCAGTCAGTTTACATTGCGTTTTCATTGTAGTTTGTATTTCAACTAAAAAATAATTCAATAAAAATTTTAAACAATATCCACAAAGACGAGCTAGGCAACAATCCATATGGACGACTACGAGGATCAAGGTAAGGAAATGTGAAACACTGGAGTGATGATATTTCCCCAAAAAGGAAAGTTAGCACAACTAACTAGACTATTTCACTTGACCCCAATCGCAGGTGTTATCGTAAGCGAAACGTATCGTGGCGGTGGTGGTGGCGCTGCTCAAGGGCGTGCCGAAAATACAGCATCTTCCTTTGTAAAAGTGGGTGGTTGGCGATACGAAGATTCGACACGTTACATTGGCGAATGGGATCAACGTGGACAAAAGCATGGTGTTGGACATTTACAATTTCCCGATGGTACACGTTATGATGGACAATTTAGTGATGGTCTTAGTCATGGTTTAGGTTGTCTTTGGTTTTCGGATGGTGCCAAGTAAGCGAACATTATTACTAGCTTTGCCGCTCCACTTTATCTCTTTGTATCTTTTATCCATTCGTTTGTAGATATGAAGGTGAATTTATGCAAGGTTGGTTTCATGGTAATGGCATATTTTGGCGTTCCGATGGCATGAAATTTGAAGGTGAATTTCGCGGTGGTAAAATTTGGGGATTCGGCTTGTTAACGTTTCGTGACTTCACACATGGCTTTCCGCGCAATGAAGGCTTCTTCCAAGACTGCCGTTTAGTACGTAAACAACGCTGTCCGGAGATAGTGCAACGTGCCCAGAAATGTGCATTAATGGCGCGTGCATTATGTGATCATCCGTATTAGGGTTAAGCATACAAATATACAGACATACATACATACAGCATGTTCCAAAAACACTTCGACGCATACATACCCACCAAAAAGCAAAAAGTCGAATGGTCTCTCTCCCAGCGGGAAAGTGCGGCTTGTATTACATTGTTTTTTAATGAAAGGACGCCTGAAAGTTATTCCAATAAAAAATATCAACTAAAAGGTGAGCGATTGGTTAAGGTGTCGTTACTTTTTATTAAAATCTTTCTCTATTCATTTATGTATGAAAGGTAATGCAGCCGATAATTTGTGAAACATTGTTTTTGTTTATTTCTTACAAACTCGTTCCCGACGGTTTTGAGGCGTGTTGCTGAAGTGGTAGACACTATAGACCGTTCTACTCCCTTACTATGCTAACTTGTAGTTGGCCGAGCATCAGCAAATGACATTGAGGATACTACCATTCGCCCTAGCCTTAAAAGATGGTCAACAGACGTCTGTGGAGCTAAGAAACGAACGTTCAAGATCCCATAGCCTTAAACCAGGGATTATTATTATTATTGTAGCAGTCTTCGCCCTGCTTAGCGCATTCATTTAGGGAATAGGTCGTGACGGACCAAACAGGGTAATACTGGTATTGGCAATCCGTTGGCAGATATGCATCCGGTACAAGCTGCCGCAAGGTGCCCGACTACCCTCGTAACGATTTAGTCGACCCCGGAGTCAGGGTCGATGTGGATTTAGTCGACCCCGGAGTCAGGGTCGATGTGGATTTAGTCGACTCTTATGACAGGCATACCTACCTCTCGGGCTCGTTCTAACCGCCTAACCAGCAGGAATGCTACAGGGAGGTGACGTATACCCTCTACAGTTTAGTTTCTGCATTTCAAGGACTCCTTTCTTACCAGAAGAAGTTCCGATTATCGTTTCCTAACCAGACGACTGCACGATATGGCAACAGGCCAGAGTCCTTCCGTCGTTGAGCTATGCTTGAAAATAAACGGATTTCGTGGTGTTGTCAGCGACTAAATCTTCGGGTAGGTGGATCGCGCAGGGAAACATGTCCCCTAAACCTTCAGCTAGCCTTTTGTCGGGCATAGGCTGAAAACAAAATATTACTGCCTGCATTACCTTTACTACATTAAAAGAAGCATTACAAACTAGGGATGTAACGGAAGTGAGCTTACCGGCAGCGGAGTTTGTATAGTAATTTGCGAATTTGCTGTATCGGATCCGAATCGGAAGTCGACAGTATTCAAAAGAAAAAATTTGCTTTGACGAGTCGATAAGGCTAGTATTAGAAGTTATAGCTTGCGAAGCCAATGACTACACGAGCATTACCCTTTTTTAAATACGCCTAAAATTGCCTCTGCACGGATCGAGTTTCCGGCCGACTTCTAAGCCATTTTCCATTTCTTAAAGCCAACTTAAAGGGCATATGACAACTGGTTAAAAAGTATTTTAAGAGTCATTGTCATTTACTTCTGTTAACGCAAACCGGCATTTCATTTGGCAAATCACCGAACAGCCTAACTATGTCTATCAAAAAAAGTGCCGGTTAGTTAACAGGTGAAAACGGCCCTGAGTACCAAAAAACTGCAACCCAAGTACTTTACTACCATTTGGCATGAGCCGTTTTTACTGATCGACTTCCAGTTATTACGGATTCCAAATAATCGGTACCAAAATCATAATCAAATCCGACAGGTCGAAATTGGAATAGAAACTCCGCTACATCCCTATTCCCAACGACTCCTTAAGAGACAACAGAAAATTTTACTAACAGTCAAATCCTTTGCCCTTCGATTGCTTTTGGGTTTGAGATTTTCTTGCAAGAGTTTTCATGCGTCCTTTTTATAAGAAAACCCGTTTCTCATTCCGTTTTCCCCCTGGGTCTGTTCAAATATAAACACATTCGTATGTATGTACGGTCCTTTGGCAAATATTTTCTACTAAGCTGCCGCAACGTTTTGTTGACCTCACATGTACATATGTACACTATATAAAGATGTGCCGCATAATTTCTTGAAAGAGCTCTTCAGGGATGTGAGCTATCACAAAAATTAATTTTAATTACCAAAAAAAACACATTTTCTTAATGTTCAAATAATTTCTAATAACGAGTGAATATTAGTCCAGCAAGTCTCGAAATCTCGAAACTATCTCTATTGCTTTCTGATATTACACTGAATATAAATCCGAAACTATGCCGAAAGCGTCCCAAACAAACAAAATGCATGAAGCATCTGATCGATCAATCGTTATTCGAAATTATTTAATTTAAAATAATTTGCTATACGACACTGCAATTACTTGAGTATGAAGTGAAGATGTAGTAATCAAGCATAGTTGATTGAAATATCCCTAACCTGGAGCTCTTACGCACGTTATTAAAAGACATATATGTATTCCCATCAGTTACTACAACAATTTGTTCATAATATGATTTTCGAATAAATCTTAAACTAAAATTAACCAAAATGAGTGTAACATCTCTGACTTATGTGTTTCTTAATTGAAAAAGCGCACCTGTTGCTTCAAAATCTTGAATCAGTTGATCTTACAAGGAAGGGCGCCGAGGACCTTTCCGGTAGTTGGTACCGATAAGAAATGTCTTCTAATAGTCCCAGAACCGAGGTGGACTTAACAAATGCCTAGTAACATATGTTGGCAATTGTAATTTCACAGTGCAATTCCCATTAGTCACACGAAAAACGCATACAATAATATACTCTGTAAAATTTGAGCAAAGGCAATTATAATATAAGTAACATTTTGCCTTAACATTTTTTTATATTTGTAAACTAAAAACCTTCTCATGTAAAATTTGATTTTTGTTGATTACACTAAACTAGCTGTTAGGGCTCGATATTAATGAGAGATTGTTTAAAAAATAATAATTAAGTGGAATTATTTCTAAAAAGTTAGGAACTAACGTACAGTTTTTTTTTTATTTCTGGTTTTATTAATCAGTTCTTTGTAAAATGTGTTTATACAAATGAAAATTGCTAGTTTTTCGTGTAATTTGCACGCTTACTTACAAATGTACATAACTATTTATCATAAACATGTTAACATGTATGTATGTTGGTTTTATGGTATGTACATTTCTTATTTGTTTATTTTGCTACTTTTGTTTTTGTACTTGTCTATTTAAAATTTAACTTTTTTGTAACTAAATCTAAAAGAACAAAATATGAATTACGGCGCATTCGTTCCTTTAGGTGTTTTAATTGATTTCTCCCACCAAATACCAGGTATTACGCGTACGAACAGCGGCATTTCGCACCAAACGCTTGTGGTCATCTACGGCGGGTGCCAATTCTAATACAACATCGGTTTTATACGGCAACAGTACATGTGTTGGATATTTGGTTATATCGTGTAGAAGATTTAAAGCTCCGATGCGTACTTTCTGGAAATGGAAAAGCTTTTTAATAAAAGATTCTACAAGTTTAGTTAAGTTATTGAAACAAAACCGCATTGGTATTGGCGCAGTTTATAAGACACCACCAAAAACTTTAACAAAATTTCTAAAATAAAAAATCCGAAGTCGGAAATTAACATATTTTACACGTTCAAAAATTATGAAAAAAGAAATTGTTTGCTCCGGTAATATAGCACTGACGGAAAACGGTCGAATGTGGAATCTACCGACACATATCAATGCCAAGATAAAGTACCCGAAGTCATAGTAAAATAGTACCAGAGATATGCTCAGCACCAATCAACCGGGCTCATAACATCCCTACTTCTATCAAGACCCATGCGTCACCCAAATTGACATAGTGGGTAGATTTACATCAAGTTTGAGTAACCATTTCACTTGTATGAGAATAACCGAAATTAAATTCCGTGCGTTAAAATTATAAATAAATTAATTGCATCTTCCATATATATAAAAAGCAGGGATTTATGGACTCAGAAAATCTACGCAGACTTTGATTTCGGTTACTCATGTATTTGGGTGTAGGCTTCTGTGTGATAGAAAACGCTGTGGGTTTATATATGGTTGAGCTGCAAGTTACACATAAATACTCGAACATATCAAAAAAAAAAACCAAACACTGAAGATGACAAATCACCGAAACCGGTTTTTTCAAAACCAAATTTGACTTTCTGAACGTCAGTTGCTTTGCATAAGTACGAAAGCTCAAATGTTCCTAAGCTAAAAAGTCGATGACGGGCAATCGTGGAATTCGCTGCATACATTTTGGTGCATCACCAATTGTCAATTATTCATTTAAAATAAAATAAATAAAACACGTTGCTTTCCTAAAGAAATTCACAATTTATGCAATGTATCACCAAAGCAGTTGTGAATTGATGTTTTGAAAGTCAGCCACACATTCGAGAATCGAAAAATCAACAAAAAAAATTATTATAATTATTTGCAAGCCTACCATTGACTTTTCATATCTTGCCAATTGCAAACAACTCGGAATTATATGATTCAAATGTCTAAGGAAGTACTCATCGAGCGCTGATACAAAATTGTCACATATTTCTAAAGAAATACATAGCATAGACGTGTGGCTACCCCCAAGTGATTTTAATAGCAGAGGTCCAATCTGTAAGCAAACAAAAATTATGTTTCTATTATTTTATAATCCAATTCAATTTAAATAAAAACCTTTTCCATATGCATATTTTGCACAGCATGGGGCGCGTTGTTTAACACAAAAATAAAAGCAATTAAATGATTTTCAAAATGCGCTTCCAACTTATTGTTAAACTTTGACAAAACAACATTAAAAAGCTTTTGTTTGTAGAGGAATTTAACTTTGGGTAAAAATAGTTTATCACACTCTGACGAAATAATTTCAAATGCAACGGTTGCAACTGTCGCCAAAATAGAATGATCCAACAATTCAGTAAGCTGTAAAAGCGAAAATAATTATAAAACTTAAATATGACTTTTTTCATATATTCACATACTATTTCAATAATTTCAACGGCAACATCGCTACCGCATACAATAAGACCTTTCGCTATCCATGCTAAAGTCTCCACAGCCTGTAGGTTATTTTCCTTAACTTTGTTTTTCAGCAGCGTCACAACTTTTGTTAAATTATAAAGATTTTGTTCATTATATTCTATTCGGTTAACCATACTACAAAGCAAATGACGTGCAACCGTACGTTGTTTCTTTTTACATTCACCCAATTGGTCACAACTTAGCGATTGTTCTGTCAAATCACCCAAAAGCCACTCGAGGAAGTCATCCAAAATTATATCCTGATGCAAGCGACTCAACAAACCTTTAGCGAGATACAAATGTGTGGCAGATTCTAGTTTTAACTGTGATAGATACTCAGTTGATATAATATATTGTTCTGAAATTGATAAATGCTGTTCAATGCGACTTATTGCTTCGGCGATTTGCTCTAGCGCCGGTATGCTGAGTGATGGTGTACTTAAAGCTAAATCCGCCAACTTAGCAATAAGACTGTTATTGGTCTGCAATTCGATAATCAGAAATGAATCATCACTATTTAGTAATGTGTTGAGCGCTTCTAGCGCTATTAATTGGACATTTTGTGGCACATTTTGTCCAAAGGAATATTGCCACACCAAATCGAGTACACGCGATGTGAATGCTGCTTGCACTACCAAACGCAGTAAATGATGAAAAACTTTTCGTTTCACAAAATTATTATGTAAAGTAAAATTGCGCGTAAGTATATCAATACAATTTGATTGCATTTCAATTGGATGTAAAGCGCCTAGTAATTCTAATAAATCTGTACATTGTATATCAAGCGTTTCATGTGTGATCAATTGTAAGAGGACTTTGTATAGGAGCGCACGATTTGCTTCGCTTATTAGTGGTAAACTTTCGGTAAGTACACTTAGTGCAGCATGCTTTAAATCGATATTTTGTTTGTCTGCCTTTAAATCTAATTTATTACGTAATATTGTAATTATATCGTCATGAATTAAATTGCAAGTAGTTGCATTGAGTTTTTCCAAAGAATCTTGTATTGCCGCAATTTTAAATAACTGTGCGGTAACAATGTATACTTTCATACGTTGATCCTCGGTGTAATTGTCCTTTGGTGTGGCAGTATCACCTGCACCTTCCGCACTTGGTGCAGATGTAGCGTTCAATTTTAAAAGGAAAGTATTAAGTATTTTCTCGCCAGCAAATAAGGGGTCACCTGCGACACAAACTAATGCAATAGCTGTCGAAGGATTATACAATCGTTGATTAATGTCGCCTAGATGTGGCAAAATTGTGCCTAGTACAGTTGTTTGATAACTATTACTGATTTCAGGGACTGATTTTGCTTGTTCGAGGATTGTGCGTAATAAATAATGACCAGCTGAAACTATATCTACATTTTCGCCGCCTGGAAAGATTTCGGGTTTTAAAGCTGTCCATATCACATCGAAATGCTGTGATAATGACTTAGGAGAAAACTTAAGGGCTGATTTACGCTGAAATTGCAAACATTAGTAAATTAGAAAATATATGAAAAAATTCTAAGTACTCACTAGTAGCTCCAACGAATCTAACTTGGCAACAAGTAAGTCGCTTTCCAGTTTTTCCAATGCCAGTGGTATAACCCATTCAAGAAATTCTGGCGATGCTACCAAGCAATCAGCTAATTTGACTGCCAGCTTGTCACGTGAAATATTGCTGGGATCCTCGCGACTTGGTGTAAAGTCAATTGGAAAGTAACAAGCAAATATTTCAAACATTTCTTCACCCAAATGAAAGAGCGAAAAGCGTTGAATTACATCAGGCATAAAGGTGAAAACAAAATCCAAATTTCTTGGATCGCGTTCGCCGTCAATTGAAGTAATGAGACCGTATATAAAATCTGCACCCATCTGCTTGAGTCCTAAAATATTACAGACGTGTATACAAAATATAATGTATATACATGGTACTGCGCAACATTTATTTCAACACTAACCGGTCTCATACTGCTCTGTTAGAAATTTAAGTATTTTAAACCATTTACTCCTTTCATAACGCTGCTGTGACTGACAATTGCAATGTTTGAAGAAAGCATCTAAAATTTGTGGCACACTCTCCGCAGGTAAATTTTTCATTTCGACTAGTGCATCAATACCATTTATTACAGCAGGTAGCATATTATGCTGGTCTTTGAAACGATCTACATAAAAGCGGGTTAGGAACCCAAGTTGTTTGTTATCGAGGTAATCCTTAGGTAATTGCTGTAGAACATCTGAAAGGAGTTTTGTTCCATTTATGCGTTGCTCCAGCACAGTTGACGTCAGCGCGAAACCCATTTGTTCAACAAAATTCGATATATCATATTCTCCTTTAGTAATATCTGTAGAATATACGAAATAAGGATTATTTAACAATAAATTCAGGTAATTCTATACGACAGCACGTAACTGCTAATATAGGTCCAAAAATATCGGGAAAGGTATCAAACGACGGGTTTTAACCTTCGTATCAATAATCCGAAAGCGGAAATTCTGAAAAAAGAAATTGTTTGCTCCGGTAATATAGCACAGACGGAAAACGGTCGAATGGGGAAATTCGATATTTTATGTCGGTTCAGAGATATTTGCAATCAAAGTTGAAAATTTTCTGTCATTTTCATGTGGTTGTTGTAATCACAGATTAATTGATACAGAGATCAAAACGCGTCGTTTGATACCTTTCCCGAGATTTTTGGACGTATATTAGCAGTTACGTGCTGTCGTATAGAATTACCTAAATTCATATTCCCCAATCTTAAGAAAACTTACTTGCACTAATATTGCTGGCTGCCTCTTGCAGTGCCGCATCACTAGCGAAAGCCTCTTCTATGCAACTTGGTGTTAAGGGTGTCATTGTATGTGAATACAATAATTGCGTCTCTTCAAGTGGCAGCGCGTGAAATTGATGAAAATAGGGCTCGTCCAATACAATACTCACTACTTTTAGCCAAAGTGCAACTTTCAGCAATCTTGTTATAATCCTTGTGAAGTTATTATCTGGATAAAGTTTTTTGTCCAAATCGTGCTGACTACATTAATGAACAAAATCACGCAAATAGCAGAAATAAATCTCGATTTTGTATGGTTTTTATGAATTGCGTGAAATCCTCGTTGTGCAGAAATGTACACCAAAAAACAAAGCAAGGCTATGAATCGATTTCATCAGTTCCCACATTATCATTCATACTCGATATATCTGAATGGTTAGTTATCGATAATTATGTTAAAATCGTTTTGAAATACTGTGGAGAATACTTTCAAGTATGTTCCATACTAACTCTATAACACTCCCACCACTAAGATAGTGTGGCGATTATTCTCAAGCATGTACCATCGCTAACTCAATAACACGACTAGTTAAACTCAACAGAGATAACGATGGCTAAGCTTAAGCATGCAAGCGTGTACCAAGGAAGAGGAAGAGAGATGACGCGAGTGTTTGCGAATACGATGCAAAGAGGAGATGCCAATAAATAACACCGACCCTTCGAGAACACGAAGAACGAACAACCAAGAAAGTTCTCGGTGCGTGGGGAAGCACCCTGTTAGACTGTATAAGGCGGTGACCAAGCAAGGCAGGTTGATCAGTTTATTTTCAAGCGTTGAACAGTGAACTACTGTGAAGTTACCAAACTCTTAAATTTTTATTGCATTTACTTACAGGAGCCCTGTTTTTTTGCACACGCACATACATCTGCGTCTGCGACTAAAAAAAACGGTCATTGGCAATTGCGCAGGTAATTCTATACGACCGTACGTAACTGCTAAAACACGTCCAAAATTATCGGGAAAGGTATCAAAAGACGCGTTTTGACCTCGGTATCAATAATCCAAAAAATGGCCTAGGTCCGATCCCAAACTGGGGGCCTGATCTGGCATTTATATGCAGAACACCTTTCTGCGTAGACGGCCTTCGGCCACTCTTCAAGAAAATAACCCTTAGCCGGTCAACACCGGCTATCCGATCCCCAGTATTTCTGCAAAGAACTCACTTCTGCACATTTCGGAACGTCCAATATGTGTGATTACAACAACCACATGAAAATGGCAGAAAATTTTCATCTTTGATTGCAAATATCTCTTGATAGAAATATATAATCGAGTTTCCGCTTTCGGGTTACTGATACTGAGGTCAAAACGCGTCTTTTAATACCTTTCCCGATAATTTTGGACGTGTTTTAGCAGTTACGTACGATCGTATAGGACTACCATTGCGCATAATCCATAACACTATTTGTCAGCACTGGTCCTTAAATGTCAGAGATACAGATATTTGTTTATGAGGAAGGGCAACGCGCATTTCCTCTGTTGTCATTCCGCTTATTATTGTTCTTCTTTAAATGGTCATCTAACCGCCTGGGCGATTTTGACCGTCCAACATAGCTCGCCAGTCGTTTCTTCGTTGCGCCAACTGGCGCCAATTGGAAACACCGCGGGATCGCAAATCGGTCTCCACTTGGTCCTTCCATCGGAGTGGTGGTCTCCCTCTTCCTCTGCTTCCACCGGCGGGTGCCGATAAGAATACCTTCTGGGCTGGAGCATCTTCGCTCATTCGCACTACGTGGCCTAGCCAGCGAAGCCGCTGTGTTTTAATTCGCTGAACTATGTCGGCGTCTGCGTAAAGTTCATACAGCTCATCATTAAATCTTCTTCGGTACTCGCCGTTGCCAACGCGTAGAGGTCCACAAATCTTTCGAAGAACCTTTCTCTCGAATACTCCCAGAGCCGCCTCATCAGATGTTGTTAGTGTCCACGCTTCTGCACCATATAGCAGGACGGGTGCGATGAGTGACTTGTAGAGTGTTATTTTCGTTCGTCCAGAGAGGACTTTACTTTTCAATTGCCTACTCAGTCCGAAGTAGCATTTGTTTGCAAGAGTGATTCTTCGTCGGATTTCTAGGCTAACATTATTGTTGGTATTAATGCTGGTTCCCAGGTAAACGAAGTCCTTTACTATTTCGAAATTATTGCTGCCAACAGTGGCTTGGTTGCCAAGGCGCGAATGCGCTGACTCTTTGCATGATGACAGAAGGTACTTCGTTTTGCCCTCGTTCACCACCAATCCCATTTTCTCCGCTTCTTTTTCTAATTTGGAGTAAGCAGAAGTTAAGGCGCGGTTGTTAAGGCCAATGATATCAATATAGTCAGCATATGCCAACAGTTGCACGCTTTTATAAAATATTGTTCCAGCGCGGTTAAGTTCTGCAGCTTGTATTATTTTCTCCAGCATTAAATTAAAGAAATCACACGATAGGGGGTCACCCTGTCTGAAACCTCGTTTAGTTTCGAACGGCTCGGAGAGGTACTTCCCAATTCCGACCGAGCTGGCGGTGTTGCTCAAGGTCATTTTGCATAGCCGTATAAGTTTTGCGGGGAAACCAAATTCAGACATAGCGGCATATAGGCAGCTCCTTTTCGTGCTATCGAAAGCGGCTTTAAAATCAACAAAGAGATGATGAGTGTCGATTCTTTTTTCACGGGTTTTTTCCAAGATTTGGCGTATTGTAAAAATCTGGTCGATGGTAGATTTACCAGGTCTGAAGCCACACTGATAAGGTCCAATCAGTCTGTTCACATCAGGCTTCAGTCTTTCGCACAATACGCTTGATAGGACCTTATATGCGATATTCAAAAGGCTGATTCCGCGATAGTTGGCGCAGTTTGCAGGATCGCCCTTCTTGTGGATTGGGCAGAGAACACTTAGATTCCAATCTTCAGGCATGCATTCATCCAACCGTATTCTGCATACAAGCTGATGCATGCGCCTTACCAGCTCCTCGCCTCCGTGTTTGAATAGCTCAGCAGCCAAACCATCAGCGCCAGCTGCTTTATTGTTTTTCAATCGGGATATTGCTTTTCGCACCTCATTATAGTCGGGTTGTGGAACGTCAATTCCATCATCTTCGATTGAGGGCTCGGGTTCGGCATCTTCTCTGGTTTCTTGCTCAGTTTCTCCATTTGAAAGGGCAGAGAAGTGATCCCTCCATATTCTGAGTGCTCTCTGAACATCGGCCACCAGGTCGCCGTTCTCATTCTTACAGGAGTTTGCCCCGGGTTCAAAACCTTCTGTCATTCGCCGAATTTTTTGATAGAATTTGCGGGCATTATTCCCGTTGGCCAGCATCTCAAGCTCCTTTATTTCACGCTTTTCTGCCTCTCTTTTTTTAGCCCGGAAAAGCCGCCTCGCTTCTCTCTTCAACTCGTGGTAGTGTTCACACACACTCCTCGTTGCATTCGATCTCAGCGTTGCCTTGTAGGCTTCGTCCTTTCTTTTCGTTGCAGCGCGGCACTCTTCATCATCATACCAGTTGTTTCTTCGCGTTCGCCGGAATCCAATTACTTCTTCGGCTGCGGTACGGAGTGCTCCTGAGATATGATCCCACTGCTCATGCATTCCACTAGGTTGAATTGTGCTCTCGGAGAGCAGGTGTGAGAGGCGATCTGCGAAATAATTGGCGGTCTGTTGTGATTGCAGCTTTTCGACGTCCAGCTTTCCCTGCGTTTTTTGTTGCACCTGTTTTGTCGTACAGAGGCGGGTACGAATCTTGGCTGCTACTAGGTAGTGATCAGAGTCGATGTTAGGTCCTCTTATTGTGCGAATATCTAAAACGCTGGAAGCATGCCGTCCGTCTATCACAACGTGGTCGATCTGGTTGCGTGTTTTTCGATCGGGGGACAGCCATGTAGCCTGATGGATCTTCTTGTGCATAAACCTAGTGCTGGATATGACCATGTTTCGGGCACCGGCGAAGTCGATCAGCCTGAATCCATTTGGCGAAGTCTGATCGTGGAGACTGAACTTCCCGACAGTGGGGCCAAATACACCCTCCTTACCCACCCTGGCGTTAAAGTCGCCAAGCACGACTTTGATATCATGACGGGGGCAGCGCTCGTATGCTTCTTCCAGGCGCTCGTAGAATGCATCCTTTTCCACGTCGTCCTTCTCTTCCGTCGGTGCATGAGCGCAGATAAACGATATGGTGAAAAATCGTACTTTTATGCGGATTGCAGCGAGACGCTCGTTCACGGGTGTGAACGACAGTACTCGGTGGCGGAGTCTCTCTCCCACCACAAATCCCACGCCGAATCTGCGCTTGTCTTCATGCCCACTCCAGTAGATGTTGCAAGGTGTTTTGATCGTGTTTCCTCGCCCCGTCCATCGCATCTCTTGTATGGCGGTGATGTCAGCTTTTGCTTTCCTCAGGACCTCAACGGCCGGGCAGCGGCACCTTTCCCATTAAGGGACCGGACATTCCAGGTACATTCCGCTTATTATTAAGGGATGATAAAAAAGTTGCTGAAAGTTGGTATGGCAGTTTGAAAAATATAGAGAAAACTACTTGGAAGTACTGGGCCCTCACTCTGTAGTTCTATTCGAAACAAAATTTGTTCGCTTTCGAGAGATTCGTACTCTGTAAGAAATTTTCAAGTAGAACGCATTCGTTGTTCGAGTTCCATTCTGTTTCCTTCGGATTTGATTTATCCCCCTTTCTATTGTAGAAAATTTGGTACTCACTACTTCGAAAACATATGCCACAATGGTCGAAAGTTAGAAAATTCTATTCGACAACAATTTAGCAAACGGAAATCCACAAAAATGTATTTTCTTATGATTATAATAAAACAATTAGTATTTTTTTCATCAAGAAGTCATTTTTATAGCAGAAAAAATTGGAAAAATTCAAGAAAACAAAATTTTTACAGATTAGAAGTATTTACATACATAAAAAAATTAAATTTTATTTAATAAAAATAAAATAAAAGAATTAAAATTACTTGTGCAAGCACTTACGTTCGAACCTGCAACCGCCACGCTTGGTAGTCGAGATTCTTATCACCTACGCTACCGCGACATGTAAAAGTGCGCTGCCTAATGCCGCACTTGAGACTTATGCAGTGTTTTTGTATTTTGGTTTGCGCTTGATATTTGTGAAACAGTGATGCCTACTATTATGGAATATTTTCTAAAGTAAATTCTAACGAGCTACAGAGTGCCTATGTGTATTAGAATCGCTTTTTGCTTTCGAGTAGAACAGCCTTTCGAATAGAACTACAGAGTAGGGGCCCTGATTTTATCCGCCACTATTTAATGGTAGCAGATAAAGTTGTGCGCTTAGCAGTCCATACAACTATTAAGTGCAAACCCATATACGTGTGAAAAAAAAACACGGCTAGTATATAAAACTAGATATTTGTTACAGTATTTGTGCATGTGTTGGTTTGACTTTACAGTGATCGAACCCACGATTAGTAATTGAGGAATCATCGAATTCGTCACCATACGTTACCGTTTACGTTGCCGTTTACGATGACCTATGTCGGTAAAATTAAAGTAAAATCAACATCGTAAATGTAAGGTATATTTCTTTGTAAACGGCTTACAAAAACAAACTTCGTGAACTTCGGTCATTAACCTACAATGTAGTTCCCTACTATTATTATATAATATTGGCAGTACTGTTGCGGCAGATTACTTTCCTTTTTTTTTGGGATTTGGTTGAATGGCTAGGGATTGGTGTATCCCAACGCCAGGTTGTACTCTTCAGATTGTTATATCTTCGGATTGTTGTTTTTCCTCAATTTGCTCCACCAGTACACATAGGTAATACCGCAATGGCCGTGTAGCAGCTTGCTAGAGGTACAATTGTAAATATACTTTCGTTTTCTGTTTATTTATCCTTCGGGTATTATCTTCTTCGTTGCAATATGCACATGTATATTTCAAGTATTTTAAATAAAATATAGTTCATTATTTGTCTTTATTTGTGTTATTTATATTTTATACTCTTTTTTAGTTAGATTCATTGGCAGACGTATCAGATACGTATCACAAGCCAGGTTATTGTCCAATTGTATTATTTTTTAATGCAAATATGTATTACACTTTACAAATGTATTTTTCAAACTATTTTAAATAATTAGTTAGTTATATTGAAACATTCTTTAACACCAAAAAATATTTGGTTATATATTTTCCACGCGGTTATGGAGGCTATCACCCCATATAATTAATTTTCCTTTTGAATATTCCCGTTTTTGCTGAGAACCGTTATCTCGGATATAGTTTTGTCGAAATTTTTTGTTAAGTCGAAATTTTATTAAAATATATAGGATTCATTTCCTATGTTGAGTTATTTGATACTTGAGTAGTATAACGAAAATACTTTTTGGAGAAAGCAAAAAATATCCCTCAGGTCCAAAAATTTCATCTCAACCAAAAGTACAATCTGTTTTTTTAATTTGGTTGAGATGCAGGGATATTTTTGCCGACGTTACGCGACGACGTCTAAAGCTGCCTGGCGACACGCAAGCATATGCTGCTGGTAGCCATAGCAACGGGTGGTTGTGTGCGTAATCGGGTGATTGTCGTTTGCCCGGCCACCATGCAAGCATAAAGCATCAAGCGCCATTTGTATTGAAAATTCGTAGCGTGCGGGCGTAAACATGTCATCGGATGACGATTTTTTATTGCTTGTAACTGCAGTTGTTTTGGCGGAAAAAAAGAAAAAAATTAAAAAAAGAAAATTCTGGATGAAAAGTTTGCATGCAAAACGTAAACAGTTTACGCATGAGAACCTCTTAAAAGAGTTAAAAGCATCATGCACTCGTAGGTTTCAATATACCGCAGCGTAAAATCTTTTTCTTCCGCGAGCTTGCTCATTTCACGTTCTCACAAAACTAACACACTAATGCTTGTCAAACACGTTGGCAACGATCAAATAGACCAGCTGTCAAGCGAAAAAATCTAAAATTTTTGATTTTCATCAACGAAAGCCGACAACAAGTACGTGTGAGCACGACTACCCGTCGTTCGCGCCGATTGCTATGGTAACCACCCGTTGATATGGCTACCAGCAGCATATGCTTGCGTGTCGCCAGGCAGCTTAAAAGCATTGTTTACCCGTACTAGTTTGGCATCTTCTTTTGCGAATCGGAGTGGAAGGCAGTGGATGAATGTACTCCGAGAGAGTGTAATGAAGGAAATCCCGTTCAGAGTTGCTTTAAAGTAAAAACTACAACTAAAAACTGCAATTTAAACTGAAATTTACATTCTGCAGGAACTGATAAGGTGTTATAACTGCTTCATATTCAATAATTTGGGTGTTTTAAGTCTTCACGTTCAATATTGCAGCATTTAAATTTCATTGTTTTATTATTGCATACAATTCACCCTGTGTGGTTTGTGTGTGTGTGTAGATTCGGAGTAAGTTGCGCTACTAGTAGACATATACTATGCTTAAAAGCGAAGTGGATTACTTTCCTTACCGGTGCAATTTGTTTCCTTGGCAAAAGTTTGCCGGTGTGGACTGTAATAATAATTTCTGCTAACGGTTCCAGTAAGAATAAAAAACGATGTCGGTTTTACAATTTATTAAATATTTAATTAACTTTATTTGCACTTAATGTGCGCTAGCAAAAGCATAGTATATGTCTACTAGTAGCGCAACTTACTCCGAATCTGCACACACACACAAACCACACAGGATGAATTGTATGCAATAATAAAACAATGAAATTTAAATGCTGCAATTTTGAACGTGAAGACTTAAAACACCCAAATTATTGAATATAAAGCAGTTATAACACCTTATCAGTTCCTGCAGAATGTAAATTTCAGTTTAAATTGAAGTTTTTAGTTGTAGTTTTTACTTTAAAACAACTCTGAACGCGATTTCCTCCATTACACTCTCTCGGAGTACATTCATCCACTGCCTTCCACTCCGATTCGCAAAAGAAGATGCCAAACTAGTACGGGTAAACAATGGCAAAAGTGCACAAATTATGTAGCAAAAAGGATGGCGGTTCGATCAGCAGCAAGATATGTAATGTAATAAAAAAGTACAAGAGAAATGTCAAAATACTATACTCGCGTTGCCAATACAGGTACGTTAACTATAAGGCCGTGTGCTAATCGGAAACATTTTACTCAGAGAAAAAACGAGGTGAACCCATAAACATAAAATCAGGACCAGTTTATCTATATTAAACAGAAGAAAATACACTATATTTAAGGTATTGTTATAATATTTAATACTTACCAGGATTCACCAATTTTCTTACTTGTCCTTCCGCTTCCTCTAACTTTTTTTTTAATTCCAAATAGTCCGACTCCATTTTTTTGCATTTTTGTTTCAGTCGATAATTTTCGGCAAGCGCAATGGACTCAATGTGGGCCGAGCTAATGTAAGAATATTAATGTTCAAAGAAGAGTTTAATTTCTTCAATATCAATACTTACTCGGCTTGCGAACTGCATTCCAGCTTCTGCCGTCGGAACACGCGACAGTTACTCAAGCTTAGCAGAACATTAGCAGCACCAAACTCTTGACTGTTGTGTCTGAAAAATAATTTCATGTTGTTGTTGTTAACAGTGCTTCACCCTGCCTAATGAGCACGATCACTCTGAAGATTGTCATCGAGGTCTTCTAACGGAAGTCCGACGAAACGGGAAGTTGCAACAGGGTTGGGCCAGAGTGGTTTTGTTATTAGAAGAGTGGGTTCAATTTCAACAGGGTTGGACCAGAGTGATTTTGTTATTAGAAGAGTGGGTTCAATTGCAACAGGGTTGGACCAGAGTGATTTTGTTATTAGAAGAGTGGGTTCAATTGAACAGGAGATGTTTGGTATCATGAGGGGACATACCACATGTAGAACATGCATTTGGTATGCTGGGGTTCAGTCTGGATAAGTAAGAGTTTAACCTATTACAATATCCAGAACGAAGTTTTGCTAGTATGACTCTAGTCTCACTCGGAAGTACACACTGCTCTTCAGCTATTTCAGGTGGTTGAATATCAATGACGGGATTCACGGTTACAAAGATCAAACGGTGGTGGTAATTGGTGTCAGCAACGGCAAACACTTGTGTATATGTACTAAAATTTGATTTACCTGACTCCAAAAATGGCAGGAACTGCTGATGGCATCAATCTGGATACCTTTCCTTGTATGATTTGGTCTGCTGCGAAATGGTCTTTGCATACAACATTTGTATTCCACTTGGTTACGCCGGCTGCTTTGCCCTACAGATTTCTGCGTCGCAAGTCAGATGGAACACGGAAAAACGATCCGCCTGTTTTTCTAGGCTTTCCACATATATCACCCATTTTCTTAAAATAGTTTTAAAGTCGGCGGCCGCCGCGGTGTGAAGGTAGTGTTGCCGGCCTACCACACCGAAGGTCCATGGTTCGAGCCCTGGTACAGGTAACATCAAAAGTGATTTGAAAAAAGTTTTTCAAAACGGGGTCGCCCCTCGGCAGTGGTTTGGCAAACTCTCCGAGTGTATTTCTGCCATGACAGGCTTCTCAGCAAAAATTCGTCTCCTTTGTAGATGCCGTTCGGAGTCGGCAAAAAACTGTAGGTCCCACCAATTTGTAGGGAAAATTCAAATCGGCACACCACAAATTGGAAGAGAAGCTTGGCGCAAAAATCTCTTAGGAGGTTTATGATGATATACCTGTTGTATATCGCGCCATAGAGAGAGAGAGAGAGTTTTAAAGTCACGCACTATATTTAATTTCACTTCACTACGTAATTTTATATTAAATCGATTAATAATAGACACCGCAAGCGAATGAAGCGAACTCAATAGCTTTTCCAAGAACTGTAAACAAAGAATGTAAACAAAAAGCAAAGATATGATAGTTTGACATAAGGTGTGGATGAGGAAGAAGAAGACGATATGTCACTTGAAACGACCATATAAATTATTGGATCATGTGATTGGAGATGGTGAGAATGGTCCGAAATGGAATATGAAAACGAGTACGTTTATAGACATTTTGATGGTTGGGTGACATTAACGGGTCAATTCTGAGCGTAACCGGCAATTATGTACATGAAAGGTTATCTAACCGAAAATCGTAACCGTTGGCAATGCACTTCATGTAATTGCGATTCTAGCGAACAGTGCAACGCTGTCAAAAACAAACAATGCGAAATAGAGAATAAAATGCACTTCGCTTTTAAGTGTCGTTAAATTAAGACCTTACAAAATTTCGTGGATGAAAAATATAAAAATCTCGAAAACGGGACATCGGTTACTGTTAAAATAACGGAAAATACTAAGTTCACGAATTAAACAAAAATGTACTAAACTAAAAAAGAAATTCAATTCCAATTAAATTGGATTCGTTTAACATGAAAAATACATAAAAATTTAATATATGTATACACAAGTAAACAATAAAAACTACAACTAAACTAAAGTCAAAGAATTTACACTACAGGGCATGTCATTTATACGGACAAAGACATAAAAACTTACACTTTACTCCGAGGTAGGACCAGGACAATTTACACCGACAAAAACAGGGTCTTAGGCGACCAATCATTTTTATAAATCAAACGAAGAAAAATCAAATTTACGTACAAATCAAAGCGGACATAACACACTTATCTATAACAAAATCCAACTAATGGAAGAAAAATGGGACAAAAAATTTCAAAAAAAAAAACCTGCACATAAAAACATAAGAAATACCAAACATAACCGAATATAACACGCATATTAATATTTATTCCAATAAGTGGAATGAAAACGGCTTTCCAACAAAACAACCTACAAAATTTGCAGAAGAACCTGACAAATAAAAACAATAAATCCCCCCAATCAAAAACTGTGGTCACACACACACATCAACTTATAAAGAAATAACAGAAACAATCAACCAAGGCGAATTTATACCAGCACGGATCTGAAACAACAAATAAATTGAACAGAACAACACCAAAATATAATTTATATTGTGAACAAAGTTGGACAAAAATTTACAACCTAAAATCAGTATTATTAAAAACATTTGCAAGGCTAAAATCCACAGGATCGAGGTCTCAAAGCAAATAGCTAAATAGCCTACGAAACAAAAAATTAGTGTATGATATAACCGGCACTTTGAGGGACAAGAGAACATCCCCGCCTAATCAGTATTCCACACAAAGGTACTTAAAGCCACAAAAAAAAGAGAATAAAATGCAAACGCAAATCAAACTTCGTGTAAAAAAGTTAGCATATTGCTTATTAATTCTTGTGAACTAGTATGTGAACAAAATTTGTGTTATTTTCTGTCCACAAAAATATTTACAAAACATGTGTAATTTTTCACGGTTACGAGACGTAACCACCTATTCAAAATTGAACTGCAACTTAAGTCGGAAGAATACCAAAAGGGTGTAAAAGTTTCCAAATTATTTATTTGCAGATAAAGCGAATGTGGTTACCACACTATAATTAGGGCGTAAGAGCCGTTTTCTCAAAATCCGGTTAACGCTAATCGGCAGTTTAATTGACAGAAGTTCCTCGGTTATCTGTCAAACAAATTACCGGATACCGGATAGAGAGAAAACGGTCCTAAATATTGTGACGAATTCGATGATTCCTTGATTATAAATCCTGGGTTCGATCACTATAAAGTCGAATAAACACACGCACAGTGTGTGCTAGTTTTATTTACTAGTAATAAACGCAATACAAATTTAAGAGGTTGGTAACTTCGCAGTAGTTCACTATTGAACGCTTGAAAATAAACTGATCAACCTGCCTTGCTTGGTCACCGCCTTATATACAGGGTGCTTGCCTACGCACCGAGAACTTTCTTGGTTGTTCGCTTTTCGTGTTCTGGAAGGGTCGGTGTTATTTATTGGCATCTCCTCTTTGCATCGTATTCGCAAACACTCGCGCCATCTCTCTTCCTCTTCCTACTTATACGCTTGCATGCATAAGCGTAGCCATCGTTATCTCGGTTGTGTTAACTAGTGGTGGGAGTGTTATTGAGTTAGGGATGGTACATGCTTGAGAATAATCGCCACACTGCCCTCCACCTAAGTGTGATCGTCCCGATCAGACACATTTCCCAAACCAAACGCTGCTAGACGCTCAATGGTTGGCACTGCTTTACTAAACCTCATTTCCTCCAGTGATTGAAACTCCGACATCAATCCTCTCCTGCAGAGATTCCCACAATGCATTGCAGTGTCAAATATTCCAACCATTTTGTCCGTTCTTAATCCCGAATGGATTTGTGCCTTCACTTTCGTTCCCAGTGGTACCCGGCAAACATTCCTGCAACTCGTTTCTTCAGGATTCCGTTCCGTTCTCTCATGCCCATTGCACTGTTTCACATTATCCACTAAGTTGCGTTGCTTCCTCGGAACATGACCACCAGATGTTCGTTTTTTATTCTCAGCACACTCTGCACACTTAGTCATCCATTTCCTCACAGTTTGTTTGCAACCGATCCAATAGAACCGCCGCTTTACCTCTTGCAGCGTTTTCTTTATTCCCATGTGCCTTCCATCTGGGCAACTATGCGACGCTTTGATAACATCTGGAATTCTTGCCTTGGGAACAACAATAAGTGCTCGATGATTCCGGCCATCTTCACTTTCCCATATCCGATGCAAACAACCAGATATTAGCTTCAAATTACTCCATTGTGTCCAGTATGCTTTGCGATGCGACTCTCTCTAATCATCTCTCCTCTTCTTGGCTGTTTGTTTTCCTTTATTCCTTTCAACACACGTGCCAAATCTGGATCTTCCTCCTGGCCTGGCCGAATCTTCTTCAGGAGGCACCTGTTCATGAAAGCCTTTGGTCGAGGAGCTACCGGTGCTTTACGAGGTTTCTGTTGCTTCATCTTCAAGATCACTCCCTTGGTGGTATAGCCACTATTGTGTCCAAAGACCAGAGGAACTTCTTGGCCGTTGTAAGTCATAACCCTGTTCCTTACGTTGATGTGAATGTCTCTCTCAGCCAAGAAGTCAACGCCAATGATGACTTCATCGACAATATTCGCTACCAAGAAGTTGTGATAAGTAGCTACATTCCTAATCACAATCTTACATGTCACCTCTCCCAGGACTTGCTTGCTTTCACCAGTTACTGTCCACAATTTAGCTTTCCGCAATAGTCTCACCTTCCCGCTGACCAAGTCACTCCGAATGATGGAATGTGATGCACCAGTATCCACAGTCAGCAAGCGCTCTTTCCCGTCCACGTAGCCTTCAACAGTAACATTACTCGCTTTCCAATCGAGTTGTGACACAGAGATTATGGGGCATTCATCTTGCTCATCTTCCCCAGCTTTGCGTTTACGTCCAGATGAATTGCTGGGGTTACTGGAGCCAGTGCCGCAATAACGTGCTATGTGACCTGGTTTCCCACACTTAAAGCATTTAATGGCACCATCACTTTTTTTCTGTACTCCGTTCAACGCTTCCAGAATCGTGTCTACCCAGTCTGGCCGTTCTACCTCCACGCGGTGAGCTTTGTACGCCGGCTTACTTAATAGTGAGGCTGTTTCCTGTGTTAGAGCATGTGATACCGTCTCAGCAAATGATCTCTTGGGATTTGCATATGTGGCTCGCTTCGTCTCCACGTCACGTATTCCATTTATAAAGCTTTGGATTTTTACCCTTTCTGTGTATTCTACAGGTGCGTCTGCGTTTGCTAGATGGGCCAACCTCTCGATATCCGATGCAAATTCCTGCAAAGCCTCATTAGCCTTCTGAAAGCGATTCAGTAGCTCTATTTGGTATATCTGTTTTCTCATCAATGCCTCATAATTATTCCGTTCGCCGTCAGGAATAGTCTGCAAGATTTCAGCTGCAGGCCCTTTCAATGCCACTAATAGTGCAGCAACTTTGTCTTCCGTGCCCCAATTATTTACCGCTGCCGTCTTCTCAAACTGTAGCTTGAATACCTGGAAAGGAACAGAACCGTCAAAAGATGGGGTTTTTACCTTGGGAATACTCGTTGAAGCAGTTGGACGATTTAGCTGCAACTCCTGGATGCGACCTCTCAATGCATCTACTTCGGCCTCAGTTTTGTCTTGCCGTTCTCTGAATACCTCCTGCACTTCAGTAATTTTTGCGTCTTGCATTCTTAGCTGTGATGCCATTCGTTCTTCCTGTGCCTCCAGCTGCAATGCAATTCTCGACGACAAGCGAGCCTACTGTTCCTCTAGTTGAGCTGAAATTTGAGATGCCATGCAAGTCTTCTGTTCTTCCAACTGAGATGCCATGTGTGTCTTTTGTTCTTCCAACGGAGATGCCATGCAAGTTTTCTGTTCTTCCATTTTAGTCGACATATGAGTTAATACAGCCAATATCATGTTTGTGTCGACGGTTGCTACTGGATTCTCCTTCTCCTTTTTTTCTTCCATTTTGGTTGGTGCCTCCTCCACAAGATGAAAAACATGATCATCAACGCCGATTCCTTCTGCTTCCGTAGCCTCTCGCAATCGTGACTGTAACTCTGATTTATTGCCTGTAGTGTTCAGTCCTCGTTGTTCCAACTCATTTTTAAGTTGCTGAATCTTTAATTCATTCAGCTTCGCCATTTCCTTGTTATCCTTAAATTCACTGGTATTTATTCAACAATACCGCTTCTGACACCAATTGTGACGAATTCGATGATTCCTTGATTATCAATCCTGGGTTCGATCACTATAAAGTCGAATAAACACACGCACAGATGTAACTAATAGCTAGTTTTATTTACTAGTAATAAACGCAATACAAATTTAAGAGGTTGGTAACTTCGCAGTAGTTCACTATTGAACGCTTGAAAATAAACTGATCAACCTGCCTTGCTTGGTCACCGCCTTATATAGTCCAACAGGGTGCTTGCCTACGCACCGAGAACTTTCTTGGTTGTTCGCTTTTCGTGTTCTGGAAGGGTCGGTGTTATTTATTCGCATCTCCTCTTTGCATCGTATTCGCAAACACTCGCGCCATCTCTCTTCCTCTTCCTAGTTATACGCTTGCATGCATAAGCGTAGCCATCGTTATCTCGGTTGTGTTAACTAGTGGTGGGAGTGTTATTGAGTTAGGGATGGTACATGCTTGAGAATAATCGCCACAATATTTTCAAATGAAAAGAACACCAAACGAGAATTTTTAACCGCACCATGGTAAGCCTTGGGTGGCAAAAAGAACTTACTCGCCATTGACATCTATCACGAAGTTGACACAAAGCATAAGAAGAAGAAGAAACGAGAAGAACAAGTAGTAGGAAAATATTACACCCGTTTGTTTAACGGCTAAAATAATATAAATTAGTTGATTAAAAAAACAAAATAAACAATAAAGTATATAATTAGAATAGGAATAAACATTTCAAAGTAAAAAGTTTATGAAAAAGCCTCGATCTAATGTCAATAACCGTAAGTAGAATAGGAACACATTCGCCACTTCCTTATAAATATAGTTTTAAGAAAGCGCAGACTGACGAAAGCGAATGAATAGTTGCAGTGGCAGCAGTAACATGATTAATACAAAAAACAATGATAAAATAAGAAGATTATTTTTAGGCAAAATACAAATATGTATGTAGAAACATATAAAATTTAAGGTGGAGTAGTGAAACGCCTTAAATGCTGTTACTAATGTATGCCAGTATTTTATGAAGAACCACCTGCTTTATTAATCTTTTAGTTCAATGTAGAGTACTGAACTTGATTACTGCCAACTTGAGGGGAGCTGCGATGTTAATACATACCTATCATAGCGAGGCTTACTTTCCATTTTCAGCGAAAACAAGTCTTTGTTCTTTAAGCAATTCAATTCACAATTTTCGTTGTTCTTGTTTTGGCAATTGGTGGTGAATTGAACACGACTTTACCTTTGTGGGACATTTATCAGGCACGGTCTTGTCTTAACTTCGGTGTATAATATGTCCAATGGACCGATTTCATATGCCCAAGTTGTACCACTACTTCCGTAAGAAACTTGGGGTCGGCAAAGTACTAAATATGTGTATGCTTACTTGTACTGGCTATGTTATTGAATTCCATACATTCAATAACACCACTTGTGGAATAATCCCGTGACGTTCCGGTACATTGACCCAAGTCTTGGGAATACATTCTACCAGTTTTCTTGTAATTCATCTAAAGGGAAACCTTGAAATCGATCTTATTCCGAAGGTTAAGTAGTTGGTATAATGAGGGGATGTGGACATTGGACCTACTTCGTAAGGTTGACTCTTGGAAAGGATATAAGTTGTACAACCCTATAATCTTCTTCGTGTGTTATTAGTATGGTCATTGTTGATGTTGGTTAAAGACACGAACTATGCAGATATGAAGTTGAGTTTAAATGCCCTGAGCAAAACTTCCGACTTAGAGAAGGTTGTTGTTGTGGCTATTTAACACACCCGACAATTTTTAATTTACATGTTGCAGCTATTACGAGGTGGAAAACAAAAGACAAAATCTTATGTAGGAATGACCGTTATGGCCAAAACTTCAATAGCGGAAATATGTGAGAATGCAAAATTGGCGCGCGACATGGCCTATACCGGCAATTACGATTCGGCATGCATCTATTATGAAGGATTAGGCGGTATGCTTGATAGAATGGTTAAATCAACCAATGATTCACTGCGTAAAAGCAAATGGAAATTGGTAAGTAAATAACATATTCGAAACTATTACCAAATACTCGTATAATTATTTTACAGATCGCACAACAAATTGAAAAAGAATATTCTCAAATAAAAGCCATTCAACGAACTTTATCCGAAATGACGCTCGATCTACAAAATACGCCGTTTGCGCATAAATTGAGAACACAAATTAGTGAGGATGAAACAAAAGATCCGGCAGCGTGGTTTCGACCTGATCCGGATATATGGACGCCACCACCTAGAGACCCAGATATCTGGGGACCACCACGTTCGGAAAAGTATATTGATTTTTTTAGTATGCACTCGCAACATACCAACTTTTTTATTTTAAATGCTTTATAAAGACCAGCGGTGCCAAGTCGCAGTAGTCGTAGCAGCATACCCAACAAAAGAGTCCCCGGCATAAACGCGGGTAAAAGCACAATTCCGCAACGAAGTGGTACAGGCGTTAGTAGACGTACAATAGCTGGTAGTGGTGCAACCACCGCACGCAGTGGTAATTCAGCGCAACAGAATGGCCGCTCAACGTCCAATAAAAAGACAACACTCTCAAGTAATGGTGGTAGTAGCACGCCGGGTGGTGAAAATGGTAGCTCAAGAGAAGATGAGAATCGCGATGAAGAGGCAGTTGAGGGTGAAGAAAAAGAAGAAAAGAAATTTCAACCTAGTTCACACATGGAAGCAGAATTGGTTGACATACTAGGTAGGTCTGGATGCAATTTTTTCAATTACTAATATATATTCTTACATATGCATTTTCATATGTATTTATTTGATTTCTTTTAAAGAACGTGATATACTACAACGAAATCCGAAAGTTCGTTGGAATGATATAGCTGATTTGCAAGATGCCAAACGCTTATTGGAAGAAGCTGTTGTGCTACCGATGCTGATGCCTGATTATTTCAAGGTACGTTGGGAAGACAATGAACTGGTGCATTGGACGTATTAATTGAATTAAGTGGTTATATATGCAGTAAATGTTTAATCAAAAAACTAGCTTCGGTCGCTTTTTGGCCCTAATTTTTTAAAGATATATAGTGAGATCAAATCAACAATTATGACTACATAGTCACTGACTGATATGTTTGTCGTTTTTTCTCTGCGACTATAGTAAAATTTTAAGATATAAGCAAGGGTCTACCTTTTCACAAAAACTCCTTTTATAGTATTTTAACATTTTAAAACGAATTCGGAATTACTTTATTTCCGTAATGAATCAATTAGGGGCTAATTTGGAGCTTGATTCTATGCCGGATGTTAATTTGTAACAATAAAGACTAAGCAATTGTTATTTTTGCCCTCTGTCATAAGGGGACAGTAGCTAAACAATGTTTTTATCACTCATTTTGTTGTAACGATAACAATTTTATGATGACTCATTCATGCGCATATGTTATTGTTAGCTTTATTACTCATTCTGAAATAAGCTTTGTATTAATTTAATATCTCTTACAGGGCATACGACGTCCATGGAAAGGTGTTCTAATGGTTGGACCTCCGGGCACTGGTAAAACCATGTTAGCCAAGGCCGTGGCAACAGAATGCGGCACCACATTTTTCAATGTCTCCTCATCTACGCTAACATCCAAGTATCGTGGAGAATCTGAAAAAATGGTACGTTTACTTTTCGAAATGGCGCGTTTCTATGCGCCGAGCACAATTTTCATCGATGAAATTGATTCACTTTGCTCGAGACGCGGTTCCGAATCGGAACACGAAGCGTCCAGACGTGTAAAGTCAGAACTTCTGGTGCAAATGGATGGAGTGGGGAGCGAAGAAGCTACAAAAGTGGTTATGGTATTGGCTGCCACGAATTTTCCATGGGATATAGATGAAGCATTGCGACGTCGTTTAGAGAAACGCATTTACATACCGTTGCCAACAGATGAGGGACGTGAAGCGTTACTAAAAATAAATCTACGTGAAGTAAAAGTGGATGAAAGTGTGAATCTATCAGAAATTGCTAAGAAACTAGAGGGTTACTCAGGTGCTGATATAACCAATGTTTGCAGGTACATTTAGACACTTTTATAAAACGAAGTACTTTTAAAATTGCTCACAATATTTATCTTACTACAGAGATGCCAGCATGATGTCGATGCGTCGCAAAATTGCTGGTCTCACACCCGAACAAATACGCCAACTGGCCACCGAAGAAGTTGATCTGCCTGTTTCAAATCAAGACTTCACGGAAGCTATCAGCCGTTGTAATAAGAGTGTATCTAGAGCTGATTTGGAAAAATATGAGAAATGGATGAATGAATTTGGTTCGTCATGATGGCTTTACGCAAACTCTATTGGAATAGATGTGGAAATTTTGGATGAGGAAACTATATCGTCCGTATTTGCTGAAGTGAGGTGCAGCATGTAGTTTACAAATAACTATTATTTATATAAATCGTTTCAAAAAAAGAATGTTTGCTAAGCCAAGAAACAAATGTGGCTGTAATGCAAAGTGGGGTTTATTAGCTTAGCTAGTAAAGTTTCGAATAAGTTTTGAATACATGGCAGAAGAAAATGTAACAAAAAAGATCAATTTATTTTTTAAAATTTGCAATTAATAAGACTAACACAATCTAACGCAAAAATATATACAAATGAATAAATATGAATTTTGCAATTAACACCGTAGGACCATTAACTGCATAATAAGTGCTGATTTTTTTTTTATTGATGTAGGTACACTTCCACAACAGCCGGTTCTATCGTACCGGAATGACCGGGGTTTTTTTACCCAGCGAAGGGGTGTTATTTTCTATCTATGTGTTGCCACTGAGGTTTTTCAAAAAGGTTGCAACCTAACTAGATTTCTTTTAAATTAAAGATATGCTGCTATTGGTATTAAACAAGAGCTATTTTAAGCGTATTCCAACAAAAATGTTTATAAGTAAGACGCCACCTAATCCCATTATATTTTTTTTTTTGCATACGAGTATATCTTATAACTTTAAACGAGTTATTCTTGTATATTTGTATATCCACTACTATTTCAGGAACGACTTAACCCATTTGGATGAAATTTGGTATATGGGTAGTATCCTTTGTTTTAAGATTTTTTACTTTGGTGTTGCCACTTGGGGTGGTTCACAGGGTTGCCACCTATATCAATTTTTTTTAAATATTAAGCAATATATGGGAATATGGGCATCAAATGAAAGGTATTTCAGGCCGTATACTAATCAAAGTATTTTCGAGTAGGGTTGCCACCTGACCGCATTTGTTTATTCCTTCAGATATCGACCACTATCTCGGGAACGGCTAAACCGATTTCGATGAAATTTGGTAGATGGATAGTATGCTTCCTTCTAAGATTTTCTACTAAAAGAAGCTTAGAGGGTTGCCACCTTTCGGAATTTTTTTTAAATATTAAGCAATATATGGCAATATGGGTATCAAACGGAATGTATTTGAGGCCGTATACCAACCAGAATATTTTTAAGTAGGATTGCCACCGAGCAAGGTCACCCAGGTACTTAAGCTATTATCTCGAAAACGACTAACTTATTCAGGAAATACGCTTTTCCAGCTCTCCTAGTAAGTTGTTGCCCCTTAGATGTACTGAGATATGCATTTTCGAACATTCTAAGCCCCCGGTAAACAATGACTTGATACACGTTTTTGTTATATATCGGGAATCGTCCAAGGTTCGCGGCCGGCTTAAAATTATTTTGATGGATCATTTCCCGCTGCTAGCAATGCCATCCAGGCAATTTATTCACATTCACCATATATTAACTCGAAATAATAGTTACATATCCTTAAATCGTATTCTTTAAAATGTGTACATTGATAAACATATTTGGCTAGGTAACAAATACAAAAATAATTTAGTATCAATTAATCACATTATTAGGTAAATAATAGTTTTTATTCCCTCAATACGTTTAAAACAAAAAATCACTTTATATAAGAGTTTGTGAGAGATATACATATGTTCCTCTATAATTACACCATAATTGTTCAAATTCAATTGCTTTATTAGTTATAATTTTGCATTTGAAAACATTTTTACCAATTATCTCTTATCATACATATATTACTTATTTCGATTGTTTGGGATTTACTTTAATACGGACGTGGAGGTGGCATAGGCATCATCGGTCCTAATGGATATGGCACACCACCACCCATACCAGAAGCTCCTATTGGTGGTGTAGGATAGAAACTGCTGTTATGCAGTATATTACCATAGGCAGGCATACCACCACTGCTGCCACGTTGCGTTGCCTGTGCTTGTCTTCGCATTAGCTCTTGCATTTTTTCCGCCTTAAGTTTGCGTAAATGCATTGTTTTTCGTGCAGCTAGAAAATCGTCCAAAAAAGCTTCTACACCAATTTCATTCGATTCGGTGAATTGTTTTATTAATGCATCACTCGCTTCCTCGCTCTCGGCAGCTGCTGTTTGTATTAAAGCCAATGCCGTTTCTTGACTAACATTGCCCGATTTCTCCTTCACTTCAGCTAATTTATCTTGTACAGCTTGGCAGCATCCTTTCGTCTCCTCGAGCAGTTCATTGACTTTGCCCCGCAATTCTATAATTGTTGGTTCTTTTTCAATATTACTTTCGGCTTTTGAACGATTTTCTGCAAGCAGATTGTCTTTTTGTGCTTTCAGATTCTCTAGAACTTCAGCCACTTTTTCATCTAGTTTTTCATCGTCGTTGAGTAGGTCCTTGAGTTCATCTGATGAGAGTGGTGCTATGGTAGTTTGCATTTGATTTATATATTCTTGATACATTTTTTGTTTGAAGGCGCTCTATAATATTTTACACAACAAAGCTTATTTTTTTAAGTTATTCGTTATTATTTCTCTTAATTTTACAATTGCGTTTTATGACGTAGTCCAAACAAAAACGCAACGCATATTTTGCAAAAACAACTGACATTTGTCAAATGAGTCCTTCGCGATTTCAGTGTTGAAAAACGTTTGGAAGAAAATGTATATCGAAATTTATTTGAAGGCGCTATTTCGGATTTTTTGTTGGTAAAGTTCCGAATTCGATGATTCCTTGATTACTAATTCTGGGTTCAATCACTATACATGATCCAATAATTTATATGGTCGCCGCAATCGGCCAACAACACGAAATTACCGTTTGACGTCGTTTAATTCTGATGTCAAAATGCACATGTGAGAGGGAGCGCGCAAAAACGATTCGCCTATTTTCTAAGCTTTTCACGTATAACACACATATAAATCACACATTTCCTTAAAATGTTATCACAAAGCACTCTTTAAATATCAATTCACAGCGAATTTTTATTAAAAAATAAATAAAACGCGGAGCGAACTCAATAGCTCTTCCACGAACTGTAAACAAAGAATGTAAACAAAAAACAAAGATATGATAGTTTGACATAAGGTGTGGATGAGGAAGAAGAAGACGCTATGTCATCTACGACGACGATATAAATTATTGGATCATGTCACTATAAAGCATTGTTTACCCGTACTAGTTCGGCGTCTTCTTCTGCGAATCGGAGTGGAAGGTAGTGGATGAAAGTACTCCGAGAGAGTGGATTGAAGGAAATCCCGTTCAGAGTTGCTTTAAAGTAAAAACTGCAACTAAAAACGTTAATTTAAACTGAAATATACATTCTATAGTAACTGATAACGTGTTATAACTGCTTTATATTCAATAATTTGGGAGTTTCAAGTCTTCATGTTTAATATTGCAGTATTTAAATTTGATTGTTTTATTACTGCATACAACGCACCCTGTGTGGTTTGTGTGTGTGTCCAGATTCGGAGTAAGTTACGCTACTAGTAGACATATACTATGCTATAAAGTCAAATAAACACACGCACATATACCCTAACCATAATATATGTCTACTAGTAGCGCAACTTACTCCGAATCTGCACACACGCACAAGCCATATAAAGAAGCTATAACAAATTATCAGTTCCTATAATATGTAAATTTCAGTTTAAATTTCCATTTTTAGTTGTAGTTTTTGCATAAAAACAACTCTGAACGCGATTTCCTTCAATACACTCTCTCGGAGTACCTTCATTTACTACCTTCGGGGGATTTAATTACCTTCTCAACTCTGCTTTATTTTTAAATTTCGGTTCAATACTTTTCGAAATATATGCTTTTGAAAATTTTTAAAATTCACCTTTACCACCCCCTAGCCCCTTCCCCAATCTTCTTCTTTAAATGGTCATCTAACCGCCTGGGCGATTTTGACCGTCCAACATAGCTCGCCAGTCGTTTCTTCGTCGCGCCAACTGGCGCCAATTGGAAACACCGCGGGATCGCAAATCGGTCTCCACTTGGTCCTTCCATCGGAGTGATGGTCTCCCTCTTCCTCTGCTTCCACCGGCGGGTGCCGATAAGAATACCTTCTGAGCTGGAGCATCTTCGCTCATTCGCACTACGAGGCCTAGCCAGCGAAGTCGCTGTGTTTTAATTCGCTGAACTATGTCGGCGTCTGCGTAAAGTTCATACAGCTCATCATTAAATCTTCTTCGGTACTCGCCGTCGCCAACGCGTAGAGGTCCACAAATCTTTCGAAGAACCTTTCTTTCGAATACTCTCAGAGCCGCCTCATCAGACGGGTGCGGACGGGTGCGATAGAGTGTTATTTTCGTTCGTCGGGAGAGGACTTTACTTTTCAATTGCCTACTCAGTCCGAAGTAGCATTTGTTTGCAAGAGTAATTCTTCGTCGGATTTCTAGGCTAACATTATTGTTGGTGTTAATGCTGGTTCCCAGGTAAACGAAGTCCTTTACTATTTCGAAATTATTGCTGCCAACAGTGGCTTGGTTGCCAAGGCGCGAATGCGCTGACTCTTTGCATGATGACAGAAGGTACTTCGTTTTGCCCTCGTTCACCACCAATCCCATTTTCTCCGCTTCTTTTTCTAATTTGGAGTAAGCAGAACTTGCACTAAAAAAAGGACACCATGTAAATCAGGGAAAGGGGGAGGACCATGCCTACTTTTTTGTTTTTTTCTAGCTAAACGGTCCGTAATCTTTGCTTGTTCCGAAATAAACAATGACTGTAACTAATAGCTAGTTTTATTTACTACCCTACTAGACAGGTACCAGGTATATGGTAAGTCAGATAACCTCTCGGCCTGACTTGCCTTTGCGTTATTTTTGCTTATTTTTCTCAATTAGTTTCTGAAGAGGAGTGTTCCAAATCTAACCATGTGTCTGCTGTCCCTGTGCTCACGTACAGTATACGGCATCCCTTTCTTGCACATGTAAAACCCATATATCTGTTGTCTTCACTCTCATTATCCTTAATGAAAAGTTGGGTTAACGCTAGCAGTCAGGTACAAGGTGGCGCAAAAGTAAGCTTCCGATGTTCAGCATATCGGTTGTGGCACGTGCAGTGTGTGCTGTTGCACCGTCTTGTTGGAACCACATGTTTTCCAATCCCAATTCATCAAGTTGCGGCAAAAAGAACTCGTTGATCATTGCTCTGTGGCGCTCACCATTCACAGTAACCGTTTGGCCCCGACCGATTATTAGTCAAATAAATAGTCAGCAATATTCCGCGTTCTGGAGCAGTGTAGCGTAACATTGTTTATTAACGTGTATTTCGCATGTGTTTACTACACAAATGTCAAAACAGAGCTGACTTTAGGGGCCAATCGCAAAATTTATAGCATTTTCTGATAGGAGGATTACTTTTGCGCAGTAACCGTTTTTCACCGACCGATTATTGGTCAAATAAATAGTCAGCAATATTCCGCGTTCTGGAGCAGTGTAGCGTAAGATTGTTTATTAACGTGTATTTCACAAGTGTTTACTACACAAATGTCAAAACAGAACTGACTTTCGGGCCAATCGCAAAATTTATAGCATTTTCTGATAGGAGGATTACTTTTGCGCCACCCTGTATAATGCAAACGCACGGCACCACTAATGGTTATGAGTACGGCAAACATGCGCCAGGCCTAATGGTTATGAATGATATCATATATCATATATAGCTAACAATGAAAAGATAATTGGTTTTATTATTAGATTTGGTTTCTAATGTTTAATAAAATTTAAAATGACACAATTTTCACATTCGCAATACATATTTATGCCACTAAACATTTACAAAATATAATTTTACTCCATTTGCTTCAAATTGAAAATTCCTTTGCTCGTCCCTCTGAAAGTAAACAATTTTGGGTGCATAAATATATAAGGACTTGACTTGTTAAATAACAATAATTAGCACTATATACTTGCCTTACCTGGGCGAATTAGTAGCAATTTCACTGCAAAACTCCTTCTTAAATATTTTATAAATTTTTAAGCGACGCACTTACATTTTGCTCACAATATCAAAGAAGAAAATACACAAAGAACAAGAAAAACTTGACAGAAGGCTTTATGTGGCTTAGTAATTTACAATTTTTGCTTGCATGTATTAGGGAGTGTGGTTAGGCCCGTCTAGTAGGGTAGTAATAAACGCAATACAAATTTAAGATTTTGGTGACTTCACAGTAGTTTACTGAACTATAGTTGAAAATAAACTGATCCCCTGCCTTGCTTGGTCGCTGCCTTATATAGTCCGACAGGGTGCTACCCTACGCACCCAGAAGTTTCTTGGTTGTACCATCGTCATGTTCTCGAAGGGTCGGTGTTATTTATTGACGCCTCCTCTTTGCATCGTATTCGCAAACACTCGCGCGATCTCTCTTCCTCTTGCTTGATACATGCTTGCGTAGCCATCGTTGTCTCTGTTGTGTTTAACTAGAGGTGGCAGTGTTATTGAGTTAGGGATGGTACGTGCTTGAGAATATTCGCCACAGTAGTATAACGTATCGCAACCAATAAATATTTCAGATAGAGCATTTTCGCAGAAGCAACTGAAATAGGTTGCAGTTGCACTCCGTCGTATAAATTGTTGCAGAATACATTAACAAGTGAATTCTGTAAGCAGTATATAGTCAGTAATAGAGACATCCCTGGTCAATTTCAATTTTAAGACAATTTGGTATTCAGTAAGCTGTCTCACATTTTTAGTCTCAAGAAAATAGTCACTAATGATTATTATCAAATTGTTGTGCTAACAAAAAATTGTTCAATAAATACAAATACAGGTCACAAACAGAAAAATATTAGTTAAAAATAAAGTGATAGTTTCAAAATATTGGATATCGATAATCGCTCTTCCACAACCAAAACTACCCCCAAACTTTCCGAAATAGCACAGGTTGAGAACTAGCCAAAGCCAACCTATCTTAGAACTGTCGAAATGGAAACGGGTTAAGATAGAGTTGCACAGTAATGCACTGGCGACAATTGCCACTACCTATGACAACGCCATGTAAAAGTGAACAGTTGAAAGCATTGTTTGGGTATTGAGCTACAACTCCTGTGATAATAATAATAATTCTCAAACGGATTATCTATCATATCCCGCCCGATCGACGCGAAGGGCGCATCCGCTTAGCGCGCGGATTGTTCGTTCGTGCCGAGTCGTTGAAAGAGTTTGAGATCTAAAACTGTTCAGCTACAGAGAAAACCTCATCAGCTAAGTATAGTAAATATAAGATAGATTACACATTAAGAAATAATTAGTTAACAGAGTATAATTCTTGTTAGAAGTTAATATAAAAGTCAAAAAATAATTTTATGCTGAAAAGCGAGTCTGAAATAACAAATCTACCAGAAAGAGAGTTATAATCTTGACACAAACAGCGAAAAGGTTCATTTACCTCAAAACTAGTTCGGCACTGTTTTAAGACTAGAGGTTTAAAATGCCTTGATGGACGAGACGGTACAGGGTGGCTAATGAAAGCCGCTACCAAAAAAAAATTAAATAACTTTTTTTCTATTTAATGAATCTGGTAAATTTTTTTTTTTTTGCAGATTGACTTTTACATTTAACAAAAATGGATAAGTGGGACACTGAAACAAGAATTTGGATTGTCCGCCGCTATCACGCACTGGAGTCCGTAGTTTCGGTTCAAAGAGAGTATAGGCGCACGTTTGGCGGCAATCCTCCGAGCAGATGGACCATAATAAGACTTGTAAACAATTTTGCCGAGCATGGGACAGTCAACAGAAGACCTTACCATCGAAACCCTTCAGTTCGAACGGAGGAAACAATCGCTGCTGTAGCTGCTGCCATACAAAACAATCCACGTGTTTCGACAAGAAGCTTATCTGCTCAAATGGGTGTAAGCAGACAGTCATTACAGTCAATTATGCACAAAGATTTGGACTTATTCCCATATAAAATTCAAATGGCCAATAAACTGAACGCTGCAGACTTGCCGATTCGCTTGGAATTTTGCCAGAAGATGCTTCAAATGGTGGAAGAGGATGGAAACATGTTGAACTGTCTTTTCATGTCTGACGAGGCCCATTTCGATTTAAACGGCAACATAAACAAACAAAATTGTCGAATATGGAGTGCTTCCAACCCACAGATACTCCATGAGATGGAATTGCATCCACTTCGTGCATTGTCGGGCCCTACTTCTTCGAAGAAAACGGTCACACCGTTACGGTTACTGGAGACCGTTACTTGAGCATGTTGAGAGAGTTTTTCTATCCAGAATTACGCCGAATGAGAATTTCTTTCAACTCTGTGTGGTTTCAGCAAGATGGTGCAGCTCCTCATATAGCCCAACCTGTTATGACAGAATTGCGACGAAAATTTCCCAATAAGCTGATATCCAGAAACTCCACATTCCGTTGGCCACCCAGGTCGCCTGACCTTACTGCACCTGACTTTTTCTTGTGGGGTTATTGCAAACAGGAAGTCTTCAAAGCAAAACCAACAAATTTGAATGAACTAAGGCAATCCATTCGAGAAACAATTGCGGCTATTCCTGTCTCAACTCTCCAAGCAGTAATGAACAACTTTTTGGTAAGATGCCGCACATACATCGACGAGCAAGGGGGGCATTTAAATTCCATTATTTTTAAAACTAATTAAGCTATATTTAATAAAATTTAATGAGCTTTAACATGAATAAAAGAAAAATGAATTCCATACACTGAAAAAAAATAATTTGAGTTTCTTAATGTAGCAAAATTCATCAGCCACCCTGTACATTGAAGTTCACTTCACTTAGAAGAAACGGACTGGAGAGGGAACCATTTAGCAATTTGATCATAAAAACAATTCCAAGCATTTCCCTCCGACTAGAAAGTGTGTGAAGATTAATGAGTTTTCAACGATTCGTATAGGGTGGCAGATTATACAAGGGATCCCAATGAAAATCTCTTGAGGCAAATAGTAAAAATTGTTTTTGAACTGATTCTAGGCGATCTACATGAACTTGGTAACCCGGGTTCCAAATTATAGAACCGTATTCAAGTATCGGTCTGACTAATGTGAAAAGAGCTTTAGTTACATAAGGGTCGCTAAATTATTTAGACCATCGTTTAACGAATGCCAGGACACCTCTAGTCTTATTGACTGTTGCGTTAATATGGCGGTTGAAACTGAGCTTGTAGTCCATAGTAATCCCCAGGTTCACAAAAGCATACACTTGCTAAAGACTATAATATTTAATTGTATAGGAAGCCGGCTGAGAAGTTCCACTCGAAAAGCGCATGTATTTACATTTTTTAAGGTTGATTGGCATATCATTTAAATCGCACCAAGTAACTAGTGTATCTAGATCTGATTGTAGCTTATTTCTATCTTCAAATGACGCGAATGACTTGAAAAGCTTTACGTCGTCAGCATACATTAACATTTTTGAAAATTTTATTATTGTAGAAATATTATTTATAAACAAAAAGAACATAATCGGGACAAGATGGCTTCCTTCACACATAATAGATTTTTTACGAGGGACTACAACCAGCTTCCTATCAATTGGTTCAGACTCCATTGCAATAGTTCGAGGTTCCGGGTTTTTCCTAGTGGATGTCTTTTGGCGGGCATTCTTGGACATTGCCCGAACAACAGTACTAGGAATTGGAGAAGCCAAACCGATAAGTTCGAGGGCTTGAGGCAAGTTCGGCACCCTTGAGGTAGTAGGCAGATCATCCGTTCGTCTGCGCTTACTTTCATGATTATCGGGACATTTCAAATGAGGCGAATTATCATGGCTTTGGAAGGTTTTGAAAATATTTTCATATTTTTAAAATTTCTCGGTCAGCAATGCAAAATCTTTACTGCTTTCAGAAAACCCGTTTCGGATGTCTCTAAACATTTTACAGAGATCAACTTCCGACGATCGACATTTGGAACAAGACCAGTGCAAGCCTTTTCCGTCATTAGGCAGGTCAGCTATTCTACCGGTTAATCCAGTGCACTTTGCGTGGACAAGTCCATCACGTAGCCAGCATGCTACAAAGCGTTCGGACTTGCTTTTTATTTGGCAGTTTTCTATCATGCACGACATTTTGGTATAAATACTTATATAAATATATAAAAAAATTATAAGTTAAAAAATTTAGCAGATAAAAGAAAAACAACCCTGATAGTTTCAATGACCCTGATAGTAGAGTAACTTACTCCGAATTTGCACAAACCACACAGGGTGCGTTGTATCCTCATATAAAACAATCAAATTTAAATACTGCAATATTGAACTTGGAGACATAAAACTCCCAAGTTATTGAATAAAAAGTAGTTATAACACCTTATCAGTTGATATAAAATGTTAATTTCAGTTTGAATTGAAGTTTTTAGTTGTAATTTTTACTTTAAAATAACTCTGAAAGCGATTGCCTTCATTACACTTTCTCGGAGTACCTTCATCCACTACCTTCCACTCCGAATCGCAAAAGAAGATGCCGAACTAGTAGGGGTAAACAATGGTCAAGGCATATCGGGATTTATAAAGGCAATTTCATGGTTCAATAATATATGGTTGACGCAATCGGCAAACAACATGAAATTACCGTTTGACGTCGTTTAATCCTTATGTCAAAATGCACATGTGAGAGGGAACGCGCAATAACGATCCGCCTATTTTCTAAGCTTTCCACCTATAACACACACACATAAATCACAAAATTTCTTAAAATGTTATCACAAAGCACTCTTTAAATATCAATTCACAGCGAATTTTTATAAAAAATAAATAAAAAACCAAGTGAACTCAATCGCTTTTCCATGAACTCTAAACAAAGAATGTAAACAGAAAACCAAGATATGATAGTTTGACATAAGGTGTAGATGAGGAAGAAGAAGACGCTATGCCATCTGCGTCAACCATATAAATCATTTAACCATGGACAATTTTGGGATTTCATTTATTGTTTTATTTCCAGTCATTGTGGTGAAAAGAAAATTAGAAATATCGTATTGCCGAAACTATTCTTCAATGCTTTTGCAATTATGTGTTTTTTGGTAATAAATACTTTACATCCAACGTCAACTGTAAAAACTGCACTAAAATGTCGATATTGGTACCCAGAGATGTTTCGGTCCCAGGAACCCTAATCCGGTAGGGGAAACCGAATATTTTTAGTAGTTTGCAAGATATTTGCAAGCAAAGTTAACATTTTTCTGCCATTTTCATGTGGTTGTTGCAGACAAAGATATATGCCGGTTAGTTAAGTCGAGTTTTTCACTTTTTCAGTTTCACCATCTAACTTAACTAAGTCACAACTTAGTCAGCCTGCCAGCTGACTTAGGCCCGGTTTTTTAGTCCTTGGTTAAGCTCAGTTTAAACTAAGTTTGCTTAAACTCGACATAAATTTAAACTCCAGTTAAACTGCATAGCGGTTTTTCAGTGAGAGTTTAAGGCCGCTTTTAAGATTTGCTTTTTGTGCGGCAACATTGGTTTTTTTTTTATCTAGATACGGCAACAGATGACACTTGTTTACACATTCAACGCCATTGCTTCTCCTCAGTATTGTAATAGTTAGGATTTCGCTAATTTCTGCATCTATATTCGTCAAATGATATATCCGTTATTTAATTAAATATAAAAATGTCGTCCTTTTTTAATTGCGTTCAGTTTATTGTTTCACAACCAAAACCATGAAATATGCAAACAGCTGACAGGTTAACTAGAGTTTAACCCTGTCAAATTGGCCGCTTAAACTATGTTTAAACTTCGTTTAAAGTTGACTGAAAAACTGCGTAACAAGTTTAAGCTTAGTTTAACTGGCAAATTGAGTTGAACTTGTACTGAAAAACCGGGCCTTATTCTCGACTAAGTCAGTGTTGCTGTCGTTCAAAACCTAAATGCCAGTAATGCTAATTTGTTTTGTACAATGTCCCAGCCGGAAAATTCGTCAAGCGTGACCTTAACGGCATATGCGTAGATGCATGTGAACGCTTGTTTTCTAGCATGCAACCATTACGAAGCTATTGTTTTTGATTAAGTGCTAAATTTAGTACCTTCCAACTAAAGAAAATGGGTGTAAGATCAATACATTCCTTTGTGTATGGCCATACATGCCCATTTCGCACTGGGGTATTGGGATGCGCAGAGTTGTCTGGTACGAAAAAATACTAGTATGCATAAAACAGCTGATCTGGTTGTTGTGTTCAAAATTATTTACGTCGCTCAGTTGGCGAAACCCAAAATTATGTTAGTCTCGAATCTGTGCTAACTTAAGTCATGCTCAGTTGTCCAGCGTTTGCTAGGACTAGGCGCAGGTATCTCGGTTCGGATGTTCTTAGGTCTCCGGAAGACGTGTCGAAAATCGATGTGTCCCAAATCAGGAGTTTTATTGTCGCTACGCAGCGATTTGCCAAGTGATCCTAAGTTAGTGTCACCGTTCAGAATGTGGTATCACAACGGACCTTCAAAGTGTCCAAGTGAGCGGCCCACCTAGTGGGCTGCTACCACCTAACCTAACCTAACCTAACCTAACCTAGTTTTAGGACCGGTTTCACCAACGCGACTAATACTAATGGTGAAGCCGGCCCATAGTGTGTTCTGAAAAGTGCAAAAGTGTGTTCTGCGCAGAAATACTGGGGATCGCGTAGCCGGTTATTTTTTTGAAGCGTAGCCAAAGGCCGCCTACTTAGAAAGGTGTTTTGCCCATAAATACTATGGAACATGCCCCCACTTCGGGATCGAACCTAGGTAATTTTTTGATTTTTTGCTTTTGAAATTACTAAAATGATGAGTTTCCCCCACCGGATTAGGGTTTCTGGGACCGAAACGCGTCTCTGGGTACCAATATCGACATTTTTAGTGCAGTTTTTATAGTTGATTGGATGTAAAGTATAACCTGTTTTTTAATGCTTCTGCTAAAAACAATTGAAAATATGACGATATTATTCAATAATAATCACATTTCAATCATTCTCGAAACACATGACTTCTCACAAATGAATATATCCATATTTGGTAATTGTTTCCTTTAGGAGAAAACTGCTAAAACACGTCCGAAATTATCGGGAAAGGAAAGACACGTTTTGACCTCGGTAACAATAATCCGGAAGCGGATTTTCGAGTTTTTGTTTCAGTGAAGAGATATTTGCATTCAAAGTTGAAAATTTTCTGTAATTTTCATGTGGTTGTTGTAATCACAGATAAGGGTGTACCGAGAAGTGCAGAGGTGTGTTCTGCGCAGAAGTACTGTAGACCTCGTAGCCGGTGTTGGACCGGCTAAGGGTTATTTTTTGGAAGCGCGGCCGAAGGCCGCCTACCCAGAAAAGTGTTCTGTATATAAGTACCTTGGATCAAGCCCCATATTTGGGATCGGACCTGGTTCATTTTTGGGTTTTGTGGATACCGAAGTCAAAACGCGTTGTTTGATACCTCCCGATATTTTTGGACGTGTTTTAGCAGTTGTCTCCTAAAGAAAACAATTACCCCATATTTTCTCTTCCCTTCATTACCCTACCAGAATTGAGTGATAGGTACTAACACACTAACATTTTTCCTACAAGCACATTTGCAAAAATTTTGTTTATGCCAATCACTGGTGACTTGCAAATGACATATCAAATGACTAACACTAGACTCCAGTCACTTGTGATAAGTATATGAATTATCAAATGACGTATCACTAATGCTGTTACTGTGAAGGCCGCCATTTTTTCATATATCAATCGCTTGTGACTTATCTATGATTAGTCAATTGGCGTTCACTATTTATCCGCCGGGCGGTTAAACAGAAGACCATGGAAAAATTCAATTGAATTTGAAAATTTTGAAGAAGCGCGTTCATTTAAATTAAATTTTGAAGATTATTTAATTTCTAAAAGATAATAAAAATGCAAAAGAGGCACTACCAAAACTGCCTTTCAATAGAAAAAAGGATTTTTGAATTCAAAATAAAAAAATATAAAAGTTTAATTGAAGTGGAAAGTGATTGACTGGCGAGTCCATAGACAAGGATATGGACGAAATAGCTGCCATATTGACACTGTGGACATATACGGCAGTCATGGAGGTGGAGCAAAGGCTGCAGGAAGCAGAGTTTTCCCAAGCAATGGTAACAACTTCAATTCTGTATTCTTATACTTTCACAAATATAACATATTTTTTCATAGATCACATATTTATATAAAATAAAGGGGGCATCGGATGAGGATGTCAACGGCGTTATCCGCGCTGTTTTTACCGACGATTGCTTGCAAAAGTTTAACTGGGAAAGGAAGCACGAGAAGCAATCCCTCGGCCACTTGCAATTAATGCATAAGATGAGAGGTGTGACGTTATGGAATCTTTGGAAACATTGTGTTTTACTTATATTTTTTTGGCTTCTTTTCAGACGTTTTCCAGAACCTTGGCTGCCCACAGTGTGAAAGAGAAGGAAGGAAGGCAGTTAGTCGTAGCCATCACCGCCTGCACCAAAAGTGCTACCTGCCGAAGGAAATGGCGGCCCGCAACTCTACCACAGCTCAAACCTTACCTATGATGCCACAACCAACATCACCTTTCCACACCAACCTCCACCCCGAAACCCACCACCCGTAAATCTACCCTTTTTTATTTTCATTTTTATAATTTTTATTTTTTTATTACCTGAACTAATTTTAATATTTATATTTATGTTTTACGTTAGTTTGAATGTCTTTTTGTTATATTACCCCTCCCCACCCCTCCATCACTCCTCAATCCCTTTCCCTTCCTCGCCCTCTAGCCTCTCACAATACCCCTTTCCTCTTTCTCACCCAATCCACCACCGAAATCCCTGTGTACCATCCCACAACCAGAATCACAAACCCAAAACCGCCCCCCCCCCCCGAAGAACTCTCCGCCCTAAAAAATAAGTACAAATGTAAAGTGCAATGACACAAACTTAATAATAAATATAAATTCGTTTTAAATCAATGTTATAAGTATTTAAAAACAAATGAAGTGAGCTGTGGTAAGTATGAATCAACTGTGATATATTTATGTATCAAATTTGATTAGTCAACTGTGATATATTTGTTGCCGTCAAAACCAGGCATTATCCTTCGATCACGCTGGCGACCCCGCGCATATACTTCAATTTCTTTTGGTTGCCATAATTCTCTTCGTTCTCACATAATTTATATTTTGTTATACATACATACGTTTCCGTCCAGTTGATTTTTCATTCGGAACAAAGGAGAGAAGGAAGAAGACAAAATTTTTTTTAAAGCTGCTACTGCTACTTGCTCGCGCTTTATATCATTTAATATTATAAATCTTTGTATAAGTTTTCAATAAAGTTATAGTTGCTATTATACGTTTGGACTTCCTTCTTTTCCGATAACAAATCTTTAAAAAAAATTTTTGTACTTTACAAATTGTGTGCTTCCTGGTTTATTACTTGGAATTGCGATCATTGTTCAGCACTTGCACGTGCCAATTAAGGCTATTGCATAATTCGGCGACAGTGGCTAAAGCGTTCGCAAGAATATATCCGGCGAAATTAGCACCATCAATTCCGAAATCAAAAAATCGAACTCCATTTCTTCGAAATTTATATTGTACCAAATTGCAAACATGTGCATTTGTAAGGTATGCGGGAAAAAGGAGGACAAATCAGCAGAGGAAAACTGGGTGCAGTGTGATGATTGTGAAGATTGGTTTCACTTCGAATGCGCTGGCGTAGATGAAAGTATTGAGCAACGCGATTGGAGTTGCGCTTCCTGTGTGGAAAAAACCAAAAATGCAGGACCAGCGCATACAATTACAATGCATCAAGCACATACATCAGCCGATTCATCGCTACAAGTAACGCAACCCGAACAATCTACGCAAGAACCTGCACAACCAAATGCCATCGTCAACGCACAAACAACTGGCGAGTGTGTCTCATCGCAACGTCAATCCAATGACGGCAATCGTCAACAACAACTTATGTTAGCCATGCTCGAAGAAAAACGAGCTGCAGAAGAACGTTTCATCGAGCAAAAATATCAGTTACTTGCTCAAATGAATATCAGTGGCACGTCTGTTACAACTAATCAATTTATTGCCACCAATTCCCCGTCACCCACGCAAATAGCAGCCAGGCAAGCTATACCGAAAGAGTTGCCTAACTTCAGCGGCGACCCGGAAGAGTGGCCGATGTTCATCAGCACCTTTGAGCACAGTACGTCCATAGCAGGGTTTTCGAACGTAGAGAACATGCTACGTTTACAACGCTGCCTAAAAGGTAAAGCACGTGAACTGGTCAAGGACAAGTTACTCCTTCCAACTATGGTGCCCGATGTTCTCAGTACGTTGAAAATGTTTTTCGGTAGGCCCGAGTATATTTTGGAAAGAGTCATCGCTAAGGCGAGAAAGATAGCTGCTCCAAAGGACAAGCTTGAATCGCTCATTGAATTTGCACTAGCTGTTCGTAATATTTGTGCAACAATGCAAACATGTAAGCTAGACGAACACCTCAACAACCCGATGCTGGTGAAAGAAATGGTGGATAAATTACCTAATCACCACAAGCTCGCTTGGGCAATGCATCCACGTGATGGTGCCCCACACATTCAGCAATTTAGCGACTGGCTTTACCGTATTGCCGAAGCAGCATCGACGGTAGTATCACCAGCTGTGATGTACAAACCAAGTTCAGTGAATACACACAGCAGCAGCAGTAGTATACAACCAAAGAACGACGCACAACATAACAATTATCATGTTCAGCCAAAACAGTATACAGCAAAATGTTTCGCGTGCGGTACCACTGATCACTACGCTGCGCTTTGTGCAACCTTCAAAGACTTGCCAGTTAACGAAAGGTAGCAGATGATTAGGAGGGAAAAGGCATGCTATCGTTGCTTAAAAACTCATCGCAAGGGCTGTTTCGTGAAGAAGAATTGCGGTACGAATGGTTGTTCGCAAAAGCATCATCCATTGCTGCATAGCGATGGCAACGAAAATGCAAACAGAGCAGAAAACGACCAGGCTGTTGTTAGCACACATCGCGATAATAACACCAGCAGTCAGTTCTTTCGCATAATGCCAGTGAAGCTGCATGCGGCCGGTAAAACAATAGAAGTTTTCGCGTTCTTAGACGAAGGGTCGTCTGTGACACTCATCGATGAGTCAACATTCAAAAGGCTCGGTATAAATGGAGTACCTACACCAATATGTCTTCAATGGACGAGTGAAACTACTCGCAACGAAAGCACATCTGTGCGGGCATCGATTCGTATATCAGCACCGGACAACAATAAAATGTTTTGGTTGAATAACGTCCATACGATACAAAACCTCGCTTTACCGAAGCAGTCAATGAATGCGAACGAGTTACGTCACACTTATTCCTATTTAAGGGATATAGTTCTACCATCATATCACGACGTCCAACCAACGTTGCTTATAGGAGCAGACAACTGGAAAATAGCAGTCCCTCGCAAAATACGCGAAGGTAGTCGGTATGAGCCAATCGCAACCAAGTGTTGGTTAGGGTGGAGCGTCCAAGGTGCATCGACCGCAACTACACATGTAACCATGCATCACTGCGAATGCAAATGGCAAGAATTACACGACATCGTTAAAGAGAGTTTCAGCTTGGATGCCGTAAAACAACAAAGTTTAGTATCGAACGACGACAAACGGGCTATAGAGATTTTAAATAAAACTTGCGTTAAAGTTGATGGGCATTTCAATGTAGGTCTCTTATGGCGCAACGAGAGCTATAACAACGCACTTCATCGTCTCAACTGTTTAAAGGCTAAAACTAAAAGAGATCCCGCATTGTACGAGAGAACCGATAACCAAATCAACAATTTAATACAGAAGAATTACGCATTTCAACTATCGGAGACCGACATGGCCATCAAAAAAAAAGCGTGTCTGGTATTTACCGATTTTCATCGCAACAAATCCGAACAAGCCGAATAAAATCAGACTAGTGTGGGATGCAGCTGCGAAGTCACACGGTACGTCATTGAACGATTATTTGGTCACAGGACCAGACCTGCTCCAACCTCTTATCGAAATTTTATTGAGGTTCAGAGTTGGGAAAGTGGCAATCTCTGCTGATATCGCCGAGATGTTCCATAGGATTAACATTCGTGAAGATGATATGCATGCACAACGCTTTTTGTGGTACGACAAACAATCGCATATGTCATGCGCGCGATGACCTTCGGTATAAACTGTGGTCCATGCATCGCTCACTACGTTCGAAACAAAAATGCTGAAGAGAATCGTCATGAGTACCCTAGAGCATATGAGGCGATTCAAAATGCGCACTACGTTGATGACTACATAGATAGCGCCGAAAGCGAAGAAGCGGCATTTGCAGTGGCAGACGAAGTTCGCATCGTTCATCGAGCCGGTGGATTTGACATCAGAAACTGGGCTTCGAACTCGCGTAAGGTCCTCAGGCAGCTTTCAAATATCGACCCAACAGAGCAAGATCCAGTCCAGTTCGGAGGGGCCGAGAAAGTGCTGGGTATGTATTGGGAGCCGTATAACGACGTTTTTAAGTATATTTTCAGGTTTGCACGACTGCGGAGAGATGTTCTAGCAGAGCACGTTGTACCAACCAAATGTGAAGTTCTCCAGGTTCTAATGTCAATCTTCGACCCTATGGGACTAGTCGCTTGTTATACAATTGGCCTGAAAATACTTTTACAACGCGTGTGGCGCATTTATATTGGCTGGGACGAAGAGCTATCTGAGGAGCTCGCGGAAGGTTGGCGACAATGGAAGCGTACGCTGTCACTGGTAGAAGCCATAGAAATCCCGAGATGCTACTCACAGCGCTTGTATTCTGGCGCACAAGTAGAACTGCACACGTTTGTCGATGCAAGCGAGTATGCTTACGCTGCGGCCTGCTACCTGAGAGTAGCTCACGAAGATGATGTCGACTTGTCGTTAGTTGCTGTGAAGAGCAAAGTTGCTCCACTGAAACCTCTTTCTATTCCTCGTATGGAATTGCAAGCTGCTTTAATGGGCTTGCGCTTATCTCAACGAATTATAAACGAACGCAGACTCGGCGTACAAGATATCACATATTGGTCAGATTCGCGTTTTGCATTGACTGAAGATGGACCCACGCAATTTTCAACAATTCGTCATGCATCGTGTTGGTGAAATACTTGAAAACTCAGACGTCGGACAATGGCGATGGGTGCCGACGAAATTGAATGTGGCAGATGCAGCAACGAAGGTTAGCAGTTCGGTACAGATCACTCAGTGGCTGCACGGCCCGGATTTCTTGTTTAAGAAAAGCTCTTAGTGGCCCGAATTTGTGAGCAAAACCGATGAAGTTGATATGACTTAGTTGCGGAAACACATGTATGTTGTGAGGCAAGTTCCAAACATCACGTTAAACGTAAACTATTTTTCCGATTGGCGTCGACTATACAGAGCCGTCGCTACATTTATCTTATATATTTACAAGCTAAGGGCCAGAGTGCACGGCCATAGCAAACCGAACAAATTACCCCAGACATGATCCACGAAGCAGAAAATATTCTCGTCAAGCAGGCGCAGTGTGATACGTTTTCGTCAGAAGTTAGTACATTACGTGCTGGGCAACAGCTAAGTAAACGCAGTAGATTGTTGGGGCTAAACGCATACCTAGATAACAATGGAGTTATGCGCATACAAGGAAGAGCAAAGTCTATCGACTGCCATACGGATGCCATAGTCATGCCGCGAGAGAGCCATACGACGTTTCTCATCGTAAGAGCCTATCACGTAAAGTTTCATCATATGTCTCACGAAACCGTCATTAATAACATAAAATGTTTGTACTATATACCACGTTTGCGCGTATTGTACAAAGCGGTGCGCCAGTCATGTCAAAAGTGCAAGCTTTACTCAGCGGTACCTACACCACCACAAATGGCGCCTATACCGGCTGCAAGATTGGCTAGCTTCGCCAAGCCATTTACTTATACCGGCGGAGATTACTTCGGGCCAATTCTCGTAAACGTTGGCAGACACAAGGAGAAAAGATGGGTCGTACTCTTTACGTGCTTGACACTTCGTGCAGTACATTTTGAGATAGCCTACAGTTTGGATACCAACTCGTGCATCATGAGTCTACGCAACTTCATGGCAAGGCGAGGTACTCCGTTGGAAATCTATTCCGACAATGGTACGAATTTTAGAGCAACAGAAAAGCTAGTTCGCGACCAAATTATCAAAATCGATTTTGACGAAATAACTATTAAATACGACCGCATCAAATGGTACTTTAACCCGCCAAGCGCGCCACATATGGGAGGTGCATGGGAGCGCCTAGTTCGATCGGCGAAAACCACTCCAGCTTACTGCTTTAACGACGAAAGTCTTCGTAGCGCATTGATGGAAGCAGAATTTATCATTAATTCTCGGCCACTCACCTTTGTGAGCCTCGATTCAACTGATGACATCGCATTAACGCCCAATCATTTACTACTTGGGGCGACAGATGGATACAAGCCTGCTTGTACTGACGATATGAACATTAGGCAGCGCTGGCGTCAAGTCCAACTATTTAGCGATCGTTTTTGGCAGCGCTGGGTGAAAGAATATACCCCTGTACTTAGACGAGTTAAATGGTTTAAAAAATCTGCACCATTGGCTGTGGACGACATAGTAATCGTAGTGGATGAAAACTTGCCACGGAACATGTGGCCAAAAGATCGGGTAGTAAGCACGGTGGTAGCTAAAGATGGTCAGGTTAGAAGAGTAGTCGTGAAGACTCATGTGGGATGTGGGGGGATGTTGCCGTCAAAACCAGGCATTATCCTTCGATCACGCTGGCGACCCCGCGCATATACTTCAATTTCTTTTGGTTGCCATAATTCTCTTCGTTCTCACATAATTTATATTTTGTTATACATACATACGTTTCCGTCCAGTTGATTTTTCATTCGGAACAAAGGAGAGAAGGAAGAAGACAAAATTTTTTTTAAAGCTGCTACTGCTACTTGCTCGCGCTTTATATCATTCAATATTATAAATCTTTGTATAAGTTTTCAATAAAGTTATAGTTGCTATTAAAAGTTTGGACTTCCTTCTTTTCCGATAACAATATTTATGTATCAATTTTGATTAGTCAACTGTGATATATTTATGTATCAAGTTTGATAAGTCAACTGTGATATATTTATGTATCAAGTTAGATTAGTCAAACGTGATAGAAATATATATCATCGCTGAATACCAAAACGAGGTGGAGTGAACAGTACAGCTGCATGCCAAATTAGTTCATAAAACTCGTGGAATAGAAGAGGATGGAAAGTCACATGTATACGTTTGTTTATATCATGATTTTCATATTGTCTTTAAAAACGTGAAGCAAGCGCTTGACGAATCGATGTATCAACTGTGAATATCAATGAGCTGTCACTGTTCTAGTAAGGTAGCTAAAACCAGCCGTTGCTTTTAACAACCAGTATGTTCTTTTTGTAGAATTGACTTTAGCTTATTCTTATACCATGGCCAAAACACGGCGTATTTGAATATTAAGGTTTTGGCAAACTTTGCACCCGTTTGGCAGAAAAACTGCAGTTGGCAAGTCGATTCCAATAGATTGTGGATGGAATGTCATGGGTTCCACACTGGGTTAAAACTATCTAATTGACCCTGGCAATGCTGTGCAAACACTTCCATTCGCGTGCGCCATTTTGATATAATCGTGTATTTCGGCGTAGTGCATTTGACTAAAAAATTCAATAAAATACACTATTTTTATTGAAAACTAAGTGTTAAAAATGTTAATCAATAATGCAGCATCAAATGAAGTTTAAAAGTTTGCATGGAAAAATGTTAGATTTTGTGAAAAGTGCGTTTGAAAAACAGGACTGTAGCGGAAAGTGAAACATTTTTCAGACGACCACAAAAGTTGCTCGTGCCCTGAAAGCGAAGCGTTTGTTCGGTCTCGTATATTCAACGCACAATACAAGGAAAAGAAAATTGTTGAAAATTACCAGCTTTCCCCGTAAAAAACTGTGAAAATGTATAATGTTTGAGGAGCTGGGAGTAAGCAGAAAATCGAGAAACATTTTAAAATTCATTGGGAATCGATATAAGTCAGCAAAATAAGGTGTGTATTTAGGCTGATCGGTATACCATGAAACTGTTTTTGTGAAAGTGATTACGACAAATGGGAACGCTTTGTTTTGCAATTATATTGTAAAAGTCATATTTTCATGTTATAAAAGTGTAAAGAAAAAACAGGTGCGGCCAGAAATAAGGATTCGCATATATAAATTATATATAGTGGACGATCTGTATATGAATCGTCTGCGCAAACAAATTGCCGAACAGCCTCCGGGTGGAGTCCTCGTCATAATTTTGACTTCGCTTGAGGCATAAAATTGGGAAGCGGGGTTATCCAAATGCCTTCTTTCCCACATTAATTGCAAATTAAACAGAATATATAAAGAGTTGGTGTCGACACAAATAATGAGCGAATGAATAGTTGAGGGAAATACAAAAGTATATAGTAGAAGTATATAAGATAAATGAGAATACATGATAAATACTAGAAAGGAGTAAATGATAAAAACAAAGACAATAAGAAAAAGCGGAGAAACTAGTTGTGTTTTCTTTTTTGGTACAATATTCGTACCATCGTTCACACTGTCGTCGACGGTGGCCATCGTTGCAGCTTCGTAGTTGCCATTGTCACCTTTGTGTATTTATTGGTATCTCTCTCACACTCGTTGACCAAGAGTAAAAAAGCCGCATGCGAGTGGGATAAATGGAAAGCGAGTAGATGAAAACCGCATAAAAGCAGATTATTGTACAACGGAAAACAAAACAAAGAGAAATACAGCAGAGTATAACAGTATAGAGCAGTATCCGTGTATTAAACGTGGACGACTACTACGAATGATAGGAAGAGGCAAAATCGCGACCGTCTGATTCGAAATATTTATATGGAAAACTGCTGGAAATGATTGTTAAAAATTTGTGAGTACTTTATCATACAAAGGAACGATTTAACTGACTAAAGTAAAAGTTATACACATATTGTTTGCAATCATTCAAATATTTTATCAAAGCAAATTGCACATTACCTCGGTACGGGCCCGAATATTTTGCTATTTCAATAACCCGTCCGACAATTTTGTCTACCTCTGTAAATCGGCATGTGTACATATGCACATATATGCGCGGTTGCAGGGATGATATAAATGCGTAAGTATATCTTTTTCGTTTTTAGTAAGATTTTTTTAATTGGATACGTATTACTTACAATATATTTTTGGTAATTGTTTGCTTTAGTAGACAACTACTAAAACACGTCCGACATTATCGGGAAAGGTATCAAAAGGCGCGTTTGACCTCGGTAACAATAATTCGGAAGCAGATTTTCGAGTTTTTGTTTCAATGAAGAGTTATTTGCAATCAAAGTTGAAAATTTTCTGTCATTTTCATGTGGTTGTTGTAATCACAGATTAGGGTTTATCGAGAAGTGCAGAGGTGTGTTCTGCGCAGAAGTACTGTGGACCGCGTAGCCGGTGTTGGACCGGCTAAGGGTTATATTTTTGAAGTGCGGCCGAAGTCCGCCTACGCAGAAAGGTGTTCTGCAAATAAATACCTCGGATCAAGCCCTCTATTTGGGATCGGACTTGGGTTTTTTGCGAATAACTTTTCACTTGAAAATCCCCTTTCGGATTGTTGGTACCGAATTTAAAACGCGTCAAAGTTGGAAATTGTCTGTCATTTTCATGTGGTTGTTGTAGACAAAGGTACAGGGTGTTCCGAAAATTTCAAAAGTGTGTTCTGCGCAGAAATAATGGGGATCGCGTAGCCGGTGTTAGATCGGCTAAGGGTTATTTTTTTGAAGCGCGGCCGAAGGCCACCTACGACGAAAGGTGTTTTGTACATAAATACTATGGAACAAGTTCCCCCTTTGGGATCAAAACTGGGTCGTTTTTTTTTGGGTTTTTGCCAGTAACTTTTAAATTACTAATAATATTGAGTTTCCTCCACCGGATTAGGGTTTCTCGGACCGAAACGCGTCTCTGGATAACTATATACATATTTAGTGCAATTTTGGCAGTAAACGCTGAATGTGAAGTACTACCATTTTTTCAAGCACGGATACTGAGTTTTAGGTAGCTGTATACGACCGTACGTAACTGCTAATATAAATATCGGGAATGTATGAAAAGACGCGTTTTGACCTTCGAATATATATTTCTGTCAGGAGATATTTGCAAAGTTAAAAATTTTCTGTCATTTTCATGTGGTTGTTGTAGACACAGATATAGGGTGTTCTGAAAAGTGAAAAAGTGTGTTCTGCGCAGAAGTACTGGAATCGCGTAGCCGGTGTTGGACCGGTTGGGGCTTTTTTTTGGAACGCGGCCGAAGGTCGCCTTCGCAGAAAGGTGTTCTGCACATAAATACCATGGATCACGCCCCCCATTTGTGATCGTACTTGGGTCACTTTTTTTGTTTTTTGGCAATAACTTTCCATTCTAACAAAATGTTTATTTTTCGCTCTAGGATTATTGGTACTGATACCTTTCCCAATATTTTTAAATTGTTAGAATTACCCAGAAAATATTACACCCACCAGAAATATCCATTTGCTCACCTATTCCGCTGTATTGTTTAATTGTCAGTTAGGTATTAGTGGGATTAGATTGACATAGGAACGCTCATACCCTTGTTTGTTTGTTTGAGTAGATAAAAAAAACACTTCCCGACGGTTCTGGGGAGTGTTGACGGTAGGGCAGTCATTTGCCGGATATGGACCCGCTACGCTACAGTACATATTCCTGTAATACTAGCCCGACTTCCACGGGAACGATTTGTTATGGTCAGTGCGCCTTCTAGGTCATGTCAACCCTTCTACCGCACAAGAATAGATAATCGACTACTAAGCGATTAGCGATCATCGAGCAATTGCGAATGTCGAACCGATAGTTTAATGAGCGACTGTGAATACTTAATCGATCATCTTTCTACTACCATTTTACAATCGCTGGCGTGTCGATGAGATTTGAAAAGTGCTAATAAAATGGATAAAAAGTAAATCATTAAACAAAAAATTGATAATATGTAAATAAACATTAAAAATATGCAGTTTTTGTTCGATCAAGTTACACACTACCAAAATAAAATGAGATCGATTCAATCGAAATATTTCTATTCTACTGCAAATCGACACTCGCAATAGTGGTGATATTCTAACTACAATCCGGATCGGTAGTCAATATCGTCGATTCTTGTAGAATGAAACGTTTCAAAATGAAAAACCATAATTTGCTATGGGATGTTATATTTAACTTCCTAATGTCGTATTATGTAATTTGCTGGTGACCTTCAATACCTGATTTCTATCTGGCAACAGGCTGGGTAATTGCGAAAAAACGTACAAAAATTGCCGGAGAGGTATCAAGAGCCGCGTATCGGTGCCAGGAATCATAATTCGGATCCTGAGAATAATTATTATTAGAAGTTTGCAAGCAAAGTTAAAAATTGTCTGTCATTTCCATGTGTGTAGCCGGTGTTGGACTGGCCGAAGGCCGCCAACTTACAACGGTGTTGTGCACATAAAAGCTTTAGATCGCACCACCGATTTAGGATCGGCCCAAGGTAATTTTTCGGTTTTTGCAAATACAGGGTGGCGCAAAAGTAATCCTCCTATCATAAAATGCTATAAATTTTGCGATTGGCCCCTAAAGTCAGTTCTGTTTTGACATTTGTGTAGTAAACACATGCGAAATACACGTTAATAAACAATGTTACGCTACACTGCTCCAGAAGGCGGAATATTGCTGACTATTTATTTGACCAATAATCGGTCGATGAAAAACGGTTACTGCGCAAAAGTAATCCTCCTATCAGAAAATGCTATAAATATTGCGATTGGCCCCTAAAGTCAGTTCTGTTTTGACATTTGTGTAGTAAACACATGCGAAATACACGTTAATAAACAATGTTACGCTACACTGCTCCAGAACGCGGAATATTGCTTACTATTTATTTGACCAATAATCGGTCGGGGCCAAACGGTTACTGTGAATGGTGAGCGCTACAGAGCAATGATCAACGAGTTCTTTTTGCCGCAACTTGATGAATTGGGATTGGAAAACATGTGGTTCCAACAAGACGGTGCAACAGCACACACTGCACGTGCTACAACCGATATGCTGAACATCGGAAGCTTACTTTTGCGCCACCTTGTATTTTCGAAAAAAAAAATTAAAATATTTGTTCTCCGGAGCCGGATTCTCATTACTGGGACCGAAACGTGTCTTTTGGTACCCATATCGACGATTTTGAATGAATATTAGCACTCGGTGGCGGTCGCAAACAGTTACCTGGTTGAACATTAGCACTCGGTGACGGTTGTGAAGGCTATTCCCTGCGGGTTAGGGGTTTAGAATATGCCGAGGTAGGCATACCGGTCGTAAGAGGCGACTAATATGCACAAAGGTAAAGACGTGCAACTCGATGGTTGATCTACGGATATGATGCCTCTCCCTTCTCATTACCCATCTTATCCTTCCTTACGGAGTGTGACATGACCTAGAATTTTTCACTGGTCATAAATCGGTACCACGACAATCGGGCAGTACCGGAGCGTACCGGGTTCAAATCCGGCCAAGGACTGTTAATTTGACAACACTCACCAAAACCTTCGGGGAGTGTTTTTGTCGTTACCACAACAACAAGGTGGTCCCTGTAGGGTTTCTTATAATTACTTTAAATTATTATTATTTTTCTACTTTCTATTTTGTACTTTGTATTTCATACTTGGCATTTTTAAAATATTTGAATCAGTTCAATTTTGTAATTGAAAATTTTTGAAAGTTAAACAAAAATAAGGTAATTGTTTCCTTTAGGAGACAACTGCTAAAACACGCCCAAAAATATCGGGAGGGGTATCAAACAACGCGTTTTGACTTCGGTATCAACAATCCGAAAGCGGATTTTCAATTTTTTGTTTCAGTGAAAAGTTATTCGCAAAGAACCCAAAAATGACCCAGGTCCGATACCAAATAGGCGGCTTGATTCAAGGTATTTATGTGCAGAACACCCTTCTGCGTAGGCGGCCTTCGGCCGCTCTTCAAAAAAATAACCCTTACCCGGTCCAACACCGGCTACGCGGTCCATAGTACTTCTGAGCAGAACACACTTCTGCACTTTTCGGTATACCCTAATCTATGATTACAACAACCACATGAAAATGACAACTTTGATGGCAAATATCTCTTCATTGAAATAAAAACTAGAAAATCTGCTTCCCGATTATTGTTCCCGAGGTCAAAACGCGTCTTTCCCGATAATTTCGGACGTGTTTTAGCAGTTGTCTCTTAAGGAAACAATTACCAAAAAAAAAAAAGTTTTTCAAACTGATATTGACAAATTAAATTAACAAAGAATTATGGTAATTGTTTCCTTTAGGAGACAACTGCTAAAACACGTCCAAAAATGTCGGGAGAGGTATTAAACAACGCGTTTTGACTTCGGTATCAACAATCCGAAAGCGGATTTTCAATTTTTTGTTTCAGTGAAAAGTTATTCGAAAAAAACCCAAAAATGACTCGGGTCCGATCCCAAATAGGGGGCTTGATCCAAGGTATCTATGTGCAGAACACCTTTCTGCGTAGGCGGCCTTCGGCCGCGCTTCAAAAAAATAACCCTTAGCCGGTCCAACACCGGCTACGCGGTCCACAGTATTTCTGCGCAGAACACACTTTTTGCACTTTTCGATCCACCCTAATCTGTGATTACAACAACCACATGAAAATGACAGCAAATTTTCAACTTTGATGGCAAATATCTCTTCACTGAAACAAAAACTCGAAAATTCGCTTCTGGATTATTGTTACCGAGGTCAAAACGCGTCTTTTGATACCTTTCCTGATAATTTCCGACGTGTTTTAGCAGTTGTCTCCTAAAGGAAACAATTACCAGAATTATTATTTGAACTTAAAAAATATATGGACTACCTTCATATAATTAAAAAATATAAAAGATAAATAAATATAAATATAACATAAAAAACTTTAAATAGGCTCATAAAAATATCCATTTTAAATAACATGTGTTTTGCCAATAAAATACAACACTGAGCGCGCTGTAGCAGCAAACTATTATACGACGTACAAAACGAACCGACTGCTTTGAATATGTTGATTTTAGCTATCCAAAGTAAAAAGTCCGGGAACCATACGAATGAATGTACGTACTTAGTACTTTGATTCGTCGTCTCGTTTGCTTGGTGTGGATACATTAAAAACCTGTGATTTTCGACAAGAGTTTAGTGGAATTAGTTCAAAAAACAAACAAATTTTATAATTACATTTATCCAATTTAATTATGTGAAATATTAAATTGAAAAATATATTTCCGAGTTCTATGTAACAAATGAATATGAAACATAAATTACGAAAAAACCATAAAACATCTACTTTTCGCGTTGCACAAAATCTCGCACAAGTATCTGCTTATGAATTGTAAGTGCGACGGTAGATACCTCGGCATATGAATGCAATTTAATTCGTATGTGCCAACAAGAGATAACTAGTGTGCCGCCACGATAACACAACACAAAAACAACAGTATTTCGAACAGAAATATACACACAACTCAATAGATATTTTGTACGAGAGCGCGTTGGCTTTGTCGTTGCCTACTGTTTGTTTGGGTGTTTGCCTGCTTTTCTGCATGTCCGTCTGTAAAGAGAGTCACACAGCTACGAAACTAGGAAGAAGTAATAGGTTAAAAGAACTTATCACGGGTTGCGGTGCGGTGTAAAGCGTTTCACATTCATTCCAATCGAATCGTGTTTCTACTACTATTTGTTGGAGAATCTTATTGTTGTTGCTGTCTAAATGTTGGTTGTTTGCTGTTGTCTTTTTTGTTGTTGGCGTTGTAAAATTACCTCCATATTGGTTATATCTCCATAGAGTCATCATCATCGGCTTCAGGGCTGCTAATTTCGACGTTTCTGTCTTATTTTGTTGACTATTTGGGACAAAGACAACAATTTGCTCCTCCGTGTTAATATACATTTAAAAACAGGAAACTGAGTTAAAAGCGCATTAAAAAAAGAAATATTTAATACATATTGACATGTATACTTTGGGTGTTGGCAATTAAAAATCATTCGGAATTAATGTCTGTATACAGGCATTAGAGTGAATGAGAAAAAAGTTAAATATGCCCCTGTTATTGTTGTTTTGTGTAGTAGCATTGAATGGGTCCTGACGGCCCAAACAGGGCTATACTTATATTCTCAGTCCTTCGCTAAACATAAATTTGATTCGCCCTGGTACTTTCACTCATCAAATGTGTCAACTGGCGACCGATACTTACATTGACATCTGATCACCTACCAATTATCCTCTCGTCGTACATTTATTTACTGCAGCAAGGGGGACTGGACCGTTGATATTCCATACGACCGCTCGTAACTGCATAAACACGTGCAAAAATTTTGGGAGAAGTATCAAAAGGCCAGTTTTAACCTCAATAATCCGACAGTCGGGCAGTACCGAAAGGGAGTATCGGAGCGTAGCGGGCTTTTATCCAGCCAAGGACTGTCGATTCGGTAACAGTCCCTAAAACCTTCAGGGAGTGTTTTTTCGTCACAAACAAAATGCAACCTCTCCGACGGAGTCGGAAAATTATGGTCACTAGTCAATGCCCTATCGAATCGGGCCAAATCAATTACAAGGTCGCTATTACATTTGTTGGCAGCGTCAAACAGGCTATAATGCGTCCACCTGCTGACAGATGGTCGCTAACCACTTTCGTCATTCCAGAGATTTGGTAACAAGGGATTGTGGTACCCCTTCCAAAAGTGAATCGGCTACCAAGGTGAATCATATCGTCCGATATCTCTCCTGTCGCCCGTTGCGAGGTTATTGGAGACCACTCTGTTCCCATATAACACTTCAACTTGCACTTGGCCGAACACCAACATGGTTTCGGGAAGTCACGCAGCACTACATCTGCTTTGGATCCTTAAAACCATAGCCAGGCGTTAGATCACGAAGAATCAAACAAGGGGTGACACAGGGTGGTGTCCTATCCCCCTTTTGTTTAATTTTTATATTTCGAGGCTTCCTCCCCACCAGAGGAAGTGTCCATTGTTAGCTACGCTAACGACTGCATTTGTTCGCTCCAAACTTCAATATGCACCTTATAAAGGGTGTTTTTTTAGGGGTATAGAACTTCGAATTGAAATAAAACACAAGAAAATCGTTTTAAGGTCCATCAATTTGGCTTTATTGGAAGGATAATTTTATGCCATTAATGTTTAAATATGATTTCGGGCATGTGGCCGCCGCGGCTGGCTCGAATAAAGCCAATTCTACAGGTCCAATTTTCAACCACTTTTTCGAGCATATGGGGCCGTATGTCGGCAATAACGCCACGAATGTTGGCTTCCAATTCCCCTAACGTTTCTGGTTTGTTGGTGTAGACGAGCGACTTCACATATCCCCAAAGAAAATAATCCAATGGTGTCAAATCACACGACCTTGGTGGCCAATTGACAGGTTCATTCCGCGAAATTATGCGCTCATCGAATGTTTCCTTCAATAAATCGATTGTGACGTGCGCTGTGTGGCATGTAGCGCCGTCTTGTTGGAACCACAACTCATCCACATTCATGCCATCCAATTCGGGAACAAAATAGTCGGTTATCATGGCTCTATACCGGTCTCCATTAACGGTAGCTGCCTCTCCAGCATTATTGCGGAAGAAGTATGGCCCAATGACTCCACCAGCCCATAGAGCACACCAAACAGTCAGTTTTTGTGGATGTAATGGCGTTTCAAGGGTCTCATGTGGATTCTCTTCACTCCAAATGCGGCAATTTTGCTTGTTGACGTAGCCATTCAACCAAAAATGAGCCTCATCACTGAACAAAATTTTGCGATGAAAATCAGCATCGAAATCAATCTCATTTTCGGCCCATACACCAAAATCACGACGCATTGCATGGTCTCGCGGCTTTAATTCTTGCACAAGCTGGATCTTGTAAGGTCGCAAGCCAAGATCTTTGCGCAAAATCTTCCATAAAGTTGATGGACAAAGCTCCAATTGCTGTGCACGGTGGCGAATCGATTCATTCGGGTCCTCTTCAACACTTTGCTCTACAGCGGCAATTGTTTCTTCGGTGCGCACTGTTCGACGTCTCTGCGGATGCGTATTATCACATAGAGTAAACGTAGTGCGAAAACGATCCATGGTTAACCGAATTAATTGTTCTGATGGACGATTATGTCGACCATAAAATGGACGGAGCTCACGGTAAACTTCGCGAACTGAACCATTATTTTCGAAATAAATTTGCACGATTTGCAAGCGTTGTTCTTTTGTCAACCTGTTCATGATGAAATGGCAAACCAAACTGAACATAAATGACATTAGAGTTGCCAGATTTGACCACAAAATGCCAGTTTTATCTCTATTCGAAAAACAAACCTGTAAAAAAACACCCTGTACAAGGTGGCGCAAAAGTAATCCTCCTATCAGAAAATACTATAAATTTTGCGATTGGCCCCTAAAGTCAGTTCTGTTTTGACATTTGTGTAGTAAACACATGCGAAATACACGTTAATAAACAATGTTACGCTACACTGCTCCAGAACGCGGAATATTGCTGACTATTTATTTGACCAATAATCGGTCGGTGAAAAACGGTTACTGCGCAAAAGTAATCCTCCTATCAGAAAATGCTATAAATTTTGCGATTGGCCCCTAAAGTCAGTTCTGAAGTAAACACATGCGAAATACACGTTAATAAACAATGTTACGCTACACTGCTCCAGAAGGCGGAATATTGCTGACTATTTATTTGACCAATAATCGGTCGGGGCCAAACGGTTACTGTGAATGGTGAGCGCTACAGAGCAATGATCAACGAGTTCTTTTTGCCGCAACTTGATGAATTGGGATTGGAAAACATGTGGTTCCAACAAGACGGTGCAACAGCACACACTGCACGTGCCACAACCGATATGCTGAACATCGGAAGCTTACTTTTGCGCCACCTTGTATATGGAGGCCATATCATGCTGTTCACAAACCGTTTTGAGAATGTCCAAAAGTGCTGTAATCCGTACTACGTTTCCGATTAATAAGTTTGTTACCACTATTTGATATTTATTTATGTTATTTGTACAAGTAAGACTGAGGCCCGGTTTCACCAACTCGACTTAACTTAGTTAAGTCGCGATTTTCACTTTTTCAGTTTCACCACCTAACTTAGCTAAGTCACAACTTAGTCAACTTGCCAGCTGACTTATTCTCCACTAAGCAGTGTTGCTGTGGTTCGAAACCTTAATGTCAGTAATCCTGCTAATTTGTTTTGTGCAACGTCCCAGTCGGAAACTTGATCATGCTTGACTTTAACGGGGTAAGCGTAGATGCATGTAAACGCTAGTTTTCAAGCATGCAACCATTACGAAACTATCTTTTTCAATTAAGCGCTAATTTTATTACCTTCCAGCTAAAGAGAAATGGGTGTAAGATCAATACATTCCTTCGTGTATAGTCATACATGCCAATTTCGCACTGGGATATTGGGATGCGCAGAGTTGTCTGGTATGAAAAAATACTACTATGCATAAAACAGCTGATCGGGTTGTTGTGCTCAAAATTATTTAAGTCGCTCAGTTGGTGAAACCCAAAATTAAGTTAGTCTCGAATCTGTGCTAACTTAAGTCACGACTAAGTTTTAGTCTTAGGGCCGGTTTCACCAACGCGACTAAGACTAAAACTAAGGGCCGGTTTCACCAACGCGACTAAGACTAAAACTAAGTCGTGACTTAAGTTAGCACAGATTCGAGACTAACTTAATTTTGGGTTTCACCAACTGAGCGACTTAAATAATTTCTAGCACAACAACCCGATCAGCTGTTTTATGCATAGTAGTATTTTTTCATACCAGACAACTCTACGCATCCCAATACCCCAGTACGAAATGGGCATGTATGGCCATACAAGAAGGAATGTATTGATCTTACACCCATTTCTCTTTAGTTGGAAGGTTCTAAAATTAGCGCTTAATTGAAAATGATAGTTTCGTAATGGTTGCATGCTAGAAAACAAGCGTTCACATGCATCTACGCTTACCCTGTTAAAGTCAAGCATGGTGAAGTTTCCGACTGGGGCGTTGCACAAAACAAATTAGCAACATTCCTGACATTTAGGTTTTGAACCACAGCAACACTGCTTAGTCGAGAATAAGTCAGCTGGCAAGTTGACTAAGTTGTGACTTAGCTAAGTTACGTGGTGAAACTGAAAAAGTGAAAATCGCTACTTAACTAAGTTAAGTCGAGTTGGTGAAACCGGACCTAAGTCGTGACTTAAGTTAGCACAGATTCGAGACTAACTTAATTTTGGGTTTCACCAACTGAGCGACTTAAATAATTTTGAGCACAACAACCCGATCAGCTGTTTTATGCATAGTAGTATTTTTTCATACCAGACAACTCTGCGCATCCCAATATCCCAGTGCATCCCAATATCCCAGTGCGAAAAGGGCATGTATGGCTATACAAGAAGGAATGTATTGATCTTACACCCATTTCTCTTTAGTTGGAAGGTACTAAATTTAAAGCTTAATTGAAAACGATAGTTTCGTAATGGTTGCATGCTAGAAAACAAGCGTTCACATGGATCTACGCTTACCCTGTTAAAGTCAAGCATGGTGAAGTTTCCGACGGGGGCGTTGCACAAAACAAATTAGCAACATTACTGACATTTAGGTTTTGAACCACAGCAACACTGCTTAGTCGAGAATAAGTCAGCTGGCAAGTTGACTAAGTTGTGACTTAGCTAAGTTAGGTGGTGAAACTGAAAAAGTGAAAATCGCTACTTAACTAAGTTAAGTCGAGTTGGTGAAAGCAGGCCTTAGTCACGTTGGTGAAACCGGCCCTGAGTCTTTTGTAAGTACATCAATCTGATTAAATAACTATATACTTACAAAGGAAATGTAGCTTAAACTATTTTAAAAATTAAAAAAGAAAATAACTTAAAAATTATACAATTAAAACATCTTAAAACCATAGTTCGGTAAAGTAAAGATAGGACTTTAAATTGAAATGGTACTTATGGGATGAGAAAAGATAATACTGCCAGCTTACAACACTCTGCTTTATGAATAGCTTTTGTCTTGGAAGGAAGTGAGTTCCACAAACGGATTGTACTGACAAAGAACATTCTGGAGGAGACTGTGTATTTAAAATTCGGAACCAATAGATTCGAAGTCGGGGTGGACTTGCAGAAATTTAGATTTTTAAATAAGTAGTGCGGATTTTGATAATGTATCAACTTATGTAAGAACCAGAGATTTCTCAATTTTAGGAAATTATAAATGTCACATCCGAGAATTTGCGTGGAATATGAAGATATATGATCAAAATTCCTTTTAGAAAAAACGAACCGGGCAACATTGTTAAAAGCAAGTTGCAATTTGTAGAGAGATATTGAATCCAGGTTACCGTAAATTAGTTCACTATAAGATATTTGTGGTAGTATAAGTGCTCTGATCAGCTTCAAATAGGCAGTTCTGTACAAATTTCTTAGGGTATTATATATCTTGCTGACCACAAGATTAATATGGTAATTTAAATTTGTTACCACATCGTGGAAAGATATTTTATCCCCGTTAAGCGTAATTTCAGGAAGGCTGTTTAAGTCGTTTGACATGTTTGAAATTGCTATCGCCTTTGATTTAGTTGCATTTCGAGACAATTTATTTAAGTGGGCCCAGTTTACTATACGTGCTAAATATTCATTCAGCCTTGCAAGTAAGTCTTCTGTGAGCTCGATAGGGCGAGACATGTATACATATTTGTGTATCGTCTGCATAAAGATGTATGGATGTATTGTGACAATAGCTAACAATGTTGTTAATGAAAAGTGAAAACAAAATCGGACCTAAGATAGATCCCTGAGGAACACCAGATGTTATATATTCCAAAATAGAGATTCGATCATCACATTGAACTCGCTGAAATTGCTCAGAGAGGTAACTTCGCATTAACTTTATAGCATAAGGGCTGAAATTATAATCGATTTCAAATAGGAGAACGCTTTTGTCGGTTTCTTTTATTATTGATCTTGTTTCTGGAAAAATTGATTTCACTTCTCTTCTTCAGCTTATCAATTTCAATGTTCCTTGCAGAAACTTTCGTAATTTTGAAGTTTTTTGTGTTGGTTTTAATAGAATTGTCTATGGAGCTAACGTCCTTTGAATAGAACGCTATCTGAATTTAACTCTTTGTCAAATTTTCTAGATTTGGATTTAACGAACTCCAAACTGTTAATTCAATTTAAATTAAAAACTTATTTTTTGAGTAACAATTACTTCAAGTAAATATCAAGTGTAATCTTAAGTGTCTATAGAGTGCACTTCAGGAAAGTTGGAATATATAAAATTGATTCTTTATTATGAATGAGTCAGCTGGTTTTCTATGAACATTAAGTTAGCGAAACACCCCAAACAAATCGAGTCACTCTGGTCCAACCCTGTGGAAACTGCGCGTTTCCTCGGACTTCCGTTAGAAGAGCCTGATGACAATTTAGAGTGATCGAGCCCATTGGGCAGGGCGAAGCACTGTTCACAACAACAACAACAACAATCGAGTCGGGACCAGGTGGATAATTTGCTGTGATTTCGCCGGGAAAGAATTAATTTTTGCCGTGTAATTTTTTCTCCGAATTTTGGAGTGCGTCGCTAACTTGACAACAACTTAGCGAAGCACCCCAATGAAAACCGTGTTAGAGACGAGATATCGAAACCGTACTTTTGGCATGTTGTTGTAACGACAAAAACACCCCGAAGGTTTTGGGGAGTGCTGTCGAACTGACAGTCCTTGGCCGGATATGAATCCGGTACTACCTTGCGGTACTGCCCGACTGTCGTGGTAGCGATTTGGTATGACCAGTGGAACCTTCTAGGTCATGTCACCCCTCCTTCCGTAAGGAAGGATAAGATGGGTAATGAGAGGGGAGAGGCATCATTTCCGTAGATCAACCATCGAGTTGCACGTCATTACCTTTGTGCATATTAGTCGCCTCTTACGACCGGTATGCCTACATCGGGCATATTCTAAACCCCTAACCCGCAGGGGTAGTACTTTTGGCATAATTTGCCGTGATTATTTTGGCATTCAAATATTGCTCGACTATTTCATAAAGGGTTACTTCGTGTCAACTTAGCTAAAGCACCCTAATGGAAACTGTATTAGAGAAAAGATATCGAAACCGGCTTGTGGCATAATTTGATAATTTGCCGGGAAAGAATTCAGAGGGAGTAGGTTGTCCTCAAAAGTACACCTACTGCTCTCTCGCTTTGCTATAGAATACTGCATGGATTAATCTTTTGGCAGCATTTTGAAAGTACTCTCACATAGGTGCTCCATAGAGTATTCAGAAGCAAATTAAAGGGTACCCCGAGATGGATTAGGTGATTCAATCACCGGACATTTCCATGTAAATTGGGCCACTTTTTATATGAATGAAGATACTCTGATACTCCATCGCCTTTTACAGGGTAGCCATAGCAACCGGTGGTTACCATAGTAATCCGTGCTCACACGTACTTGTCGGCTGGCGTTGATGAAAATCAAAAATTTTAGTATTTTCCGTTTGACTGTTGGTATATTTGTTGGTGGCCGAAGTGTTTGACAAGCAAACAAGCATAGTCGCTTCGCGGATCTCATGACGAACTCATAATAATAATAATAATTTCCAACGGATAACCCACCATCCCGCCCAACCGACACGAGGGGCGCATTCGCATAACGCACGGCTTTTTTTTTAAATATATATATTGCCGAGTCGTTGAAAGGCAGGGGTTTGTTAAGTGTCGAGATCTAAAACCTCTCAGCTACAGAGGAAAACTCATCAGCTAAGTAACACAAGAAATTAAAACTTATAAATAATGTATAAAGCCAAGAAAGAATCAGTTCGATTGTAAAGATTAAATTCATAAAGTTGCTAAGGGTTAAGCGAGGATAATATCGATTTTTTAATGCTAAAAAGCGAGTCAGAAATATCAAATGTTCTGGAGTGAGTGTTATAATTATCACACAAACATCGGAAAGGCTCATTGAATTCAAAATTAGTCCTACACAAAATAGGTTTAAAATGTCTTGATGGCCGAAAAGGAATGTTAAAGTTTACTTCTCCCAACAAAAATGGGCTAGAGACTAACCCGTTTAATAATTGTATCATAAATATTGTTCCGAGCATTTCTCTACGACTAGCAAGGGTAGGAAGGTTAATAAGTTTCAAGCGATTAGTATAGGGAGGCAAATTATACAAGGAATCCCATGAAAGATATCCTAAAGCGAAAATTAAGAATTGCTTTTGAACCGATTCTATCCGATCAACGTGCACCTGGTAGCTCGGATTCCAAATAATTGAGCTATATTCTTATATCGGTCTTACTAATGTTGTAAAAAGGGCTTTAGTTACGTACGGATCACTAAATTCTTTCGACCATCGCTTAACGAATGATAAAACACCCCTAGATTTATTGACGGTTGCATTAATATGGATATTCAAGCTAAGTTTACAATCCATCGTAATTCCCAAGTCCACAAAATCATGCACTTGCTCAAGACTATGGTTGTTGATTATGTAGGAAGCTGGCTGTGTGTTTCTGCGCGAAAAACACATATATTTACATTTTTTAAGATTGAGTGGCATATAGTTTAGATCGCACCAAGCACCCAGTCTATCAAGATCTGATTGAAGTAAAGCTCTATTTTCGCTCACCGAGTAAGACATAAAAATCTTAACGTCGTCAGCGTACATAAAAATTTTAGAAAATTTTAGATATCATTAATGAACAGCAAAACAGGATCGGGCCAAGATGGCTACCCTGAGGAACTCCAGAAGATACATCAATGACATTAGATAGCGCATTTTTAAAAACTACTCTTTGTGTCCTGAAAAGAAGATAAGAAGATATCCAGCGAGTGAGACTGGGTTGAAAGCCCAGTAGAATAAGTTTATGAATAAGTAACGAATGGCAAACTTTGTCAAACGCTTTACTGAAATCTGAAAATATTTGTCAGTTTTTATCTTTTTAACTCAAAATATTTGCAATTCTTTCAGAAAAGATAATTCAGCAGTTGCAGCATGCAATGTATGATTAGAACTTATTTTATTGCAATAGCAAAAAAATATAAAAAATATCGCTTAAATAAAGTTTCAGAAAAAACATTTATCAAAAGCTTTCGTAAAAAAATTTTGTTGACTTAATCAACGTGCCGTTTTGATTATAAGACTCTTCTTTTCAAACCATTTATAATCGAAAAATCAGAATTTTGCAAGCTTAATATTTATTTCGGAAAGCTTTTTAAGGATTTATTATAAGTTTACTTTGCTTGTTGAGAAGAATCTTTATGAACACAACTTTCCTTTTCAATAGTTTCATTACATTTTCTTTAATTTAATTACAGATAAATCTCAAGCGCAGTTGAAGCGGCCGTTGACGAAAACATCAACCCTCTTGCAACCGCAACTGCGAGCAGGTGTTTCCAATTGGATTGAGTCAAAGGAGTAATGAATGAGAAAATAAAATCACCCTCTGGGCAGGGTGGTGCAGCTGGCGGAGGGGTAGGCGGAGCAGGTCCTCCAAGTGGACCCATTGCTTCAATTGGATCTGGAGGTGGTGGTAATGGTGGTACCTCAACTGGTGTGCCGGGTGGGCCAAATCCAGCCAACTCAGCGATAGGTGGTGGACCTCCGCCTAGTGGGGTACCTACAACAAACAATGGTAGTGGTGATCCACAACAGCAAACAGTACCACATAGCTATGGACCGCCTGGTAGTGATCCTGCTGCGGCAATATCACACTATCATTTACATCAGCAACCACATCCACAACACTTGCCACACCAGCAAGGCGGACCGGGAGTGCCACAAAATCCTGGGGAACATCCACAAAAGGATGAATATGGGCAAAGTCCCTTAGGTGGACCACCACCGCCACCACCCGGTGGTCATCACCCCGTTTATGGACGTTATCATCATCCAGATCCAAATATTGATCCCTATCGTTATGGGCATTCCCCTATGCAACAAGCACCACCTGGTGGTAAACCACAACAGCAAGCAGGACCTCCAACAGGACCTGGTGGTGGTATTCCTTCACCGAATCGACCACCACAGCAACGGTATATTCCAGGTCAACCACCACAAGGTCCAACACCCACATTGAACTCGTTGTTACAATCGTCGCATCCGCCACCACCGCATCGTTATGCCAATAGCTATGATCCGCAACAGCAGCAACAAGTTGCACAACAGCAACAACAACAAGGAGGACCACAAGGTACGCATGGACAACCACCGCCACCCCATCAACCATATGGTGGGCAACAAGGTTGGGCACCACCACCACGTCCATACAGCCCACAATTGGGACCATCGCAGGCTTATCGAACTCCTCCACCGGTAAGTTTTAATCTATACAATTTTACTTTATTATATTTAAAAGTAAGCGAACATGATAAGAACGAAAGGAATTAATATACGCATTATAGATATAGTAAAGGAGGCACCGGCATAATTAGAGAATTTCGAAAGAAAAACAAACAATAAGCTTACCGGCAAATTTATTGTTCTAGTTGGGATATCCCCTATGCTAACTCATGACAAAGCAGAAACATATGTGCATACTTTGAGTTCATACCCTCGCTGTTCAATTCATTCATACATTTAGTAGCCGCTGAGTAGAATTTTGCCGCTATTAAAAAAAAAACAAGAGGTACAACAAAAAAAAAAAATAATCACAACAAAACATAAAAGTATATTTATAATACGGATAGAAATTAAAAAGAACAACAATAAAGCAAACATCCACCTTATAAATAAATATATTTACATGTACATACATATATGTACTATAGTATGGGTGTAGGTATGTCAAACATGCATGAATGTATGTATGTACATGCAGACATTTATAGCACTAAACGGCATAAAAAATTGTATTACGTGGGTACTATTTAGTAGAGACGGACATCATTCAAACCAAATTACAAATATACCCATATGCACATACATTTGAACAACGCGTCTCAAGCAAGTTGCCCTGCGCTTGTAGACGTCACCTTTAATAAATGCCACTAAGGCCCGGTTTTTCAGTCCTTGGTTAAGCTCAGTTTAAACTTAGTTTGCTTAAACTCGGCACAAATTTAAACTCCAGTTAAACTGCAGAGCGGTTTTTCAGTGTGAGTTTAAGGCCGCTTTTAATATTTGCTTTTTATACGGCAACATTGGTTTTTTCTTTATCTAGATACGGCAACAGATAATATTTGTATACATATTCAACGCCATTGCTTCTCCTCAGCATTGTAATAGTTAGCATTTCGCCAATTTCTGCATCACTATAATCACTTTGGTCAGATGATATATCCAGTATTTAATTAAATATAAAAATATCGTCATTTCTTAATTGCGTTCAGCTTATTGTTTCACAACCAAAACCATCAAATATGCAAAACAGCTGACAGGTTAACTAGAGTTTAACCCTGCCGAATTGACCCCTTAAACTACGTTTAAACTTCGTTTAAAGTTGACTGAAAAACTGCGCAACAAGTTTAAGCTTAGTTTAACTGACAAATTGAGTTAAACTTGTACTGAAAAACCGGGCCTAAATGATATATACTTACTTTCATTCCTACAAATATACATTTGATATACAGACACTGCCTGATAGAGTTGGTACAATCTCTTCTACAACCCAATATAAGCATGTAGGCACTTGTTGTTGTAATCTGCTTGCTTTGCACAGCACTGGCATGGTGTCCATATGTATGTGCATAGAAATGCATGAAAGTGTGTCAATAAGTGTTTGCCGTGTTTTTATGAATGAAATATATAACAAAAACAAGAAAAAAAACAGGCATCAACCAGCGTGGCGGTATCTTTTGCTCAACAACAACAACAGGAACTACAAAGTATTACCATTCAAAGAGCACAACAGAGAAAATGGTTTAACGTTCAAGTTAAACTGAGTGTGTCAGCCAGTCAGCAGTAACAATCAGGCCATATACCCATGCTCATGCCATAACATTGCAAACCTATGTACATACATATTTATGTACTTACTTATGTACCTATTGCGAGAAGCAGCCGCCGCAAAAATCACAAGTTCAATTTTCAACGACTTAAAGGGATACTCTCTGCACTACAAAGATGGTAAAAATATACCAATGACTGACTGATACGCAACAAGCAGCAGCAAGTGGAGTTGGACAAAATAGCTTTTCGTGGCACTTTCGACTTGTGTTGTTTGTTTTTTGCTTAACTTGTTATTATGATTGTGGACATTGTTTGGCTGCCACGCGCGTACCTTCAAACCTACATATATGCAGAAATGTATGTTCAACAAACAAATGGACGTACCAATTTGGCGATAATTCGCCGGGCTTTGCTCTTTTCTGTGCTGCTCGTATAAAAAGATCTGACTTTGTGTGTGAGTGCCAGCACAAATTTGCTACAATTTGTCTGATGCTAAACTTTATATAATTTTTGTTGTAGATCCTACCTTTAACCACATGTTCAGCCTACATGCCCATAAAAAATTGTCATCGAGTTCATCTGACGTTAGTCTTAGATTACATAGGTTGCGATTTCGATACAGTTCTGCTAGAGTGAGGTTCATGTAATACAGGATTTCCCAACATTTTTTTGGGTGAGGCACCCCGTACTATTATAACAATTTTTTTTGCACACCGCCTACTTTTTCAAATACAAAAATAAAGATCATTATTTATTTATTTTATTATGTTTAGTTTTAATTAAAACTAGAGCAGAAAAGCCTGTCCCGCACAAGTATGAAAAGAAACAAGCAAGAAAAAGAAACAATGCTTTACGAATAAGCAAGCTTATTTCGATTGAACAGGCAGTATTTTCATCCACAATTTTTTCCAACGTCAAAAGATGATTATTTTCTTTCCCGGCGAATAAGCGTCCATTTCTAGAAATTCTTTCTGAACTATTTCTAATTAGTTTTTATGCCAGATTTCCAGTTTTTATTTTTAATTGCTGCGAACAGTAAAGAAAAATTTAAAACATTTTCAGACAACAATTTTCGATACCAAAGTTAGAGCTTTTCTATGAACCCCTGAGTTCTATCATAATTGCTTGCATACTGCCATTTGAAGTTGAGCTCATTCAAGTCACAAAATATGTCAGTTAAAGAAGCCAGCTTCCATGGAAATGTGTCATCTGTGTTTTTCATTGGGCTCAAGATAAAGAAATAACTCTTCTTTTAATTCGTAAAGGCGGGAAAACATGTTGTCTTTATATAGCCAGCGTAATAACCCTACGGGACATATACGTATGGAACAGAATATGTTGGTGACCAGAATCGAGATCCTCGCAAAGTAAACTAAACCAAGTAAGCTTTGACATATTTCCATTGCACATTTTTATAGCTGTAAATGTTTCAAATGCCCTCAACAAATATTTAACTTCCATTAGTTGCTATTAAATATTTATGAGCAATGGAATTAAAAAGAGAGCTTGTGAAAAAGTTGCATTTGCAAGTTGAAATTGTGAAGTTGCTGAAAACGTTGGATGTTAACCGTAGCTTCGATTCAAGAAAAGTGGATAAAGATTGTTCGTGAGCGGATAAAGCGGAATAGTGCATTTTCTAGAAAGCAACTGGCTAAGGACCTCAATGTCAGCCACAAAACCATCAGAAACATTATGGGCAAGAACTTGAAAATGAAGGCTTATAAGAAAAAAAGAATTCATGGTCTAAGGGAACGACAAAATTGTGTTTTTCGATGAGAATTGTTTTACAGGCAAGCCATAACTCGCAAAATTAGCGCATCAATACAACCAGTATGGCTAACATTCCAACTGACAAAAAAAACTATTGAGAGGTTTCAAAACACCTCCTCTGTTATGGTTTAAGCAGCCATATCTGCAAAAGGCAAGCTACCACTCCTTTTCATTGACAAAGGCGTAAAGGTTAAAGCAAAATATTATTTGGAGGAAGTTCTTGTGAAGCACTTATCTCCTCATGTATCCAGGCTTTTCGGCAGAAACTCATACTGCTTCCAAGAAGATTCTGGTGCAAAGACAATAATCTTTTATTTTATTTCTGTAGGCCCCCTTCTCCAGATCTCAACTAGATCTCATAAGATATAAACTGCTTTAAAACTGGTATGAAAACTAAGTCTTACTATTCAGACAATTATCTGAAGAAACTGGTATGTTTAACATGGCAACGAGATGTCAATTGTCAGATTCGGGATAGAAATATGCCACTAAAACTAGTTCAAAATAAACCAACAAATCACGGTTGCACCGCAGTGGTAACTCTTTAGTGAAATTAATTGAAAACCTCTTGGCATGGTACATAAGTACTCGGCCAACAGGGCAGAGGTCACAGACTACAGCTTCGGTGCTGGTAGAGATTTATTCTGTTTTGGCCTAGTTAGCTCTTACTGAAAAAAGTAGTTTAAGCTGGATCCAAAACCTATGTACAAGACTTTTAGCTTCTGTTTGAATGCTCATTAGCTGCATAAGTAATTGAAGTCACAGTATGTGCACACAACTTTTTCAACCGTATCTCAAAGTTTGATTGGTCTTGTGGTAAAAGCAAATGCCATTTGTCGCCTTTATATTTTCGGTTGTTTTTCTTCACTCACTCATACATGAGCATAACAAAACAGACAAACTGTCACTTGTATTTGTATTTGTACAAGGTGGCGCAAAAGTAAGCTTCCGATGTTCAGCATATCGGTTGTGGCACGTGCAGTGTGTGCTGTTGCACCGTCTTGTTGGAACCACATGTTTTCCAATCCCAATTCATCAAGTTGCGGCAAAAAGAACTCGTTGATCATTGCTCTGTAGCCCTCACCATTCACAGTAACCGTTTGGCCCCGACCGATTATTGGTCAAATCTACTACACAAATGTCAAAACAGAACTGACTTTAGGGGCCAATCGCAAAATTTATAGCATTTTCTGATAGGAGGATTACTTTTGCGCAGTAACCGTTTTTCACCGACCGATTATTGGTCAAATAAATAGTCAGCAATATTCCGCGTTCTGGAGCAGTGTAGCGTAACATTGTTTATTAACGTGTATTTCGCATGTGTTTACTACACAAATGTCAAAACAGAACTGACTTTAGGGGCCAATCGCAAAATTTATAGCATTTTCTGATAGGAGGATTACTTTTGCGCCACCTTGTATTTGTATTTATTGAACAATTTTCCTAGCAAAACAATTTAACAAAAATTATTTTATAGTGCTAGTCAGGAATAAATTAAATAAGACTTGTATTTTAAGTAAATGGTTAATTTTATGACATGAAATTTTATGGATATTTTAAATCAGTGAAAGAAAAGAAAAATGGAGGGTAGTAGGATTGTATACACAATGGAAAGAGAAAAAAGAACAGATATTAGAATGCATTTTCAGTAGGAAGAAAAATATAATATTAAAATTTTTTGAAGCGCAGTGCATTACTTATCAGTCTTAGTCTAGAGGGAAGTGAATTCCAAAGACGTATCGAAGTAATAAAGAACTGGCGATCTGACGTTAGCATTCGATATCTGAAGTGCGTAAGGAGTACGGATCTTGATGATTGAAGGAAATTTAGCCTTCGATATAAGTAATATGGTTCCTTCGTATAAATTAATTTGTGTATGGCAATAAGCGTTTTAACTTTTAAAAGTTTATCAAAAGAAATGCCAAACAACCGTTCCGCGTGATAAGATATGTGGTCAAGTCTTTTCAGCCCGCAAACATATCCGGCAATGTTGTTATACACAACATTAAGTTTCTTTTTGCATACAAAGTCACAATTAGAGTAAATCTCACAACCATAAAGGAGCGTAGGTATTAAGTACGCGTTTGCTATAAGTAGTCGAATATTTAACGGAGTAGTATTGTCAAAAATTTAATTATCCAGGCCAGTTGTATCGAGTGACTTTATTAATAACTATACATTTGACTTCCTAGGGTTAAGACATAAGCCGTTCAATAAAGCCCACGCACCAATTTGATTCAAATCATATTTTAAATTATTTATACACGAACTTTTACGATCACTAGGACAACACATATACAATGGGACGCCATCAGCATAGATATGGACATTAGAATACTTAAGGACATCTGGTAAGTCATTTATGTACAAAACAAACAACAGGGGACCAAGGATTGAGCCCTGTGGGACCCTCTCAAAACACTTAAGAAGTCTGGTTTTCTATTGCCCACACTTACGGCCTGACTGCGGTAGGCAAGATAGGATCTGATGAGGTCAGGCGCATGACTGGAGAAATTAAATAAACTTACGAGCTTCTTACAGAGAAGATTGTGTTCTACCGAGTCGAAAGCTTTTGAGTGGTTGAGAAGGGTGAGGAAAGCAGTACTATTTTGATACATTTTTTCTCGAATATCCTCTATCACAGATAGAAGCGCCGTAGTACAGCTCCGTTTTGACCTAAAACCAGACTGGCAATCTGTAAGAAGGTTGTTATCATGCACGTATGAAGTAATTTGTCCATGCAAAACACGTTCAACTACCTTGGATAGGAAAAGCAGAATGGCTATGGGCCTATACTCTTTGTTTTGCTTTGGAATTGGAATAATCTTAGCAGCTTTCCAACTTTGAGGAAAAACACAGGTCGTTAGAACCGAGTTGATCAAATATGTTATGTAGGTAAGGCATTGGATATCACAGAAAGTATGGCTTGCACGACATCATAATCACCAACATAAACTCAAGAGGACTAGCATCTACACGAGCACAGTAGTTATCAACACATACATTATCAGCAGACTTAGGTAGACTTATAAAATTTGTATTGATCTCGTTAACGTCAACATCGGGGAGGTCAAAGAGGTCACCTTTGAATTTACCAAATACTTATACTTTCATTATTATAATGAGCTCGGACTGAAAATTAAATCGAAAAGTAAAGTCCTGTCTCGACTAAAAAATAACACTATAAGTCACTTATCGTACCCGTCTTGCTGTAGGGTGCAGAAGCTTGTACACTCATAACATCTGATGAGGCGGCTCTGGGTGTATTCCAGAGAAAGATTCTTCGAAACTTTTATGGAAGATGAATTAAAACTCAGCAGCTTCACTGGCAAGGCCATGTTGTGCGAATGAAGGTACTCTTATCGGCACCTGCCTGTGGTAGCAGATTAAAAGGGAGACCACCACTCCAAAGGAAAGACAAAGTGGATACCGACTTGCGATCCCGTGGTGTTTTCTATCGGTGCCAGATGTCAGAGAAAAGAAACGACTGGCGAGCTATGTTGGGGCCAAATTTAAATTTTGTGATTTATCAAGTTGTGGTGGTTTAGTTTTCAGAATAATCAAATTAATTGGTTTATAATTATATAAAAAAATGAGATTAATCAAGAAATTGATTTTAATTAAACGGTAAAAGTATTCTCTGATTATTTAATTAATCAAATTTTGGGTTAATTGATTAATCACACATTCCTAGTTAGAAAGATAGTTTTCCGGTTCTGGGTCCGATTCCAATTACCCAATCTGAAGAATTCGATTCCGGTTTCGGTGTTAACTCTTTTTCCGTAGCATCACTTCTTTATTGCATAAAACCCATAATTAATTTTTGTTTACAACTAAAGATGCAACAATCCACTGTAACAAAACAATTAATTTTCGTCTCTAGGCTTATTTTTTCGATCAACATAAATTTATTTGTGTTCACATTGTTGTTGTTACAAAGTCTCATTTTGTGAGTATGAATGTAGCATGAAAACAAACCGTCAATATGAGTATAACAACAATGGGGAAATAAAGAATATTCTGCAGTGACCCAGAAAAATTCACAAAAATAGTCATAAAAAATCAAAACAAAACAAAGAAACACTCACGTGTAGAAGCAAAAATAAACACAAAAAGGTGGAAATAAAATTGTATAAAAAATAAGCGCATCGTAAAGAAGTCAATGCATTCAACTGCATTTGTTGCAACGAGGCGCGCATCAAGACAATGTTGGTTCCGCTTTCTCGTCACCGCTAGCTGTTGCCTCCTCCTACCAATACACTCTCGCCACCCTCAGATGATTGCTATCTCGTCGTCGTCGTCGCATTGCACAAAACTTGGAAAATCGTAAAATAAAACACTTCTTCTTTTTTTTAGCAATGCAGTATTTTTTTGTATTTATTGTTGCCATCACGGTTTAAGCAGAACAATTGTGTACGATTTCTGGGTTGCAGTGCAGTGGGCATAAAGGGCACCAACCGCGCTCGAATGAAATATGCAGCAATAATAAACGCAGTGTATAAGATTTTCTTTAAAAATAAAATAGTGAGGCCATAACAACAAATGCCACGATGCCTTCCTTCCTCCTTGCGGCTATCAAACATACAAACGCAACCTTGTATTTCACTTCATAATTTTTTTGTGTCTCTGACATTATTTCTCGTGCAAGATTTTTTGTTTATTTTACTATCATCCAACATTGTTGTTTTTGCTATTCTCTTTCTTCCCAATTTTGTTACGTATTTTGCTTTATAGGTATTCTTCTCGCCATCTTTTACCATTGATAACTGCACCCTTGCACTACTTTCAAGTTTAGTTCTCAATTCTCGTACTACCTGCGTCAGTTAGCAGTTAAACTCTTTTTTTAACAATCGGACAAACCCGTTAATAATTCAAATTTGATATACGGAATCCTGAAAAGATTTTCTGATGCTTTTCCTGCTTGACTTATATTTACTAACTTAATATGACATAATCCTTCACGTCGATTCGATAATTCATGTTTGAAACTGCTTGATTTAAGGTCCCAAATGCTTGGGACTGCGTTTAAAAAAAATACTACCTTAATATGAACCAACAAGTTTCTTTGTAATTATTCAATTTAAAATAAAAAGTTCGTATTAAACTGGATGAAAAGTAAAAGCAAAAAGTCAGTAAAAATTTTCTGGTAAGTTGTAGTAGAAGTACTTCCCACTTTTTAGATGATGATGTCTATTCATGGATGCTAAACATGGTTATACTGAATTAAAAGTCCTTTGCCGCGTAGGACCCTAGTCATTCAGGCAGCCGTGAAAATGCCAGATTAATTCAATTGTTGTTAGTGAGAGAGGGAACAACAGAATATAAAGGAATAGGAGGTTTACACATTGACATAGAACCTGGGAATATCGATATTTAAGGCCAAATCTACCTTTCCCAACTTACCAGATTTTTATCTAAAAAAAGCTTCAAATGTACGGGGCGAATGTGTGCATTGACTGTTTTTTGTGCGCTGACAGGACGGAGAATTTGTGGCGAACATGATCGAATAAAAACCGAAGTTCGGTAGTGCTCTAATCTTGCACGATTGTCCGCCGAGCTTTTGGCAAATTCGATAGCAATGCTAAAACAATATGGATACTCACCTTTGAAGGCTAAACCAATACAAGCCGAAATAAGAAGTTGTAATTTAAAAATAAAAAGAAAATAGAATAGCCAGCACAAAAGAAAAGTATTTATTTCTAAAATAAAAAAAATTTTACCATGAATCCTGCTAAAGCGGAAACAACAAATTGGGTACAAAAAGGAAGTAAGTAGTACGGAAATGCCAGCTGTGAGCAAAAGGAAAAAATAACAGCCTAAGAGAAGAACCACTCAACAATTCATTCCCCAAAAAATTTAATCTGGATTGAGTTGTCAATTGTAGAATTTCAATTGCGTGAGAACAAGCTACTATGCGGATGTAATCACACAATAAGGACAAATGAAACTATGGTAGAATGGTTCGAAAATGAGTTGAAATTAATAACGAGGTGGCAGGGGATGGAATTGTGCTAACAAGACTATTAAGGCTGTGTTAGCATTATCCACGCAATGCGCTTTATGTACACCAGGGTTTGAAATAATAGCTGTGCCATTTGGAAATTCAAGATTTTTTGCCAGAATGATTGGTAGTGCAGAAAAGTGGAGTTGTAGAAAGTCGTTGCTTTGACTTGCTCGATCAAAACATAGGTTAAATCTGAATCTTAACTCGTCCATTTGCATATGAGTGGATGCATTAACCCGCCGAAAATGGCAAAACGCTTTATGATATGATGAAACGAAGTCCTTTTTGTTTGGTTCAAAAGGACGGCGACAGTATGTACGAACATCAGAAAATTCATTATTTAATCCCAGATATGTTTCCATGAATAAAACATGAAGGTGCCGAAATCAAAAAGGGAGAGGCGATTATAAGAGGAATAAGTAATTATTTTGTAATATTTTACTAAGCAATATTCTTTAGTGTTTGCTACTTTGTTTCGATGCATTCTTTGAATTTCGAAAGAAGTATGACCTTTCCGGTGGTCACCTCAAATTTTTATTTGAAAGATATTTTACTACTTTTGGCGCCGTATGAACCATGTAGCTTTGTGATTCTGAAAGACGAAGTGTAGGTTCGCTTCAGAAACTCCTTTATCTTATGGTGTTTTCAGATACACATTTGTATTGACTGTTCCCACTGAAACAGATATGACTACTACTGGAATGGCACCCTTTATCTGTAGCTTTTACAGTAGGAAAAGTGCACTTAGAAGACATATTGAGTTTGGTGTAAAACTTTGATCATGCCGTGTTAATATTGCAAGCGTATTATTGACTCGTCCCTTCGTAAAACATTCCCATTCAGACCATTTTTTCTGGAAAGCTTTTTACGCATGTGATGTCTGGTTAAATTTTTTTTTTTATTTCATGGATTGTTGGATTTTAGTTTTAAAGGATTTATATGCATGCATATACTTTGTGCCTTGGGTGGCTTGTATGTTTTTCTGATTCTTTTCTGTTATTGCTTTTTGTAGGTAAATATGTACCTATGTATATTATTTATTCATCCATACATCTGATTCTGAAAAGACATCACAAACATAGTCATCTTCATCATCGGTCGTGTGACGTCAATGACGCCGCCCCTACAAAGAACGAACCGTAAGACGAGTGTGTGTACTCACGTTACCGTTGTTTCATTCATTGATACCAAGTTTTTAAAACATTTTTTTTTATTGCTCACTTCCTTTTTTTCATTATTTTTCCTATTTTTACGCAATTTCTGGTTTGTTTACATTATTTTTGATATGCTTACCCGCCAAAAAATGTAAGCCTTAGGCTGATTTCGTGTGGAAGAAGCGTGGAAACAGTTTCTCTATGAAAGTTCGGTCCCCAGGAGTATAAGCCGATGCTTTAACGTAGCCTTCTTGAACAGTTTAAGTCAGTTGCCAAAAGTGGGCGTGAAGGATCTAGTGTGCTTCATTGGACTTTCTGGTTGGTTTAAGGAGAATCGACCGAAACTGCCAGCGTTGCCTCTATGTTTCTATATTTCTTATATTCATTCATTATATTTTCTTCTGGGTATAAATGCCGCCTTGCGTACTTATTCGTACATACATACGTACACATAAATATGCAAAGTTTTATATATCGTCGACGTCAACGTCAGCGCAGCAAGCAAGGTCGTCTGTCTGAAGTGTATGTTTGTAGGTATGTCAACACTGGCTAATATATCTGCTGCGGTCTACTGATTGTTTTTTTTTAATATGGGTATTTATTTACACATTAACGTATGTTTATACATACATTACGGTGCCTTAAAAAAATTCAACTTTTCTTTTGGAATTATGAAACCCTAGTATCTTCTGCGAAAATGTTATGGAAAAATATTTTGAAATAAAATGAGCATCAAGTTAGCTTGGGGTGCAAATGAATCGAGTACGGGACCTGGTGGTAATTTGCCGTGATTTTGCTGGGAAAGAATTAATTTCGACTTGTAACTTTTTCTCCGAGTTTTGGGGTGCTTCTTATTAACTTAGCCAAGCACCCTAATGAAAACCGGTTTGGAGACGAGATATGGTAACCGGACTTGGGGAGTAATTTGTCGGTAATTTTCCGTGCTTTAGCCGGGAAAGAATTAGGTTTTCCGTTTAATTATTTTTGGACTTTTTTGAATAGGTAACTTCGTGCCAACTTAACGAGGGACCCTAATGAAAACCGAGTTAGAGACGAGATATCTAAACCAGGCTTGTGGCATAATTTGCCACGTTTTATCCACCTGGTCTCGACTCGATTCGTTTGGGGTGCTTCGCTCACTTGATGCTCATTGAAATAGACCGTTTTATAAATCACGGCCAACTTAGATGTTACAATATGTACATATGTCCGAACGAAAAATAAAAGTCAAGAAAAATTGTATGCATTTGTCGGGAGATGCGTTTCAATTCGTGAACTAAAGCTTGAGACGTGAAGAGCTTAATTTGTTCAAAAGCTCCAAGAGCACCTTTTCGATGATAGATGATATTTTTGAAGGGGGGAGAGAGTACAGTAGATCAAATATGAATTTTGGGGAATAAAACCTAATGTAGGTCACTCTAATGTAGGTGCATATTTAATTGTTTATACCTTTTGACTGTGCACGCTGTTCAAAGTACATTGACCCATTTTGCAAAAATTCTATTCCAGCACAAGTAATACTGTTGTTGTTGTATGGTATTATAATAGCCACCGTCATCAAATCATCGGTGTTTCAATTGATTTAAAATGCATCTTATAAGTGTTAGTTATGTACACATTAGATTGGGTCGATTTATTAACCGATATCGCGCCATCGATTTTTCGATAGGTTTTGGGCTCAGGAAAAAAAAAAATTCCACTACGCATACCCAAAAAAATAATTTTCGAGCCTGCGAATTTTCATTTTTTTTTTTTACTTATTTTGACTTTGAATTTTAAGGCTTTTTTCATGACCTACTAAAAAAATTTTCATTTGATTTTGAAATTTTCATGTAGACCCTGTCCGACCCAAAAATGTCCGCTAAAAAGGTTGGCGATAACAGATTTTGAAAAAAAAAAAAAAAAAATGTGCTTTATGCTAAAAAAACCCTTAAAAAATGGCGAAAGGGTAAATTTTTTGACCAAAACACTCCCCAAGCCCCAAACAATATACATGAAAATTTTAAAATCAAATGAACATTTTTTTAGTAGGTCATGAAACAACCTTAAAAATCAAAGTCGAAAAAAGTAAAAAAAGTGAAATTTCGTAGGCTCGAAAATTATTTTTTTGGGTATGCGTAGTGGAACTTTTTTGCCCTGAGCCTCAAACCTATCGAAAAATTGATGGCGCGATATCGGTTAACTTTCGTCCATACAAATCGACCCAACCTAGTACACATACATGGATACATACTTATAAAGTCTGTTTCGTATTTATAAGGTCTATCATAACATCCTTTGACTTTCGATATAGCCAAACGGGTTCTCTGCTGCAGAAAGAACTAGTTGCACTCCCAGTGAGATTGTTATGGCTACAACGGCATTCACTTTACACTAGATATTTTGCATTAATGTCACATTTCAAATAGCTTATAAAATTACCTTCATTGCCTTATGTCGAGAAAGAACTTCTTTTGCCCACTTATAGATCGCGAACCTACCTTATGCAACTTTTTTTTTTATCGCTTTAACAAAGTCATGTTCAGAGACTTGAAACTGTGATGACTAATAGTAGAAGACATAGCTTACTGTGATAATTGAGTGTTGAAGATGATGATGACTAGTCTGTAGAAATGTTATTCCTTAAAGTGTTTTGAAGTAACCAGTACAACCTTTTTTGTTATTTCAAAACCTAAGTTTTAAAGAACATAACCGAAGCAGAAACACTTTGCAAAACCAACCTTCGAATGTTATTTTGAATCGATTTCATTCCTATCTCTAAATAGATTTCCCTTTGGTTCGGCTTTATGGTTTTAAACAAATTCTACAACTGACTTTATAATTATGAAAGAAACCTTATTCTGTCTGTCTTTTGCGTAGGTTAGTTTCTTAATTGCTTTATTTTAATTGATTTCGCCTCATTTTTAATTTTTATTTTTTCTACCTCTTTTTAAGTGTTTTTCTTAGTTAATTATCTAATGACTTGATTATATTGATATTTGATTTTTTTTTTCATTTTATCAATTCAATTGCTTAATCAAAACAGTTAGTTTATTGACTAGTCGGTTTTACTCACGTGGTGCTCGCGGCGACAATCGAAGGAAAATAAGGAAAGGCTCCGCTGCTTGGGACATGTTATGCGAATAAACAAAGAAGTTCCGGCTCAGAAGATTTTAATATCGCTATCGGATTTCGGCAGCAAAAGAACGAGAAGGGGGTGATATTATTTGTTCTTGTCGGTGTTGTTATTGCAATGGTATTTCGACCTGCTTGTCGACTACCATTACAATTGCCATCAATGTCTTCTAGCGGAAGCCCTAGGAAGAGGCTCGCATATTTTCGCGCACAGCTTCTCAACAGGAGGCCACTGGCATGTTGCCATTATAGTGCAGTCGTCTGTGCGTACGAAGCGATCGAAGCTTGTTCTGTTGCAAACTCAATTACAGATGTGCAAACAAACAGTAATGTTGATAGGACCCCCTCTGCGGCAGGCCTTGCTTAGTCCGTCGGGATCTTGCCTTTTCGTTGCTGCTCTCCACAGACGTTTGACGACCATTCATACATCAAGCATTGCTATTACAACAACAACGATCAGTAATTTCATTGTAGGTCCATATTTGTAGGCAAGGGGGGGGGGCCGGTTAGTGTCCCCTGTAGTGTTTATATTTGAACACTTAAATATTATGTTAAAATTTGTATTGTTTTATTTAGAAAATATATTTTTGGTATGAATATAAAAAAATTGTCAAAACAAAAAAATATAAAGTTATTTTAAATTTTCATAAAATTAAAAAGTGTTTATAAAGCAAAGTACATTAATATATAACCCTACAACTACTCACCTCCCTAGTAAAGCAATTAATTTAATAGAACCAAATCCTGAGCTATCTAAACAGTTTCAATATGTAGGTCAAAATTGAAAAGACTAAATATTTTCTAATAACGGATGACTAAAGTTAAGACTGATTGAAGTTGAGGTATGTACTGCAATTGACATTGAACTTAGTTTGACATTGAACTTTTTGCTTTTGATGATTGTCGATTTACTGACATGACGGGGGCGTTGCAGATGCAGTACCTCGAACCGCCGACAGGTATTGTGTTGTAAATGATAAACCACTCCTCGACTGTCCTGTTTGCGTAGGACCGTAATTCATATTCCAATAATGATAAGTTAAGTTACTGATTGAAAGTAGTGAAAATTGATTGTAGATAACTCAACAATAGACCTTTTGCTGGCTTGTCGCTTGTACTATTATAAAAGAGATGCCCCCGAACGGATTCCAATAAATGATCACTTATATTTGTCTGATTTCTTATAAGATTTGGGACGTTTGGGTGTTTTTTGCACTGATGTTTTGCTGCACTAACGAATGTTGTTTTTTTCTGGTAGAAAATATTACTTAGGATCTCTATATCCTATCTGATCTCAAGGATAGAGGTTCGCAGGATCGCCAAATGTAGTGTTGATATTTGAACACTTAAATATTATGTTAAAATTTGTATTGTTTTATTTATAAAATATATTTTTGGTATGAATATAAAAAAATTGTCAAAGCAAAAAAATAGAGTTATTTTAAATTTTCATAAAATTAAAAAGTGTTTATAAAGCAAAGTACATTAATACGAGGTGTGTTCAAAAAGTATCGCGAATTTTGAATTTTCGCTGGTTACGTATATTCGAATTTTGAATTTTTTGTGGCGTTATGTTGGTACTTATGTCTCTCACTTATGCCGACAAGCTCGGCCATTTTAAATGTTCAGTTAATTGTTGACAGCCGCTTTGCTTGCACGTGTTTTGGATCGTCTTCGATTTTTACCTATTTTTTTACCAAAATTGCTCAATTGTGACCAAAAACAGCATCGCATGAACATTGCTAATGAGATGTTAAACTCTGTCCGCGACGACCCAAATTTGCTCCAGAGGGTCATAACTGGTGACGAATCGTGGGTTTATGGTTATGACGTGGACACCAAAGCTCAATCATCTCAATGGAAGCTGCCGCACGAAGCAAGACCGAAAAAAGCGCGCCAAGTTCGGTCGAATGTGAAAGTTTTGCTGACAGTTTTCTTCGATTGCAGGGGCGTGGTGCATCATGAGTTCTTGCCACAGGGAAGAACGGTCAATAAGGAATATTACCTGCAAGTTATGCGCAATTTGCGCGAAGCAATCCGCCAGAAACGCCCGGATTTGTGGAAGAACAAAAATTGGCTTTTGCACCACGATAACGCCCCTGCCCACGCATCGTTGCTTGTGCGCGACTTTTTGGCCAAAAACAGCACACTAATGATGCCGCAGCCACCGTATTCCCCAGATCTGGCCCCCTGTGACTTTTTCTTGTTCCCTAAACTGAAGAGGCCCATGAAAGGACGACGTTACGCTTCTCTTGACGAGATAAAGACGGCATCGAAGGAGGAGCTGAACAAGATACAAAAAAATGATTTTTTGAAGTGCTTCGAAGACTGGAAAAACCGTTGGCACAAGTGTATAATATCTCATGGGGATTACTTTGAAGGGGACAAAATAGATATTCATGAATAAATAAATAATTTTTGAAATAACACAAAATTCGCGATACTTTTTGAACACACCTCGTATATAACCCTACATTCCCAGCATCGACTTTCTCTATTTGGCTGGTTTCAAAGACTTGAGCAGCGGTACCCTATCCATGCCTGTTGCCATATATCTGGAATGACAAAGACCGATATGGACTGATTAAAGATAGCCGTTGAGTAACTAAATGGCTTCAGCGGGATTTGTTGGCTGTGCCTTCACACCATTTGCTTTTCGATGGCCCACTCACACGTTGTTTAGCGAAGTCTTAACAGACACCTCATGGCGCTAGCAGTGAGTACTGCTTATTGTAGAGATTTCTGAATTTTTCTTCGTTCCCTACTTGAGTTTATTTTTATATACATTGCTTTGTGTGTACATACATATGTATGTAGACCAAAAGTCATCAACTGGATTTGCTTAAGTTTAACATCAGGTTGATTTTATATTTGTACTTCCTACATAAACTCAGATGTGTTTCCAACGTCACGGTTCGCGCCGCTATCGACGTCACTATGAAATAGGTATGTTTGTTGGTATATTTGCCCTTTTTGCTAATTTTACATTGTGATTCCTTCTACATAAATACAAATACTATATATATGTATACATACATACTCGTACATGCTGTATTTTCACATTTTTATGTTGTCTATTTGTCAGTCTTCGCAATTATTACATTACTTAAACCATTAAGCGAATGAAGTTCAAGGTCGTTTTAGTGAATTTATTTTGGTTACAAAGCACTTTGTATGTAGCGTGTTTTGTTGGTGGGGAAGAGTGTTTCTGTGAGAACTACAAAGGACCTTTATACCATTCAATATAATTCAATATTTATATTTCATATAATGAGCGAATTAGTTATCTGAGGCGATATCACAAACTGTCGCAGCGAAGAATGAACTTACAGCCTGGAGGTGATAAGCTTCCGTGAATATGCTGATCAGGCAATCGACAGTTATTTGAATCCCGAATCGTCTTCACATCTGCTAGCTAATACCGTACAATGTAGAGAGAGCGTATTTCTCATCCACTCAGTACAAACGCTAAGAATATTATGGAAATTCAGGGAGCGCGAAACCACAACTGCCTTTGGAGGGTCTTCCAACAGCGCCCAGACCTAATTGAACCTTATAAGCTCGGTTTCAGACCTGGTAATACTGCTATCGACTCAATTTGTACGATAGGCCAAATTTTGGAGATACTTAAAAAGATTTCGACGACATCCACTGCTGGCTTCTGGTTTGGGAAGGACGTGACAGAATTGCTCCAAGACAGTTAATAGAAAAGGTCTAAACAAGACGAATTACGTTTTTTTTTCATTCACTTCTAAAATTAAAAATCGTCAAAGTTGTGCATTTACCACTAAAAATTTTTTACTATTGAAGATGTATTCGTAACCAACTTGTTGGTGCCTTCTAAAAGAGTGTCTTCTGATAGCCTCCAAAAATATATCGGTGAGGAAACCATTCAATTCCATTTAGTAGTTATTAAAAGATGCGCATACAAACGTTAATACAGACAGATAGGCAAATTCTAAAGAATTGCTCCTTTTGCTCTTATTTTTTCTTTTCTACTTCTTCGTCATTTGAACATTTCAAACTATAATAACACTAAGGACTTGGTTAGTATGGGAGGTTCCACGTCCCTTATTTTAAAATAGTTTTACCAGACATATGTCCTTCCTCAAAGTCCAAGAAACAAACTGACAAAGCTCTACTGTAAGCCGATGACTAATTTGGCAGCTTTGCAAATACGTACAAACTAATATTGAATTTTATTTACTACTTGAATAAACCCTATTTATATCCTGGTGTTGTACGAATACGTTATTTTAAAATTTGGGTTAGAGTAGTTGCCCCGGTAGATAGGCTATTTTGTTCTTACAAAAATTTGGGTTTCATTATATATGTTTATTTACCCCAAATTTATAAAAAACAAAAAAGCTTTTAAAAAGCCTTTCCCATTCAAATTTTCAATTCTAAAAGCTTTCAAAACCAAATTTACTTCTCATGAAGTTTGAGAATAGTGGATTCATAGATGAGTCTTATACCCTGTAAAAAACGTTGGAGCATCAGAGTACTCCAACACTTATCCTCATTCATATAAAAAAGGTGGTCCAATTTACATAGCGATGTCCGGTGATTGGATCACCTAATCCTATTCGGAGTACCATTTACTTTGCTTCTGAATAGTCTATAGAGTAGGTGTTGGAGTACTTTGAAAATGCTGCCAAAAGATTACTCTATAGAGTACTCTAGACGAAAGCGAGAAGGGAGTATGTGTTCTTTTGAGGACCACCTACTCCCGCTCTCGCTTTGCTGTTGAATACTCTATAGAGTAATCCCATGGGAGTATTTTGAGAGTACTCTCACGTAGGTGGTCTATAGAGTATTCCAAAGCAAAGAAACGGAGTACTCCGAGAAGGATTAGGTGATCCAATCACCGGACATTGCCATGTAAATTGGACCACCTTTTTTATATGAATGAGGATATGTGTTGGAGTACTCTGATACTCCTTTAGGAGTATTCTATAGAGTATGAAACGGAGTATTTCCGTTTTTTGCAGGGATATAAGTATACCTTTCTTGGCGCACTTATGCATATGAAGGTTACTGACATACAAATCTATGCCATTCATCTTCCTACATGTGGTACATCCAAATGTAGATAAATATGTATTACACCACCTACGCACGGGTCGGTTTTCAATAACTGGAGATATTTCGTTATGTATATACATATGTATGTTGGTATGCAGCCTTTGTTGTATACTCATTGCCGCCGCGTCTACATGTCTGCTCCGTACTTGCTGCACCTTCATGCTACCATTTAGCCTGTTTATAATGTGTGCCACTGCTTTTGTTGGTTAAGCGATTTGACTTACTCGCTTGCCGTTAGCACACTTCTTATCGTATTTGTATAGAGTTATTGTGGTTTATGGTTTGGTTGTATTTGACGTTGTCTGGCCTAGTAATTGCCACCATTTTTACTATTTCCTATTGCTCTCTGCTTATTTCTCGGTCATGCTCTCCATTCAAGCTAAACGCCCAAACAAACTTTTGTATTTCGTATTATCAAAGTTCTGACGGTAATCGTGCCATTAACTAGTTTTAGGTGTCTCCCTGTCGGCTACATGCGGTCCTACAAATTTGACTTACCTTACACCAAATATTCATTGCCTCAATAAAATCGTTACGATGTCGCTGTCAACTTAGCTTTAAGTTGGTGGAACACTTGTTTGCTATTGATGTGGCTAATGTTGGGCATTATCGTCATTTATTGGCTCCCCTACTAGACAGGTAGCAGTTAAATGGTTGGTCAGATAACCTCTCGGCCTGACTTGCGTTTGCGTTATTTTTGCTTATTTTTCTCAATTAGTTTCTGAAGAGCAGTGTTCCAAATCTAACCATGTGTCTGCTGCCCGTGTGCACACGTACAGTATACGGCATCCCTTTCTTGCACATGTAAAACCCATATATCTGCTGTCTTCACAGTCAGGTATAATGCAAACGCACGCCACCGCTAATGGTTATGAGTACGGCAAACATGCGCCAGGCCTAATGGTTATGAATGGCAGAAACTTCATATTGCGCTAACAATGAAAAGACAATTGTTTGTATTATTAGATTTGGTTTTTAATCTTTACATATAATAAAATTGTAACAGTTCGATGTCTGTACATTGAAGATATTCAAGAAAAACTGATAGGAGAGGTCGTTATTGGACCAGCGGAACCCAAATGTACAATTTTTAGAATTTTTGTCTGTCTGTCTGTCCGTCTGTATGATTGTGCGCGTATCACGCAAAAACTACTGAATAGAATTGCATGAAACTTTCACCATTCTATCACTTAACGTCTAACTTAAAATTTAGGACAACTTTCATTTGGATATCTCATCCAGTTCCCGAGTTATTGACCAAAATGTGGGAAAAATGTGACCAAAAATGTGGTTTTTTTACCATAACGCTCGCGTCACACAAAAACTACTGCATAGAAATGAATGAAACTTTCAATAATCATTCTCTAGACGCCTCTCCTAAAATTTAAGATATCTTTCACCTCGATATTTTACCCGGGTCCCAATTTATTGAACTAAATGTGGACCCAGGGTGACTGTGTGATTTGTGCTTTTAAGGCGGAACAAAGTTCGGCGGGTCACCTAGTGTTTAATATAATTTAAAATTACACATATCACTAAACATTTACAAAATATAATTTCACTCCATTTGCTGCAAGTTGAAAATTCCGTTGCTCGTCCACCTGAAAATATGAAATTTTTGGTGCATAAATATGTATATAAACCAGGACTTGACTTTTTAATAACAATAATTAGCACTATATACTTGCCTTATCTAGGCGTATTGGTTGCAATTTCTCTGCAAAACTACTTATTAAGTATTTTATAAATTTTTTAACGATGCACTTAACATTTTCGCTTGCATGTATTAGTGAGTGTGGTTAGCCCTGTAAAAAACGTTGGAGCATCAGAGTACTCCAACACTTATCCTCATTCATATAAAAAAGGTGGTCCAATTTACATAGCGATGTCTGGTGATTGGATCACCTAATCCTACTAGGAGTACCATTTACTTTGCTTCCGAATAGTCTATAGAGCACCTACGTTGGAGTACTTTGAAAATGCTGCCAAAAGATTACTCTATAGAGTACTAGCTGACCCGCCGAACTTTGTTCCGCCTTAAAAGCACAAATCATACAGTCACCCTGGGTCCACATTTAGGTCAATAAATTGGGAAACCTGGTAAAATATCGAGTTGAAAGATATTTTAAATTTTAGGAGAGACGTCTAGAAAATGATTATTGAAAGTTTCATTCATTTCTATGCAGTCGTTTTTGTGTGACGCGGGCGTTATGGTAAAAAAACCCACATTTTTGGTCACATTTTTCCCACATTTTGGTCAATAACTCGGGAACTGGATGAGATATCCCTAAATTTTAAGTTAGCCTTTAAGTGATAGAATGGTGAAAGTTTCATGCAATTGTATTCAGTAGTTTTTGCGTGATACGCGCACAATCAAACAGACGGACAGACAGACAAAAATTCTAAAAGTTGTAGATTTGGGTTCCGCTGGTCCAATAACGACCTCTCCTCTCAGTTTTTCTTGAATATCTTCAATGTACAGACATCGACCTGTTACAATTTTATTATATGTAAAGATTCTAGACGAAAGCGAGAAGGGAGTATGTGTTCTTTTGAGGACCACCTACTCCCACTCTCGCTTTGCTGTTGAATACTCTATAGAGTAATCCCATGGGAGTATATTGAGAATACTCTCACGTAGGTGGTCTACAGAGTATTCAAAAGCAAAGAAACGGAGTACTCCGAGATGGATTAGGTGATCCAATCACCGGACATTGCCATGTAAATTGGACGACCTTTTTTTATGAATGAAGATATGTGTTGGAGTACTCTGATACTCCTTTAGGAGTATTCTTTGGAGTATGAAACGAAGTATTTCGGTTTTTTGCAGGGTAGGTCCGTCTAGTAGGGTCTTAACTGACTTGGCGATTATGGCCGTTGCGTATCAAAAAACGCCCGTGGTCTCTTTGTATCGATAACGACGGCAAGTCATCCTCAACCTGTGTATTCCAACACAGTTCGAGCCTCCAACTTCCTCTACGACCAAAATCGAGTGTTGTTGTTGTTGTTGTGGTAACGACAAAAACACTCCGCGAAGGTTCTAGGGAGTGCTGTCGAATTAACAGCCCTTGGCCGGATTTGAACCCGGTACGCTCCGGTACTCCCTTGCGGTACTGCCCGACTGTCGTGGTAGCGATTTATGACCAGTGAAACCTTCTAGGTCATGGGTAATGAGAGGTGAGAGGCATCATATCCGTAGATCAACAATCGAGTTGCACGTCATTACCTTTGTGCATATTACTCGCCTCTTACGACCGGTATGCCTACCTCGGGCATATTCTAAACCCCTAACCCGCAGGGACAAAAATCGGGTGTCGATAGTTACACTTTCTGCGCGCAATCGTCTTTTTTCATTTACATAACCTGACAAATCCAACCAAGTTTCTGGAATTTAATTCGGTTGAATTTCTTTCGATACTCGCCATTGGCATCGCGGAAGGGCCCATGTATAATAGTCGTGTTTTTTCCATCGTCGGGGATTGGCTTATCGGGTTCATTCTTTCCCTAGCAATTTAGTGATAAAAATTATTCGCTCCCTATCTGAAGTACGTACTTTCCATGGGCTATCATAAAAAATTACCCTGCAGGAATTCGCCATGTTAGAAATTCGTGCATTATTCCTCTCAGTCCTCACACCCACGCCAGAAAGTGTGCAGAAGAGTTTTTAAACTCTAGATTTTTTCTATATAGTAGGAATACTTCAAAGGGAGATATATGAATCGTTTGCCTTGGCTTTTTACCTTCGTCTTCCACTGGTGTTGTAATCAGGATCTTATAGATGTTGTAATCAGAAACTTATAGACGAGTTTTCGCGTTGTCCTACGGTTGAATGCCCAACAAAATTTGTTGATAAGAGCTTTTATTGTTTTCATACACCCAAATTCGATCAGCGAGGTGCACATTTGTATATAAGTGCATTTATGTTTATTATTGCAACACTACACTTGTAATTGCTAGTTATTCGCTTTTAAGCCAAAGTGCTAGACGATGGGTCACTTATTCTACCACGCACTCAATAAAACGAATCACTTGTCGGTGCTGGTGGTGCTGGGTGCCGGTGTATATGTACTAGGCACATTCAGTGGTATACTATCAATATGAATGAATGTACATAAATATGTATTTCTTAACTGTGGTGTTGCGTAGACGTGTGCCTCCTCAATACTACCTACAGACTCGGCATTCAAAACCAAATCTAATTCACTGCTGCTGTACACTCTTTACATATCGACCCTAACCTACAACCTAACTAAAATCTCTTGCAATAGAAACGTCACATTGCGATTTATAGTTCGCAAGCTTATCATAGACATATGTATATATGTATGTACATTAGAGTGTGCGCAAACTTATATGATAAATATGAATGTTAGGAAAACTAAAAACGTTTTGCACCCAGGGTTGCCAGGATAACACTTTTCGTTGGAAAGAATGGCATGCATGTTGCAGCAATGCTGACATTTTTGAAAATATTGTAAAAGGTATAGTGGAGAAAATCCTTAAAGTAGAAGGACATTCAGTTTAGTTGCGGAAGAGACGGTGGACCTCCTTTTGGGAATATTCAGCGCACTGCCTTAGTTGGAGGGAATTTCTACGAAATTTCTGCTACAGGAACCTCCTGTAGCTTAATGTTATCCAGCTCGTGGAGCTTCTAAAATTTTGGAATCACCAGTATGAATATATTGGAACGGGAGCTCCATAGTCCAACCATAGCCCTTGAGCTTTTGCGAGATTTCTTATAATACCATTGATTAAGTCACGAGGCATTCAATCGGCGCATTTGCGCTTTTGGAGTTAGACTCGCCAATCCCACCAACCAAACAGGGCGAAGTACTACTACCCGCCCCTGCGGAAGGAGGGATGACATGACCTAGAAGGTTCCACTGGTCATACCAAATCGGGAATAGGTGGTCCCCAAAAGTACACCTAGTGCTCTCTCGCTTTGGTGTAGAATACTCCATGGAGTATACTTTTGGCAGCATTTCGAAAGCATTCTCACGTAGGTGCGCCATAGAGCATTCAGAAGCAAAGTAAAGGGTACTCCAAAATGGATTGGGAGATCAAATCATCGGACATCGCCATGTAATTTGGATCACTTTTTTATATGAATGAGCATAAGTGTTGGAGTACTCTAATACTCCAACGTTTTTTACAGGGTACCGCAAACACTGGGAAACTAAACAAATGTTCCAGCTCCATTTCAGTGTCTAGCGCAAAGACCCGTCAAATTCTTCATGCTTCCATCGAACAAAATTTCCTCCCTCAACCGGTTTTTCATTCTTCGAACATTATTCAGAGTACGAGGAATGGGAGAATTGTTCTAATTGTTTGCCACTCTAATGTTAATTTCTATGTGTAGATATGTTTATGCATGTTTGTTCGAAAGTGGTACTTCACAGATATCAACATTTGCTTTTCCTTTTTTGTCAAAATATTTGACCTTGAAAAATGTGTGTCTCGGTGTTGCTGACGTGCCCCCAACCAAGCGAAAAAATTCATACACATAGGTACATCTTCACACAATTGTTGAAAAGAAATCCCATACATATATGTATATATGTATGAAAGTTTGTTTGATAATGCAATAAACAGTTTTGCCGGCAATTGCTTCTGAAATTTATTTTTGCTTACTTTATTTCTTAGTTCTTTGTAAGTACTTAATATTTTTATTACTATTACTTAAGTACATACTACGTGGTTTTTCAATACTTGTGCTGTTGTAGTTTTTTTTTATTAAAGAAAGTGAAAATCGTGTACAAAAAGCCGGTACCAAACACAAACCTACACCTGAAGCTTTACTTTCATGTGTCATGCGATATTATTGTGTACGAAAGTTATTTGAAAAGGGAATAAATGCAGAACAGGGATAGTCTCCCTGCAGAAAATTGGACTAGTTCAGAACTATCCGTGAGCTAAACCGTTTGACGACACCACCAGTTCCAGGTCAATACACAAGCAATGCTTTCAAATTCCAACTGCTGTTCTTAACCGGTTTCCATTTCGACAGTTCTAAGATAGCTTGGCTTTGGCTAGTTCTCAACCATCAGCCATTTGAAGTTTGGGGGTAGTTTTGGTTGTGAATGAGTGATTATCGATATCCGATATTTCAAACAGTCTTTAAACTTTTGTAACCGGCACACAACGATTCACAAAGGGTGTACCTCAAGACTGTCTCTAAAAGTAAAATAAATAAATAATTCTACCTAAGTACTCAATTAAGGCTTTTCCGTGTAGGCGAAGATGATAAAGACATGCTTCAGTCCTTCGCACAATACGCTTAATATAACCCCATGCGTGATATTAAGGCTGATTCCGCAAAAGTTTTTGTGTATTGTCGCCAGGCACGGCTTTTAAATCATGACAGGGGCAACGCTTGTATATTCTCTTCAACCACTCGTAGAATGCTTCGTTTTCCACACGGTCCTTCTCCTCCTGAACCCTTCCGATATCGTCTTGAAGAAATCAGCAGATCAAATTTAGACCAGCATCCTGCCATATTGCCAGGATGACTTTATAACAAAATTGTTGGTTTACATGATTAGTTCTAAGAACAAGTTTCAATCTCTTCCCTTCTTCTCTAGTAGTCAGTTTTAAACCGCCTTTTTCTGTACCATCAGCTGGACTAATAATTTATTACAATAAACTCATTGTCGTTTCGAGCTGACAACTTAAATTTGACAAAATAACGGCTAAAAAAAGCTTTAAACAGACTTGCGCCCTTTCATCACCCTCATGGCATTTATCATAGATATCGCTTGGGTTTAGAGCCATTCAAAGCATTCATGGTTTTGAACTGTAAAATTGTTTGTTTTGTGTTTCCTTCCTTAAAGGAGGAGAAGGCTCGCCTCGTTACTTTTAATTCATACTTCAAAGGATCATCAGATTTCACCCGGCTTTTCATTATACGCCAACTGTGCTCCATGTTACTGTGAAATCATTCATGAATCAAAGGCTGTAGGGGCTATTCGACATCACGCTAAGCAGTTGGTTGTTGTTGTTGTGGTAACGACAAAAACACTCCCCGAAGGTTTTGGGGAGTGTTGTCGAATTAACAGTCCTCGGCCGGACTTGAACCCGGTTAATGGTCTTTAATTCGCCCTTTTTTATTTTTATTTTTTTTTTTATTACCAAAATTTTACAGTCAATTCCGACTGTGCGTTGGTAGCGCGTAAACTTCCTCTATTTCACTTTTAATGCTTCTTATTGAAACATTTTAGGATACATGCTACCGACATCACCACGGCACTTTTACCATAATCCACATTCAAACAACAATAACAACTAAACAAAAAAGGGTCAACATTATGCAAAATGGAAGGAAAAATGTTACCGAATTGATATTTTTACGTAAAACATCAAAGGGAAATTGCATGCAGTCTGCGTCTCGTACTTCTCTAGTCGCAATCATATTTCTTATAGTCCATGCCTCCCAAAGAAGGTGTGCAATCACATATCAAGTGTTCCACCGTCTTTTCAGAGGTATTCTGTTCCACCCAAACCGTGCCGCATGCAAGCCAATAACCCATTGCCTGGCGAGCACCGTAACTAATCTGAATACCCTTTTATTCACCTCGAGAATGGTTAAAAGATGGTCACAGACGCCTATACACTATAATGCTAAGAGATTATGTTCCGGTATACAATTACCTTTCTGCTTTTGAGACATCAAGCGCCGATTCACTCATAGGTCAAGTGGCTTCGCGAAACGAGATATAGACTTGTCTGGTTCATCGTTCATTCCCTGCACTGACCAACCATGCTCGATGTTATGGTTGCAGACTCGAGTGCCCGTCTGCCTATTTTATTACCGGTCATGTCAGCGTGCAGTAATTACTTGCATGCCTCCTGAATTGCGTAAACCTCCTTAGGAGCTTAGAGACCCACAAATAAGGACATGGCCAAGTGTGTTACACATATTCTGGGTTCTACTTAATAGGTAATTTTGGAGCTGTACGTGAAAACTGAAATGTCTAATTGCTGAATGAGTTTCAATTCTTTCCAATCCTTCCTCTAATTAAAAATAAGTTTTTATTGAGACTTCAATCGTATAGATTTAGTTAGTGTGTGCCCGTGTGACCGCTCTGTTCAGGGTTCGAACCCGAATGATGCGTTTCCTTGATAAGCAAAATGGCCGGCATGATCTACTTTTTCTAACATGCTTTTTATGTAGCTCGACTGCCTTCTAGCGCACAATTACGCCGTAGTCTAAGATCGGTCTAATAACTGCTTTGTATATCAATGATTTGAGCAACTCTGTCTTTGAGGCGTTCACTATGTCACTACACAAGGTGATGCGTCCAACTAGATGACTGACGCCGTAGCCCAACCTGCTAAACGCATATCCGGCAACACTACCAAAAACCTTCCCCTGCGGGTTAGGGGTTCAAAATATGCCCGACATAGGCATACCGGTCGTAAGAGGCGACTAATATGCACAAAGGTAATGACGTGCAACTCGATCGTTGATCTACGGATATGATGCTTCTCACCTCTCATTACCCACCTTATCCTTCCTTACGGAAGGAGTGGTGACATGACCTAGAAGGTTTCACTGGTCATAAATCGCTACCACGACAGTCGGGGAGTACCGGAGCGTACCGGGCTCAAATTTGGCCAAGGACTGTTAATTCGACAACACTCCCCAAAACCTTCGGGGAGTGTTTTTGTCGTTACCACAACAACAACCTTCCGAAATTATTTCTTTTGCTACAACACGAATGGTAGTTTTCTCAATATCCGGCTTACGCTAACCAGCACTTTGTTTGACAGATAACCGAGGAATCTCCATCCATTAAACTGCCGATTAGCGTTAACCGGACATTGAAAAAACGGACTTAAGCCTTCCGTAGCTTAAACTTTTGAGCACATTAGTCGCACCTTTGGCCGAAATATCAGGTCGCAGCAGTTCGACAAACATACAGCCACACATTTTCTATGTATTTTCTTTTTGTAATTCATAGATTTATTGTCAAAATCACACTGAGAAATGGGTGTACTGTCAAAATTCGAGAAAAAGGTAGAAGGTATAATGCCAAGACCTATTAGTTGGGTCATGGTCGCACCCATAAACTATCTCATCTGCTCTGGTTATTGTTGCTTCTTAATTTAATTTAATTATATTTTTAAGCTAAAGTAATTTCAATTTTTCCCTCAACATGAATCCCTTCTAACCATCCTGTTCAGTTCACTTTTTGTGTGCTTACCGTTCCTCTGCCTCTCGTTTATTATTATTATGCTTGACATCAACGCTCGCTCCCTCTCATGCGAAGTGCTATGGTTCTGAAAATAGTGCTTTGTGACTGTTTGATATGACGTTTCGACGGACAAACGGACGTTGTCGCGTTTTAACAATTGCTTTTACGCTCTTGCACCGAGCAGGTTGATGAATGCTTTTGAATGTTCGACAGTCGCGTAGCACGATATCTCTACAATGTATATCTGAAATGTGCTTAAATATCCTTGTTGTTGTTGTTATGTTTTAAGTATCTCTGGAAATCGACGATTCACCTTTTTCATGAAATTATAAACTCTCTCGTCGGTGTCTGAGCCATCCAGCAAAGCAAGCAAAGTTAATGGTGAAAACGAAATGAAACCGTGCCACGCCACTACGCCCTTGTCAATCAAACCAAATTTTACTACATGCGAGTACATACATATAAAGATTACTAACAGAGATCCCAAAACTCTTACGGTCGTTCGTACGGTTCGTCGCCAGTCATTTCGAACTTCTCATTGTTGTTTACAGTGTTGTGTAAACCATATGCAATTGGAAAAAAATATAGTTTATAAACATATTTGACAGAAAAAAAAAAGTATAGGAATTCTTTTTTAGTTAATTTCTTTGATACAACACAGTAAAATAAAGTTATATTTTTAATAATCTCTGCAAAAAATGCGATTAGTTTAGAATGAACACGGGATGAGTAGCAGAGGGGGATGCGACTAATGCCAGTTTGGATCTCTTTATATTGATTGAAGTAATTCCTCTTGTTTGAGGTTGTCCTATGAAGTGACTAATTGCACCCTTTCAGGTCGGAATGGGTAGTGTCGGACAAACCCTTTTGTTCGGACAAGTCTACTTTAAACACCTATAAGTTGGCTACCCGACTATAGTTTTTGAATACATCTTCATATTTGTTCTTTGTAACGATAAAAACACTCCCCAAAGGTTTTGGGGAGATGGGTAATGAGAGGTGAGAGGCATCATATCCGTAGATCAACCATCGAGTTGCACGTCATTACCTTTGTTCATTATATTCGCCTCTTACGACCTACCTCGGGCATATTCTAAATCCCTAACCCACAGGGTTCTTGTTCTTCGCCATAATAACTAAAGTTTATTACAAAGACTTGTAAAGCAATTTATGTCAAGTAGTTCTATTTTAAAAAGTTTAAAAGCTACTTTTATAATATTTTCTAAAGCGGTGTGAGTAAGTATTTAAAAAATATAAAACAAAATTACATTGAAAGTTTTATTTTGTTTTGAAAGCTATTTAGTAAAATGGGAAGAGGTTTCATCACTAGGCAAGAGAGTTGTATATTTTTTTGCACAGTACTGTATGTTCGCATATTGCATGTGTCATTTGGTTGGCTTTCACGCTCGCTCGTTCGCTGGCCCGCTGTCCATTCTATTTATTGTGGTGCCGTATAGTGTGACAGGCAGTCAGGGGAATCCATGTGTTTGCTATACACCACATCCACATACATACATTACTTACTGACATTTGTTCGTTCTTTCATTATTCATGCAACATATTTGTAATCTGGTCGTCGCTTACGGTGCTGCAGTGTTTTGGTAAATTCTTCCGTCGTCCGCACGTTTCGTACGTTGTACGGTTCGTTTGTTTGTCTTTCAGTCATACATTTTCCCCGTTTTTCCTCTCGTCATTTATCAACAGCTTATCCGCATACCAAACTCGAACCAGCGTCCTATTATTACACAGCAACTGGGACGTTTTTGCTTGCCATACTCGCTGTCGGTCTGTTTCACTGAAAATTTGTCTTGCTTTGTGCGCTTTCCGTACCAACGTCCTCTACGCGACGGCATGTCGTTAGCTCAAACTGATGTTGATGGTTTTTTTTTTGCTACGACGACGACCCTTTTTGGTGTGCAACGTGAACATGAGCTCACTGAAAGTTGGCTCAGCGTGTCTGTTGTTTACTCTGGTCGTTTGTATTTTTGTGATTTTCATCTGTGCGCTCATTGCTCGAACTCCCTTGATGTTAACGTACTACATACGAGTACATGTGCATGTTGTGTGCGCGACTCCAGTCTATCGTGCACGCCCCTGCGGCTGTTCTTGTGCGCCCTTTGCTTATCCGGTTGCCGCTGTTGTCGGTCGGTGTAGCTGCTCCTGCTGCTGTTGTAGATCCTTCCATTAGATTTATTGTCACATTTTGCACTCTTACTTCTATTCCTTCGTTATGCGAGTGTGTTCGGGTGTTGCTAAATCCATTCAACTTTATTTTTCCATTTGCTATCGTTGTCAAAAACAAAAAACAACAAAGTCTTCATATTTGGTTTTGTTTGCTCAGCGCATTTCAGCGGGGTTGTGTATGTATTAATTTATATATGTAAATATATCCCAACTAGCACCAATGTGACGGAAACGGAGACAGCAACCTCAAGCGAGTAAGTACTGTAGCTGCCAAATTTCGTGGTCCTCGCTATTAAATTGCAATAGTTATAGCCCAAACCCCATTTATCGGAACAATAGATTGTATGGGAGCTATATGTTATGTTGGTCGGATCTGGCTCATTTTCACTAGCCACATTACCTAAATAATATGCACTAAACCTGCAAAATTTTACGTTCCTAGCTGTTTAATTGCAAGATTTATAGGTCAAAACCCTTTTATCGAAACAATCGATTGCATGGGAGCTATGTGTTGTATTGGTCCGATCTTGTTGGTTCCGACAAATGATTAATATATTACAAAATGGCGACCCCATACCAAATTTCATCGAGTTATCTCAAAAACTGAGGGACAAGTTTGCGTTCAAACAGACAGATGGACGGACAGGCGGACGTGGCTAAATCGACTCAGCTCATCGCCCTGATTATTTCGGTATGCTTATTGGTGGGTCTATCTCTTCTTCTTCTCATACTTACAAACATCGGACCAAAGTTATAATACCATTTAATGTTCATGAAAGGTATAAATATGAACGACATTCCACTGTTAGCGCCAGTGATAGTTCAAAGCAATACGTCAGCTGCGGAAACAGGCCATCGATAATAAAAACTCATTCAAGTACCAAGTTCATTTCATCAAGGAAATATTTTAAATGAGTCGAACAGCTCTTATCGAATGTAGGAAAGTTTATTTTGCTTCATCGGACTGATATACGCCTGATCACTTTACTTTGTAGGTACACGGAAATGAGTATTAATCAAAGGAAATGTTTAAGTTGGCTTATTCTATATTAGAACCTGAATTCTTTAGCAACTAAGCTGAAGATAAAACATGGTAGGGGTCGGTAATTTATAGTAAATGTTACCTCAAAGTTCCATATTATCAGTTAACGTCACTATTGTCAAGTTCCAATCAGAGACATAACAGTTATAAGTTTTATAATAAACGTTGCTTCATAACAATTATTCGATGAAGAAAAAAAATTAATTTTTCAAATAAGAGTTACGCGTAAACGTTTATTTTATTTTTTGCGGATAAGAGTTATTTGTCAACGTTTAATTTTTGGGGATAAGAGTTATTTGTCAACGTTTATTTTTTACGTTGCTGGATAACTGTTATGGATGAGAAATATTTTTTTTTCCTTTCATAACAGTTTCTGGATGATAAATATTAGTATTCACACACACTCCTCGTTGCACTTGCTCTTACCTTAGCCTTGAAGGTGGCGTCCCATATGCTCCCACATCTCATACATTTCTTGGTGCACCTGTTTCGTCGTTTGACACTGAAGGCATGCCGTCCATTTATCACATGGTAGAAGATCTGGATGCGTGATTTTCGATCGGAGGACAGCTATGTTGCCTGGAATCAGATGAGGAAATTCCATCGTAGAAACTGAACTTTGCTATTCTAGGGCCAAACACACCCTCTTTACCACCCATTGTGTTCAGTTTAGTCGGATTAAAATGTTTATAGCCTTTGAGCATGGCACTGCCACCTTTTCCAAAACTATATACAGCTTATGCTGTACTCAGGAAACCCAATAATCTGCTGTAACAATTGCAGGCTGCATGTCAGTCCCTCTACCTAAAACACACCACGATGTGATAGATGCGTCAAAATTTTAGTTGTTCGAAGCAATATAAAGTCCTAACAGCCAAGATTAGTACCCGTCTCTGTACGACAAAATAAGTGCTGCAAAATATGAGTGAGCAGTGGGAGCATATAGCAGCGGCTGGTGTGGTGTGGCGGTAGTGTTGCTGGTTTGAAATTTTTTTTTTCAAGAACGTGGTCGCCCCTCGGCAGAGGGCGGCTGCCAATTTGTAGTAAAAATTAGAAGCAGCCACAAATTGGTAGCGGAGCTCATCCGTAAAATCTTTACTTACTTTTTATTTAGTGAGAGCATATCTCGGAAGCACTACGTATCACATGAGAAACCGTATTGGATACTGGCGATTTCGAAGAAAAAACTGGCACGATGATGAAGAGTGCCGCGTTGCAACGCAAACGCAATGCTTACTACAGAGCCACGCTGAGAGCGAATGCAACGAGGAGTGTGTGTGAATGCTAATATTTATCATCCAGAAACTGTTATGGAGGAAATAACAAAATTTATTTCAAATTCAAATATTTTTTTTGGCAACGAAAAAAAAAATATTTCTCATCCATAACAGTTATCCAGCAACGCAAAACAAACGTTGACAAATAACTATTATTTTTAAAAAATAAAATAAACGTTGACAAATAACTCTTAATGGAGGGTGGGGCCGTGTGCAGAAGTCCACGCAAGTGGGGAAAGTTTCTGATCGCCATTCACCTGGGAATGGCCAGAGCGATTCTTTTGCATGCGGTTCAAGCAGCTCACTACTTCCGGGATTTGCGCCCAAGTATCCTCTGGGTAACCACGGAACACCCGTTTGGTGGTGAGCTAAACGTGAGAAGGCGACAACCTGGTAAGGCCGCTCCGACATAATCGGTTTAAGGGCTTGCTGGGGGGTTCAAACAGCAGCGTCTGTCTTGGATCAAGCGGCTCGCTATACAACGTTTAATAGAATTCAACCTCCCGTGAAACGGGTTGTGCGTTGGGTTTGGGACCCACCACATAAAACAACGTTCCAATGAAATTCAACAACAAAGCCTCGGATATGAGAACCCCTTTTTTAGATGACAACACCCGCAAACGAAATAAGGATTATGAGATAAGGGCATGTACCTGGAATGTCCGGTCCCTTAATGGGGAAGGTGCCGCTGCCCGGCTGGTTGAGGTCCTGAGGAAAGCAAAAGCTGACATCACCGCCATACAAGAGATGCGATGGACGGGGCGAGGAAACACGATCAAAACACCTTGCAACATCTACTGGAGTGGCCATGAAGACAAGCGCAGATTCGGCGTGGGATTTGTGGTGGGAGAGAGACTCCGCCACCGAGTACTGTCGTTCACACCCGTGAACGAGCGTCTCGCTGCAATCCGCATAAAAGTACGATTTTTCACCATATCGTTTATCTGCGCTCATGCACCGGAAGAGAAGGACGGCGTGGAAAAGGATGCATTCTACGAGCGCCTGGAAGAAGCATACGAGCGCTGCCCCCGTCATGATATCAAAGTCGTGCTTGGCGACTTTAACGCCAGGGTGGGTAAGGAGGGTGTATTTGGCCCCACTGTCGGGAAGTTCAGTCTCCACGATCAGACTTCGCCAAATGGATTCAGGCTGATCGACTTCGCCGGTGCCCGAAACATGGTCATATCCAGCACTAGGTTTATGCACAAGAAGATCCATCAGGCTACATGGCTGTCCCCCGATCGAAAAACACGCAACCAGATCGACCACGTTGTGATAGACGGACGGCATGCTTCCAGCGTTTTAGATGTTCGCACAATAAGAGGACCTAACATCGACTCTGATCACTACCTAGTAGCAGCCAAGATTCGTACCCGCCTCTGTACGACAAAACAGGTGCAACAAAAAACGCAGGGAAAGCTGGACGTCGAAAAGCTGCAATCACAACAGACCGCCAATTATTTCGCAGATCGCCTCTCACACCTGCTCTCCGAGAGCACAATTCAACCTAGTGGAATGCATGAGCAGTGGGATCATATCTCAGGAGCACTCCGTACCGCAGCCGAAGAAGTAATTGGATTCCGGCGAACGCGAAGAAACAACTGGTATGATGATGAAGAGTGCCGCGCTGCAACGAAAAGAAAGGACGAAGCCTACAAGGCAACGCTGAGATCGAATGCAACGAGGAGTGTGTGTGAACACTACCGCGAGTTGAAGAGGGAAGCGAGGCGGCTTTTCCGGGCGAAAAAAAGAGAGGCAGAAAAGCGTGAAATAAAGGAGCTTGAGATGCTGGCCAACGGGAATAATGCCCGAAAATTCTATCAAAAAATTCGGCGAATGACAGAAGGTTTTAAACCCGGGGCAAACTCCTGTAAGAATGAGAACGGCGACCTGGTGGCCGATGTTCAGAGAGCACTCAGAATATGGAGGGATCACTTCTCTGCCCTTTTAAATGGAGAAACTGAGCAAGAAACCAGAGAAGATGCCGAACCCGAGCCCACAATCGAAGATGATGGAATTGACGTTCCACAACCCGACTATAATGAGGTGCGAATAGCAATATCCCGATTGAAAAACAATAAAGCAGCTGGCGCTGATGGTTTGCCTGCTGAGCTATTCAAACACGGAGGCGAGGAGCTGGTAAGGCGCATGCATCAGCTTCTATGCAGAATATGGTCGGATGAATGCATGCCTGAAGATTGGAATCTAAGTGTTCTCTGCCCAATCCACAAGAAGGGTGATCCTGCAAACTGCGCCAACTATCGCGGAATCCGTCTTTTGAATATGGCATATATGGTCCTATCAAGCGTATTGTGCGAAAGACTGAAGCCTGATGTGAACAGACTGATTGGACCTTATCAGTGTGGCTTCAGACCTGGTAAATCTACCATTGACCAGATTTTTACAATACGCCAAATCTTGGAAAAAACCCGTGAAAAAAGAATCGACACGCATCATCTCTTTGTTGATTTTAAAGCCGCTTTCGATAGCACGAAAAGGAGCTGCCTATATGCCGCTAAGTCTGAATTTGGTTTCCCCGCAAAACTTATACGGCTATGCAAAATGATTGAGCAACACCGCCAGCTCGGTCAGAACTGGGAAGTACCTCTCCGAGCCGTTCGAAACTAAACGAGGTTTCAGACAGGGTGACCCCCTATCGTGCGATTTCTTTAATTTAATGCTGGAGAAAATAATACAAGCTGCAGAACTTAACCGCGCTGGAACAATATTTTATAAAAGCGTGCAACTGTTGGCATATGCTGACGATATTGATATCATTGGCCTTAACAACCGCGCCGTAACTTTTGCTTACTCCAAATTAGAAAAAGAAGCGGAGAAAATGGGATTGGTGGTGAACGAGGGCAAAACGAAGTACCTTCTGTCATCATGCACTGTTGGCAGCAATAATTTCGAAATAGTAAAGGACTTCGTTTACCTGGGAACCAGCATTAATACCAACAATAATGTTAGCCTAGAAATCCGACGAAGACTCACTCTTGCAAACAAATGCTACTTCGGACTGAGTAGGCAATTGAAAAGTAAAGTCCTCTCTCGACGAACGAAAATAACACTCTACAAGTCACTCATCGCACCCGTCCTGCTATATGGTGCAGAAGCGTGGACACTAACAACATCTGATGAGGCGGCTCTGGGAGTATTCGAGAGAAAGGTTCTTCGAAAGATTTGTGAACCTCTACGCGTTGGCGACGGCGAGTACCGAAGAAGATTTAATGATGAACTGTATGAACTTTACGCAGACGCCGACATAGTTCAGCGAATAAAAAAAAACACAGTCGAAGAAACGACTGGCGAGCTATGTTGGACGGTCAAAATCGCCCAGGCGGTTAGATGACCACTTAAAGAAGAAGAAAATAACTCTTATCCCCAAAAAATAAAATAAACGTTGACAAATAACTCTTATAAAGCAACGTTTTGAATAAATTTAAGAATTCGAGCAACGTTTTTGATAAAGAAATTTCAAATAACAGCTATTTTTTGTTTCTGGCTCCAATTACTCTGAAGTGGTTTTTTTGGGAGTAAAAAGCTTGTTGACGTCTAGCGTGATATTTCCTTGCACTTTGTAAGATGATTCAAATAAATTATTTTAACAAATATTCAAACCTTAATGAAGCGTTGTCAAATTTCGCCCTTTTAACAATATATTTAACAGTAAAACTAAAAGCGCATTTACTTTAAAACACGTTTTATCGCAATATGTAGATACACATTATGCATAAAATGATATAATCTGAAATTGAAAATGAAATAAAGTAAACTCTTCCTTTTTATTATTATTGCTGTTTCCGACAGGGTAGAAGTATGCATTTTTCTTGAACGATTTTCCGTCATCCCTTGTCAATTTTGGTTTGGAGACAAACCGGTTTCGGCGTTGTGCCATCGTCAGACACTGAAAGTAGACTCATTTTCCAGCTAAAGCACTTAATAAATTTTAAAGGGAAATAGGTTTATGTGCACAGTTATCTAAAACTCGCATCTACCAGCCTAAAAAGTTGCCGCATAGAACTGCCTTTTTAGCGCTGTACCTCATTTTGATTACTGCCACATAATGATGAGTATGTCTCTATTTTTGCCCGTGAGTACTGAGAAATCACTTTTTAAGTCACAAAATTTGTGAAAGCTTCGTGCTAGCTACCTAATGTGTTGGTTGGGATACGTGTATACGTAAGCGATTCGCAATTGTCAAGGAGGATGTGTTTTTTAAGTAGTTTTTTTTTTTTTTCTATGAAATTGTTACGGCATTACGTCGTACTACTTCGCTTGCACATGCCCAATCCGCTTTTACCCGCCCTTCGACACGCTTCTCGTTGTTGTTACTCATCGTGATCCAATCAACCATTTACCGGCAAAAGCTGAGGGCTGTTTCACGTTTACTGCCTGTGTTGTCGGTTGGATGCGCTCACATTTATAACTCGCAGGTCTCGTATTCACTACTTTGCTGCATGGCATGCCTTTCCTCTAATCCCTACGTTCCTCCCTTCTTTTGTTGTGCAAATCAGCAGTTCTGTAGTGTCTGCAGTTGCTTGACTAAGTTGACTGTCGTAAATGGTACGCACACAGCAGCAGAAAGAAGGAAAGGCCAAACGAAAATCCTTTCATTAATGTCAGGAATATTTTCCTTTTTTATTTCCACTTTTACTAAGTACATTTCTTGCATTCGACTCGACTTTTCCCCCTATGAGATGTTGACTTACATTTCATAAATTTTTATTTTTACTTGGCTTGTGTACCAGCTCGGGTTATTTCGAGTTCTAAGAACTAATGCTAATTTACTACCACAGCAAATGCTTTGTGTTGATTACACTGACTAGAAATTTACTTTGCAAATGCGCACGGAAGTGACTTGGGCAACTACTTGTGCCCTTGAGTCTTGGGTTAGTGGCACCAAATTGGTTCGAAAATTAACTTCGCTCTTTCGCAACTGGACATTAAGTAATAGGCTGTGCTACTTCTTTCGTTATTTAACACCGTCGTGCTCTCTGTAGCTCTAACATAGAATGAATATGTCCATATTGGCGGATCTCATCGTATTACTTCCCAAAATGTTACAAAGCTTGCTGCCGGTAAGCTGAAGTTATCGATTTCGATGTCTAATATCTTCTCATCTGCGCGTTCATTGTCGGGAATAGGGTGCCTGAGGTATTAGTCGGTGATGCAAATGCTGAGGAAATAAACCGTTCTCCAATGCCTCGGCTGCTCGCGAGAGGAATAACTCCGGGTGACATAACTTTCCTTGGCTAGGTGGTTTTCCCGGTTCAAGTTTTGTGGAAACCTTTCTTATTTCCTGTGCAAAGTTGCTCCGAACCGCCATTGGTTAATTAATTCCCTCGCAACCGAGGTGTTTTAACAGCAGCATAAAGCATTTTGGGAAATATGCTCCCACTGCTCGCTTACAACGCTCGGTTGAAGTTTGGTCTCAAATAGGTGTTAGAGCCGACAGCTTCTTCTCTCTATGTGATAACTTGTTCCTCGCATTGCGACGTATGAGGTCAAATGTACATAAAAAAACAATTCTTAGAATTTTCGTCTATCTATCTGCGTGTTTGTTCACACATCATCCAAACACTGCTACATAGTGACGAATGTAAATTTAACGTATATATTTATACAACTGAATACCTCTAGTTATTATCATTATTATACGCGACCAAGTAAATTCAACCCTTTTAACTGTTAACCCGTTCCCACAATCACCTACAGCTGGGCATGACTAGGTTTTACAGGAGAGCAGACGAGTTTGGCTTGGCTTACGCAGATAAAGGACAAACACTTTGTAATATTTTCATCAACCGCGAAAAGCCAGCCGTCAGCAACAGCAACATCCAGCAGTCAGCTGTTTTTCAAGCAACTTCTGCAAGTACTTATTTTTAATCGATTTACGTGTCTTTGTAATCTCTGCTATGTAACCGTTATTTTCTATTTTGCACATCATTCATTAAGTTCGCGTTCCCGTTCATCTTCCTTAAGCACACAGCAGTTGAGCAAGTGGTATAGGCAGACAGACCTGCTTTCCTGGATTAAAATGCTCACATATAGACAAACATATACATATATACTATGACACTTCGGGATGACGACAAAATTGTTCGCAATCATATTCGTCTATATTGAATATCCTGCAAGTAAGTAGGAAATAATGCAAATGCAAAGGAGGTAAATAAAATGTTACAATGTGGCGCTGGTGTGAGTTTAGTTTTGTCAGTTACGAATAATCGAATGAGAGAGCTGAAACGAAACGCGATGAAACTAACGAATAGCCCGCGCACCCACTAACTATTCGCCTGACTGACTGACTCTTCGATTTGTGCGTCGCGCTGGACATTTGGGGAGTTTACGCAATACACAGTTTATGGCTGGTTGTTGTTGTATTTTTATTTATTGTTCATTCTACATTTGATCCTTATTTTAGTGTGTATGTTTGCATGTATTTTGGGGTGGCTGTTCATGTATTCCAAGCATGTGTTTGTGATTTTGTGTTGGATGAGCGCCCGGCGACAGGTGAATGTAGGCTCATTGAATAAACATACATATATATTAACCATTTGAAATGTTGGATATGGAAAATCGATTAAAATTATATATCCATACATATATCTATGTATGCGGAGGACTCGGTTATTGGAGATAAATGAATAAGCAGCACACCACATCACGAAGGATGCTACGAAACGAGCATCTAACGAGCTTGAACTCTCAAGCACAGTTATGGCCGCTTTGTTGTCGTTTTAGTGCTTTTTAATTTGTCGTATTGCTTGTGCGCTCTATGTGCTCGTTTGCGCATTGCGGGCGAGTAGGCGGAAATGTACGCTGGGAGTAGAGAGACTAAAATTTTGTTCTCCAAACAACATTTTTAGATAGAAAAAGCATATATAAAATGGTATATCGGATACTTATCAAGCAAATATATGCCAACATCGGCAACACTCACTCTTGGGGCCGTTTAATAAATGTCTGATTAACTGCTTAATCAAGACATTATCAGAGGTTGGTCCAAAAACCATTTACTCAATGTCTGATTATCGACGATGCGCTGATTATCTTCTGATAAAAGTTATCAAAGGATGGACCTATGATTATGTGCTTAGCAAAAGAAAAAGTGACAGCTGAAAGTAAAAGACTGATTTTGTGATAAATTGTTTTTCTAACAAGCTCTGCAAGTAATAGAGTTTAAAAATGTAATAATATCCATATAAAGAAATATCACAATCGAAATTTGTAATGGTTCGTTTAAAATTGAAAACAGAGCAGCTGTCACTTTTTATTCGTTCACAATGCAACTTTGTGAATTTTTTCCAAAAACGTTCACAATGACCAACTTTATCATGATAACTTAATCACACTTTTGTGTAAACGAAAATATCATTGCCGTTTATAGAGCATAGTAAAATCATGATTTTTACGATTGTTACAAAAAACAAATCTTTTTTATTATTTTATGAACATTTTTTTTTTATTATTGTTTTGTTTCTATCTTTATATTTTTTTATTATTCATATTTTTGGATCAATATATATATTTTTTATTTTACGTATCTTTTATTATTTTACGTATTTTTTATCGGTTAATTTTTCTATTATTATTTCATATATTTATTAATTGATATTACTTTATAGTTTTTCTTTTTTGTTTGTTCTTACGTTCCGTTATATTTTATTGGTTTTTCTTTTTCAGTTTTTATTTATTTTGTATTTGTTTTTAATTCTTTTTTAATAGTGTATTTTATGTTATTTTATATATATATATTTTATGTTATTATTATTTTTTCTGTTATATAATTTTTTATTATATTCCTGGCTAAATATTTTTATTTGATTTTTTAAATTAATCTTAGTTTTATTTTTTATTATGTATTAGTTTTTATTGCTGGTTTCAGAAACATCTCGTGAATGAATTATTCATGCTAATTATGCACTCTAATTTGAAGTTAAAAAAAAAAAAAAAAAAAAAAAAAACTTATTAATTGTGATTTTTGTTCTTGTTAGTCAACAAAGCTAAATCGTTGAACAAACGTTTTAAAAGAAAAATATTATGCAAGAAGGAAAATAATAAGGCAAGTATTGAAAACAAAACTTTGGTGTACACCATGGACGCACAAGCGTTATTCTTTGTTCAAACATTCAAGCCCGGATTCTTATTGAATGAGTAAATTAAAAGTGCACAATTTACAATATGAGAACTAGGGATGTTTCGTGATATATTTGGCATGTAGGGAACGCAGGTTAGAAAACTATGTTTTTGCATCTTCTTTGAATAGACATATCAAGTATGATATCCATATCCATGTTTGACATTGGCCAACCATCCCTTGTAAGACGTAGATTTGTAGGCAAGCCGGTTTCGGCGTTGTGCCATCTTCCGCGTAAATTTGTCCTCTATTTTTTTTATGTTACTTATTATTGTCCTGTTTTTTTTAGCACCTGCCTAATTTTTTGAAAAATCCAACCTCTTTTAAATAACAAAAGAGCTAAAATTTTCAGTAAAATTGGGATTGTTTTGAAAAAAAAAAAAAAAAACGGCCAGCAAACAATTATTACTTAGTTTAGGGGCAATAAAACCTTTTGAACCTATTATCCACAGTACAGTGTAATGTTGAAGAGTCACTCAGTTGGTTTGCTCACTGCTCACCGGGTTTTCATTTGATACGCTCTTCTATCTCTGATGCTGCTTACACAGAGTATCGCAATGCACATTCTACTATACTGAAAACATTTTTCACTGCTCTCCTTTTTTATATTTATTTTATGTTGTTTTTTTTTTTTTAATCTCATTTTGATTTCGAGCATACAAAACTTTCATGCATTAATTGAAGAAATTAAAAACCGACAAAAAACATCGCCAACTCGTGTGAGTGGTAGTAGTGAGTAGTAAAAGGAAAATTCGTCGAAAGACACAAGGGCAAAAGGAAATGTGTTCGAGCAGCAGCAAAGCAAATTTTTACTTGTAAAAAGTGGAAGTTACCGCCGCCTCTTAACGATAATGACAGTAATGCGCACGTAAAGTGGGCGAGTCGGTGTTGTACAAGGAAAAACAATGCATTTCATATGCTGGTGTTGTTTTTGTTTTTCCTTTGGCATTTCATGGCATTCGCTTTTATGCTGCCGTCACTTTAGTTTTACTACACGTTCTTATGTATGGGGCGCGGGCAAATATGATATTAGTAGCGACAGCAGAGTTGTTGGCTTTGTGGGTAATTTAAAAGTTCATGCAATAAAGGAAATGTATGTGCGAGTGTAGCAGAAGTAAATAAATTTTATGGTGAGGGTGGTGGCGGCAAGGTTGACAAAATATGCGCACCGTTTTGCTGTTGATGTTGCAAGTTGATAATGATGATTACTTGTTGTTGTAGACTGCCGATGACTGCCTCGTTGATGAATGTTACAACTTTTTCTACGTACTGTGTATATTGAACTGCGCATCTGATGCCGGCTGACTGGAATAATGGCTGAAAAATCTAGCAAAATAACGGCGTATGAGAGGTTTATTGTCAGCGAAACGTTGTTAAAAGTTCTTATTTTTTCGAATATGACATGTGTACAAAAGTTTCGAATTTTCATTTAAACTCTACAGCTACTCATACACTTTTAAGCCAACTCAAATTTCTTCTTTTTCGCACTTCTTCTTTTTTGGTATGCCTTCGTTCATATTTAGCTGATTTTAATTATTATCAGCGAAATAAATTATATTGTCATTATTTTCCAATCTATATCTACTACATACATACATAAAATGAGCGGTCCTCTCTCAGCCGTGATAAACACAACATTTGTTGGGGCATGAGAATGGAAAAATTATTAGGCGACTCTTTATAAGTGACTTATAGGGAAAGGGATAATTTCCACTTTTCCACTAACTTTTATAGTCTATCCTTGTTATTGATGTTGTTGTTCTTTTTGTTACAAGAGCACAGGTAGCAATTGCCTTTGTAGTCGTGTGAGGGAGCTTGTTTGTATATGTTGGTCTCAGATCTGGAAGTTTCATTACAAGATTTACTTATAGTGAAACTAAATTTCAATTACCACTAAAATTTGATTGGAAGGAGTGAAACTTTGTTTTCATTATCTCTTAAATTATTTAACTTTGATTTTGAATGAAGTTTCAGTTTCATTAATAATCATAATGGGTTCCATATCCATTACCACTTAAGCTTTGGTTTCCTCGGAAAGCGGTGCCGCAATGTAACGTTCGCAATATTATTTTATAATTTTATTTTTTATATTTTTTTGCAAAACAACATTAATGTCACAACTGTTGCTTTGTGTAAAAATATTTGAAATATTTGATTGAATTCCCACCGTTTTGAATATGACGGTGGAAAAAAGCGTTGAGGAAAGATTTGCGACCGTCATGACGACCGTAATATTTTATGCTTGCCCCTGTATTATGTTACGGTGAATATCACCGTCTTCTTAGTTTACACTTAATTACTTATACATTGCAATGTTTTTGACAAACTACTCTACCGCTATGTGACTGCCGCTATATAGCGGCACCGCTTTCAAGGAAACCACGCCTTTAGGTTCATTCATATTTAGTGAGACTCACACACAAGCTTTATTCTTCCATTAGTTTGAAAACACTGCAATATCACTAAAATGCAAAATTCGCTAAATATTTCAATGTTTACTTAAAATTTTCTCAAAATTTTCGTTTTAAAGACTATTTTTTTTCACAATTTTTACACAACATATATCTTCTCTCCTTTTCCTACAGACAAATACTTCCAGAGGTCAGTCACCTTACCCGCCAACACATGGTCAAAATTCAGGTTCCTATCCAAGTTCACCCCAACAACAGCCGGGCGGTCCGCCACCGCCACCACCTCAATCATCAAATCAAGGTACGGCTGCTGCGCAATACTCACCGTATCCACAACGGTACCCAACACCGCCGGGCCCGGCGACAGGCCCAAATCATCGAACTGCCTACTCACAACATCAGGTAATTATGTGAACTATTACATTTAGAGAAATTGAGACTTTCCCTATTCTTTTCGTGGTTTTTTGAGAGAGCGACATTTGGAAGTGAGAAATAAACTACAAAATTTTCTCACCCCATACTAGCAGACCCGTCCACGTTCTCCCGTCCAGAAATTTATTTCTCTACTTTTATTTTTAATACCAACAATTCAATTGAATTGTCTTTTTTGAGGCCTTTACATTTTTAAAGTATTCAAGACTATAAATGAAAATTGCTATTGGTATTGTTAATGTTAATAATTACGTTCCAATTAATTATTAAAAGCCTTTTTTAGAATAGAGAAGAAAACTTTCGATTTGCGGTTGTCTCATTGAAAAGAAAATAAACAAATTTTTTGCCTTGTCTAATGTATGGTAAATATGTATAATTTAAAACCATCCCATATTAATCTGGATGTCAAATAACCAATGATTAATGACTGAGATAATACCGAACAAAATTGGATCCTAAGCAAAGATATATCACGATGCCACTGGAACTCTGGTTCTTTGGTTTTGGGTGCGTTCATTCCATGTCGCCCTAGAATTCTTCCAAGCTGAACCTCATTGCAATCCATTTGAAAAAGATAAAAAACACCTAATCTTAGTTTATCTAAAGAGCACCTCATGTCATGAACTTGTTCTAAACGCCTAATCTCAGCTGAAACGATATTGAATACAAGCTGAGCAAGGGCGTTCTTCAAATAAACTCTGAAATAGCGTGCTTTCAAACCTGCAACCAAAACCGAGTAATCGAAAAAAACCTTTAAAATAACGACATAAATAAATAATGAACTATGGTTGCATACATTTTAATGCTAAAAAAGAAAACAAATAAAATTGACTCTTGAGCTGGATTTACGTTTATAATCCTTTGCTGTGTGCAGCGGCGCGCTTGTTCACAATGTTAAACAATCAGAAAAACACAAATTGAATAAATCTAGCAGCCGCCACAAAATTAATTAAAAATAGAATACAATAAAATATCAAATACAACGAATGCAGCAAAAAACTGCAGAGCAAATACAATTCAACTGATATTGACATATTTCTTTCCCTCCAATGATTTCACATTTCAGCGCACTTTTCATATTTTCATACGATTCAAATGTAAAAATTTCTTTACGTAGATACACGTATGTAATGAAGCCCATATTCTATGCTCTCTACAGCATTTTGTTCTCCTCAAACGAGTACAAAAACTTTATACCTGTACTCATTTTTTTTGGTAGAAGGAAAATACTCCGAAACTACTGGTATCGTACTCATTTAAAGACGTGTGAAAACTATTCCTAAAGAAATAAAAATTTTAGATTAAGGTAAACGCATTTATTTCTAAGAAATAATTTTTGGGTTGAAACGAAATCCTCTTAGAACGATGATAGAAAATACGAGCAGAGAAATAGTGAATTAAAATTTGTTTTGTAGAATTTTATGAGCGTCCGCCAATATTCACAAACTTTCGCTAATGAGGGGAACACAAAATGGTCGAATTTAGGTACATCTTACAAAAATTTTTTTGAAATCAACAAAGCAAAAAAGATGGGAAGCGGTAACTCATGAGCGGGACGCAATATTCATGAACATTCGCAAATTGGGCGATTCTTGGTTAACATTTTTATAGGGAGCGTTAAATGGGTAAATTTTTGGCTTTATTAAACTTAGCAAAAAAGGCGGGAAGTGATAACTGACGTGCGAGTTCGATACTGAGACAAGGTAATCGACAGAAAAAAAAAGCTCGGTACACTAAATAGGGATTGTATTTTTCAAATTATTGCTCACTTCTCCGACAAGAATATATTTCAGCTCCTGAGAATATCGAAAAATTAAAGAAAAACGGTAATGATTAGCAATTGTGGAAGCAATGAGCAAAACGTTAATCTATACATATAAAATGTAAGTGTTTGTCAACGAACTCCTCCGAAACGACTTCAATGGTTCTTATGAAACTTTTTATGTAAATTTGTTACGTGTGACAATCGTATATATATCATGCTGCTAGATGATTAAGATTATACCGACCAAGAATAGGACCCGGGAACTATATTTGGCGCGATATACCTCCGAGAAGATTAAGGCCGAGCTTCTCCTCCAATTTGCTTCTTTTCAAATTCCTTGGACCTTCGGTGTGGTAGGCCAGCAACACTACCGCTATACCACGGTGGCCGCCAAGTACCAATTTATGGGTCAAATTTCCTTTACAGCGTGGCGACGAATGTTACTAACATTCTATTAAAAATATGCGAGACCATTATTTATTTTGAAATAAAAAGATTGTACTTTTTTATTAAGTTTTTTTATGGGTTTTTAATCATTAATATCAAAATTTTCACCCCTATTGCTTTTGGCTTGTCGTCAATGTTAGTAGAAAGTAGAAAGGACGACTTCGTCGGGGTTTCGTTCTATATCTTCTGCAAGCGTTGTTTAAATAGTTCCATCTCAAGGTGCAGACAATAATTGTCTAATTCTTTCATTGTTTACCGTAATGACACTAAAAGCAAAGCTAACTAAAATTTTAAGTTTATGCTTGCTACTTAAGCCAAGTAGAGCTTTAAAAGTAGGTGACAGTTATTCGTCGCCACGCTGTAAGCAGTTTCTGGTCATCACTGATCCAATGTAAAAAAGTGTGGCAGCGAATAGGAAAATAATTTTACCATAAAATAAAAGTTGAGTTACCAGTCCAGCAAAAAAAAACAGCACAATTTCCAGGGATTTATTAAAATTAAAACACTGAGTGTGGAAAAAAATTGCTTGAATGTTTGATATGAAAGGCGATATTATGACAATTTAATGCAAACTAATTGTGAAATGTACAAATTTACGAAGCATACAGCTGTGCTCAATATAATAGTAGTGAAATTAAAATGGGTATCGTTTGACGAAATAAGAAGCTGTGATTTTAATAACTTTCATTAAAAATATAGTGAGTTCAATAACAAAAACCACATATAAAGAAGTTTCGAAGTTTACACAAAGTTCAGTGAAGTTAATGATACCTTAAAAAATGGCCATCAAAATCTTAAAATTTTTTTGCAGTTTTTAGAAAATTTTTGAGTACGCAGAATTTTTTTCGTCAAGGGTGTTCAGTGATTTCTTCCATATAACGCATAAACAAAAATTAATTTTGTATGGGAAAAAATACCCTACATCCTGACAAAAAAAAATTTAAAAATTCAGAGGAACTTTTGAGGTACTTCTAACTTAGGCTATAAAACTGCGCACTCAAAACTTTCCAAAAATTCTGTCCAAAAATATTTAAATTTTTATGTAAATTTTGAAAAGTTTAATTAACTTTCCTGAACTTTGTGTAAGCTTTATAATTTATTTTTATGTGGTTTCTGTTATGGAATTCGCTATATTTTAAATGAAAATTCTTAAAAACACATCTTTTCATTTCGTCGAAAGATGTCCAATTTAACTTCACTACTATTATATTGAATACAACTGTATATATAGATATAAATGTTGTTTACAGTTTCTGAAAATAAACATCGTACACTGATATTTACTGGGGTGCATACCAGAAAGGTAGCTCCATCAGTCGACTTCACTTCAACATGGGAAGAGAAGAAATAGGACGATGAGAAGTACTTGTACAGGAAACGATGATAGCAGGGAGACACATTGTATCAATACAACGATCTATACCACATATGTATCACCTTCATACCACTAGTAGTTGTAGACTGGTTGTATACCCTAAACTACAGTATCGATACTGTAGTATCTATACCACATGTGTACCATGGGTATGAGAGTGCTGCCCCCCATTATGGAGTGCACAAGCGTGAAATTTTCATCCAATCTGAAGTACCTGATTCTGTAAGCAGCGTACTGCCTTAATTTTTTGTTTTTATTCCAAGCTATACTTTTTACATAAAAATAAAAACCATATATTTGTTAAAGCGAAACAGCCAACCTACACGGCAGATTTCTATAATTCATATTTTAAGGACAAAAACACTCCCCGAAGGTTTTGAGGAGTGTTGTCGAAAGTGACAGTCCTTTGCCGGCTAAGAAGCCGGTGCGCTCTGGTACTCCCTTGCGGTACTGCCCGACTGTCGTGGTAACGATTTGGTATGAACAGTGCAACCTTCTAGATCATGTCACCCCTCCTTTCGTCTCGCAGAAGGATATAAGTTTTTTTTTAAGTAACATGATAATACAAAATATGTTTATTTAAAGTTTTAAGTTTATAAATAGTTCTCTCCACATTCAAGCGTTCTCTTCACATTCAAGTGTTTGTTTTTAGAGAGCGGCAGCAAAATACATATCCTCTCAACGCCAAATGAAAGGAAGAAGAGGATTATGTAATGAGAGATAAGGAGGGAGAATAGAAGAATTTTTCGGGCAGGACAGCGTCTGCCGAATTTGATGGCTTTGTATAAAAATAATCCTTATACCCGGTCCTGATATCTGCTAAGATTTCAAACAAGACTAAACGAAATTTATTTAGCTGAAATTGTACGCTTTTATCTCTGAACCACTGTAACCTACATGTTTGCTGTAATGAAATATTGCCTTTGGGTAATGCACACAAAATATTTGTAGAGAGGAATTATTTACGGGCAAATATTGACTGCAAACAACTATTCTTATTCATTATCTATACTTGTGAACCATTTATTAATGTTATAAAATGCATGCAGCTAAAATACAATGTAATTAACTTTTTTTAAATAAGTAAAAATCGCTATCCCTTTGATAGAGTTGCAAGTACTATTACCCTGCAAACTAGTCTCCAAAAAACAGTCGCACACACTTCATATATCGTTCTGTCCCGGTTACAAAAGCTATAGTTCAAATACAATATGATTTATCAGGTATCGGTAATCACTCATCCACAACCAAAAATAACCCTGAACTATATGAAATAAGAGAGAACAAGTTGTCAAGCGCAAAAGTTGCTACCGCCACTTAAAAGTGGATGCGAAAGCAAAGCTTGGGTGCGGAGCTAGAGCTACTGCTGTCGTTGTTGTTGTTGTCATTAACAGTGCTGTCACTCTGAGAATCGTCATTAAGCTCTTTTAACGGAAGTCAAAGGAAACGCGCAGTTTCAACAGGGTTGGAGCAGAGCAGAACTGTTAAATAATGATTACCGGTTTGATTAATTATTTTCTTGAGAATCCATTCATTATTGATTACTTAAAATTTTTAATGATTATTTTCCAATTAATTAAAAAAATAATGATTTTTTACGATTATTAAAGAAATAAAAAATAATCAAAAAAAGTTTTTTGTTTGATTATTTTTGATTCTTTTTCAGTATTGTTGTAGAAGCACACAAATATACACATCAACTATCTTAAAAAAAAATCAAACATAACCAAAAGTAATCAAAACCACTTTTTTTTTTATTATTTTTGATTTTTTTGTTTTTTTTTTCTAATCGTAATCAATTAATAACTGCCTTTCTTGAAAAAATTCATTACCAATTAAAAAAGCCGTTTAAGTAATTGATTACCAATTACGAATAAAATTTAACAGGTCTGGACCAGATGATATTGGTGTTAGAAGAGTAGGTTCAATTGAACAGGTCGTCAAATGGTTTAGCTTTAGGCTAGTTCTGAGGTAGGTTAATTTTCTGGTGTCTTTTTATCTGGTACACAGCTCGAAAGAAAAACTAAACCTTTATATTGTGACGAATTCGATGATTCCTTGATTATAAATCCTGGGTTCGATCACTATAAAGTCGAATAAACACACGCACAGATAATGTAAGTAATAGCTAGTTTTATTTACTAGTAATAAACGCAAAACAATTTTAAGAGTTTGATAACTTTACAGTAGTTCACTATTGAACGCTTGAAAATAAACTGATCAACCTGCCTTGCTTGGTCACCGCCTTATATAGTCCAACAGGGTACTTGCCTACGCACCGAGAACTTTCTTGGTTATTCGCTTTTCGTGTTCTGGAAGGGTCGGTGTTATTTATTGGAATCTCCTCTTTGCATCGTATTCGCAAACACTCGCGCCATCTCTCTTCCTCTTCCTAGTTACACGCTTGCATGCCTAAGCGTAGCCATCGTTATCTCGGTTGTGTTAACTAGTGGTGGGAGTGTTATTGAGTTAGGGATGGTACATGCTTGAGAATAATCGCCACAATATTATATCATAGCTTGTCAGCTCCTTCCCAATATAACTGCAGGGCTTTTATCGGACCTTTGTATTTTATAAGCCCCTTACATCCTAAAAAACAGAGTCGGCTGGTTGGATAGTATGTCAATATAATAAACATAAACAATTTAAATAGTACTGCTAGTAAATCTAATTTGTTTGTTGTTAGTATTTATCAAGGGACTTTATGTCACATGTTTCGCTAGTCATCTTGCCATAAAATTTCATATTGGCTTTCAAAATTGTAAGCATGCATACATAAATCCTTTCTTGACAGGCCCATGATGGTCCAAAAAGCATACTTTTATTTGCTTACGTGCATTTTCTTATATTTCTCTTCCTCTCTCACTTTCTTCCGTTATTCCGCATAAACGTACACTTGAATTTTAATATTTATTGTTTTCTTTTTATTCCTTTTCACTTTTCAAGTATCCTGAACCGAATCGACCTTGGCCTGGTGGAACATCGCCGGCACCTAGTCCTGGGCCTGGTGGGCATCCGCATCCGCCAGCATCACCGCATCAATCACAACATGGGGGCCCACCGCCCAGCAGTAGTCCTGGGCACGCACCAAGTCCATCACCGCAGCCATCACAAGCGTCACCATCACCACATCAGGTAATTAAGTTTCAGTGAATATACTTTTATACTGTTGTTGCACTTTTTCTTTTAATTTACAGTCATGTTCACAAAAATAGCAGAACTCTCGTTTAAAGCATTAAATAACTTTTGTTAGTTTTTTTAACGACAAAAACATTCCCCGAAGGTTTTGACCGACTGTCGCGATTTGGTGCAACCTTCTAGGTCATGTCAACCCTCCTTTTAGTCTACGCCAATTAAATATACTTTAATAACAAAAATATGGCATATTAGAAGACAGAAATAATAATTATTTAAACGTGATTATTAAATTTAATTATTGATTAAATTAAATGATCAGCATTTTTAATAACTGCGAGGCACTTGCGTTGTGTAGTCAACTAATTGTTGACACCTTTGAGTGGATATATCGTACCAGACTTCTCGTACTTTTTCCCATAGTTTTGTGCTGTTATAGGCCTAAAAGTCCTTACTCTCTATAATACATCTCCCAACAGATTTCCAACTGGGATAAGACCCGGCGATTGAGACGGCCACAAAATTACATCAACTTTTTGTTCTCGGAACCATGTTTGAACACGCTTAATTGCTAGTGTTTTTGTGTCATTATCTGGAACTTATCTTCAGCATATGGTAGCATAGTTCCCTCTAAAATTTCCTTATGATTCCAGAAATCTTGAACATCGAGTCCACCACATAGTAGGAAAACCAAACAATACTATTTCACTCCCGACACGTCACTTCATAAAATATAGTACCATTTTGTAAAAAGTCAATCAACGCGTGTTCCGGCAAACCTCATCCGTTTGGTAATATGCTTTTTGGTAAGCAAAGATACTTTCCGCGAGCTTCTGGTGGGCATTCAGGTCTCTAGCAATCTTCTACCAATTCTACCTTACTAAGTTCTAAATTAATTTATTGTTTTATGTCCCCGGAGATGTAATTTGGATGCTGTTTGGCCATTTGGAGATTTTTTCGATAAATGCGACCACTTTTTACTTCATTTTACATTTACTTTAGAGTATTCTTCATATTTCGCGGTAAGATTTTTCACGTTTTCGCACATTTTATATAATATTTCGGTTTGCTTCAGTGCAATTTTAAATAAAAATATAACAAAATTGTTTAAGTATTGATCAAATAGAGGTATAGCTTACTACCATACCCAACAAAAGTATTGGAAAGTAGTGCTGCTATTTTTTGACCATAACTGTAACATAGGCATACAAACATCAGAATCCTGCTCTTGGTCGTAATATAATATAAATTTTATCGACATTGTAGTCGAAGAAAATTGTTAATGTGCGTGCATAGGGAATGAAACTGTTACTTTAATTAAACAACATTAACGTTAAACATACATCTATATCCTTGTGTTTCGCAACTATGTAATTTTAAAGTTTTAATTACCGGAATTGGCCCAGTAGATTGACTCTTTTGCGATTATAGAACTTTGGTTTTAATTTAATAGACGACTACAGACCCAGCAGACGCTGCCCTGCCTAAAATTTGGCTTGCCTACGTTTAACAAATTGTGGTCTTTTCCATCCCCACTTTTCTTCTTCTACATTTATCCTTATATCCTTTTTCTTTCAACCATTACTCTTCTTATCCTCTTAATTTTCCTCTAACACCACCTCTATATCTCATATTTCTATTCCTACTCCCCTTCTTCTCCCATTTCCTCTGCGGGCACTGATATGTACATAGTTTCGAAGATATATCGAATTACCTTTTATTTGATCCTGGTACTCCTTTCTGTTTCCGAGGTTTTTTTTTCTATATAGAACACATATCTGTATATAAAATATCACTAACTTGAACCAAATAAATTCCTAGCTATGCCGAATTTCCACTTTTAATAGCCTGGAGGCTTTGCCAAAAACTAAATACGACCTGCCGTTTAAAAGACATAGACAGTAAATTTTGGGCATTAATGAAGCACAAACAAAACACAAAAAATTTTAACGTGGCAAAACTTTGTAAATCTTTACTAAATATCGTATACTAACATTTACCCGCGGCTCCGCTCGCATCAAAGAAATAAGCAAAATAACTAAGCTTCTTTTGAAAACATTTTTATTTATCAAACAGATAAGTTTTAAAGTTCACATGTTCCTTAAAATAATGATAAAGTTTACATAAGAAAATATCCCTTATATTTATCACAATTTAATGTTAAATGTATTATTTACATACCTACATTAATTTTTCAGGCAACCATGTCTGGAAACAGAATTTTTTGATAAGTTAGGCAGCTAGTTATTGTATAAACACTCATAAAAGTTTAATTTTTACGAAACAGCGAAGCAACCAAAATATGAAGAATAGCTCAACTTGCTAAAAGGATATTTTCCGCAGAAACGATATCAATATCTTTAAATTAAAATATCATGATTGATTACCGCTTTGTCGTGTCGTGCCCAAAAAATTCCTCCACATAAGAATATGTGTAAAAATAATTCGACAGATGCCGCACCGTCGTTGTCGTCTTGAATCTGTTTTCCCTAAATGACAGAAAAAGTACAGAAAACGCAAAATAAAATTGGTTTTGTATGCATAGCAAGGCGAATTCATTACATGAACGTTATTTTCTTTTGATACGACATTTTTGAACATGCTAAATTCGCCTTGCTCTCACCTTATATGAATTCGCCTTGATGTATAGTAACTAAACTTATTAAAATCATAGCAATTAGTTTTTAAAAGTATTTTTGTAGATATGGCGATGAATTTTATAGTCACGTTTTGACCGATAACTCAGTTATCGATTAACTTTTATAACGAAACATAGCAGTATCGGTTAGTTTACTGAAATATCGAGAAGTCTATATGAATCTTTGGCCTTTCCGTTTCGTGTCATATCCATATTTAATGCAAATTTAGAGGTTTCAGGGCTTTTACACTTTGACCGATAAATCAGCTATCGATTAATTGATCGAAATATTGCAGAGTCCAAAACAAACCTGTGGCCTTCCCCTTTCGTTTGATACCCATATTGTATGCAAATTTAGGCGTTTTGGAGCAACCACATTCTGACCGATAAATTAGTTATCGATTAATTCATCGAAATATTGCAGAGTCCAAAAGAATTCTGTGGTCTTCCCCTTTCGTTTGATATCCATATTGTATGCAAATTCAGGGGTTTTTGGGCGACCCCATTCTGACCGATAACTCAGTTATCGATAAATTGATCGAAATATTGCAGAGTCCAAAATAATCATATGGCCTTCCCCTTTCGTTTGATATCCATATTGTATGCAAATTCAGGGGTTTTTGGGCGACCCCATTCTGACGCATAACTCAGTTATCGAAATATTGCAGGGTCCAAAAGAATACTGTGGCCTTCCCCATTCGTTTGATACCAATATTGTATGCAAATTCATGGGTTTTTGGGCAACCACATTCTGATCGATAACTCAGTTATCGATTAATTTATCGAAATATTGCAAAGTCCAAAAGAATACTGTGGCCTTACCCTTTTGCTCAATACCCATATTATATGCACATTTTAAGGTTTTAGGGCACCAAATTGCATAAATTCATTGGATAAAATAAATTTTTGGGTTAGTTGGGTCACATTAGTGCCCATAACTCCATAACCATGTGAGATGTTGAGATTTCATGAAACTTGTTACCTATCCGAGACAGTTTGGGCGTGAAAACATTTCAAACACACTCACTCACTCACAAACTTACGCATTTATAATATAAGTAAGATATCCAAATATCATTAATTTAGACCAAATACGTTCAGAGTTATGACGAAGGAAATTTTATGTAGCCTGGGGCGTGGCACCGCCCACTTTTCCAAACTATATATAGCCTATGCCATACCCAGGGAACTTCTGAACCTATCGTGACAGTTTCATAGAGATCGACTATAAACTTTGGACAATAATGAAGAACAAACAAAACACAAAAAATGTGGGCGTGGCACTTCCCACTTTTCCAAAGAAATGTAAAACTTGACTAAAGGACACATGTATATAAATATCATTATTTGAGACCAAATACGTTCAGAGTTACGACGAATTGAAATTTTATTTAGCTTAGGAACACAAATTTCATAAAATCGGTTGAGTACTTTGGACGCCTATAAAGAACACACATACACACATTCATTTTTATATACAAGATAGAAATCACCCAATAAGCAAAATTCGTTTACTATAAGCTTACGATAAACTTACTATAGCAAGCTTTTCGTTTGGAAAACGTTTACTATAATCATTGTTAAACGGTTGGAAAAAATTGTCGAATCAAAGAAAGTGATCCCTTTTTAAACAATTGGAAATGAGGTTTGGAAAACAATTTTTAATTAACGTTTTATTCAACGTACAGTAAGGGTTTGTTGAAAACTGATTGATAAAACTCCAATTTAGGCAACGACGATGAAAACGGGCCAGTAGCCTAATGAATATGTGCTAGACTTTTCTACGTTATGCTGGTTCGAATCCCGACAATTTCCTCAACTTTTTAATAAAATAAATTATTATAATTAGTTTAAAATATGTTTAAGTTATTTCAGTTCCATTTATTACTTTTTTTTTTAAATTCAAGTATGATAAAATTTTTTTTAAAAATATTCAGCGCAAGCTTAATTGCTGCTTCCAATTTTTTATACAAATTGGCGGGAGCTACTATTTCTGCCGACTCTGAACGGCATCTGCGAAGCAAAGCAGATGAATTTTTGCTAAGAATCCTTCCATGTCAGAAATACCCTCGGACCCCGTTTCGAAAAACCTTTTTCAAACCACTTTTGATGTTACCTGTCCCAGGACTCGAACTTGGTCCTTTCGGTGTGGTACGCCGGCAACACTACCGCTACACCAAGTCGGCCATATAATAAAATTCATGTAAATCAAGTAGATAAATTATTTAGCATTATTTTTGAAATCTGCCAAACTTTTCACCTCGCAGAAACATCACCTCAAGTTAATTCCCCATAACAAACATATTTAAACGTTTGTGAAATTTTTTTAGTTACAAACTCATTTGGAAGACATTGAATTTAACTTTTGGAAAATATTGTTTAATAAACTAGCTTACTTCATTGTTTATTGGGCAGTATGGAAAACCCCAACACCTTCACTCTCTGGTTCACGCTATGGGATTTATCTGAACAAAAACACTTTCACTTCTAGTTATTGCATACATGTAGGCTAGCGCATGTATAAAAGACTTCCCTACCAACCATGGCTAACTGTGGTGCAACTCTGATTCCACAAATTTACAAATTTTTACTTACACCATCGCACATTTTTGGAATTTGTATGGAAAACAGCAAGTGCCTAAAAGTATGCATTCACACCTACACGGAAAAACATTTTCAACATGAAAGGGACCAATTTGTCTCTTCATAGGACATGCTCAAACAAAAGAGATCACTTCAAACCATACAAAGAGATCAAAACTGACATTGGTCGCATGCTCCTTTGCGACTCATCCCAGATTCATCCTAGACTAATCACATTTTTTGCAGAGTATGTACACAAAAAATTATTTAACAAAAACTGTAAGCTTAAGCGCCTAAAGGTAGGCAATAGTAAATGAACAACTTTTTTACAGGGTGTACAACGACCGAAAACAATGTAATTTCTCATATTTTTGAGTATAAAGCTACTTCAATACCTGACATCTTTCCAGGAGGAGACAGCAGTTAGAGGAATTGGTTTTATACCAGCCTCTCTGGAGTTAACGGCTAAACTCTTGCTTGTGTAGCAATTTTAGTTTCCAGCTGTCGTGTTACAATGTGGCACTAAGAAGTTGAGGCAAAGAAACAGAGTTATGAGCTCTCCGCGCGCTAATATCCGCCAACTACCGAGCTAATGCATCCGCATGATTTAGAAGTAGAATATGAAACAAATAAACAAATTACAAACACAATACAATGAAGTCTATTCACCTAAATGGAGGCGGCCTCAAGATGAAACCTTTGTTCCTATTTACTACTCGCTACAAAAACCAAGTTTTTTTTCTAGAACACCATATTTAAATGCAGGCAGAAACTTTGTTCCAAGGTTAAAGTAGCCGTAGGTGAAAGGTGGTCACTTTCCTCCAAGAGCACGACAGCTTAGATATTCTGCCGATAAATATTACAATAAAATCGTGCCAAGTCACTTCGACAGTCAAGCAGATATTCAGAGCAAGAATACTGCACCGAAGGTATTGATCGCTGTGCACCACAGCAGTGATTTCGGTTCCCGATCGCTGTCGTCGATCCGTCCAAGAATGATGAGTGTATAACATTTTGAATTAATACCAACAATTTGTGTTAGGCTGTCATATATCTATCTTCAGCTAATGCAATTTTATATTCTGATTTTGTTTTCATATCCTGTTTTGTTTACGGTAGGCAACGTTTCCAGCAATGCAAGTATGTATGCCCATCCAGTAGTAGGTAGACGAGAGCAAATTTATTCCGCAATGTAAACTGACTTCAACAGACAGTCGCTTTAGCCGAACAAGTAAAAATACGCAATCGTATGTATACAAAATAGAAGAAACCAAATAGAAATTGGTAGAAGAAGCCAACAACTGCAGATGAGTTTCCAATTTCATTTTCATACATTTAAAATTATGCATGTGTCCGCCTTATGTCCAGTCAGTCGGCCACCCTGCTTTGATGCTGTGTAATTTACCAACCTTTTGAATGGTAGCCAGCTTTTAACTGGCACACTCACCGAGCGAACAGTGCGGCAGTCCAGAACATTTGCATATTTAAACATTGTCATGTAGTTTGATGCGATTTGACTGCCAGAAGTGACTCACTCTATTCCGTATGGGCTCACACCGAAATCAGTCGGCCAGCCAACGTTTGTGAACAAATTAGTTATTGACGTGTTGAGGTGCTGCAGCATCACTTCGAGTTTGGAGCTGTCGCTGGCGTACGTTATTGTGGCACACGCCACTCCTCGCGCGTTATTTGCTTCGAGTTCAAAATACAAAAAAATGTAATCGTATGATTCAAAAGTGGAATATTAAACAAACAAAACTGAGTTTATGCAACTAAATGCAGACAATCAATTGACTTTTATGTGGATTAGTCTGTCTGGCGAATTTTGTATTCTCTGACACTAATCGCTGAATCAAATGAGACAAAAACTTGAAATTGGGGTTAATGTGTGGAATAACTGGAAAAAATAGTGGCATGACTACCAAGTACTCGTGGAGTTGGATGTGTAAAAATTTGTATCCTGTACATAAATTAGATTATATTAGACATCGCCAAGTGGTTGATATTCAACCACAAAACTTCATTTTATTTTAGTTATTAGCTATTAATTTTTTGGCCTTCCCCTCTTTTCTATGCTGTTCCTTTTCTTTAATAATTTTTATTTTATTTTGTTTTCTCTTTCAACCGTCTCTATTTTTAATTTATTTTATTGTTTCCTTTCCTCTCCTTTCCTTTTCTTTTCTTTCCTTTCCTTTCCTTCCCGTCATCACAGTTCTTTTTAATTAGTTTAATTTTATTTTGATTTATTTTATTTTATATTAGTGAATTTTTTATTTTTTTTGCATATCCACAAAGATTACACAAACAAAACAAATTAACTACCGTGTTGAGTATTCTGAGCTATAATAAATTTAACATGAATAATCCCGATTTTTGTTTTCGTAAACACTGTGTATATTTATGATAAACGCAGTTCCCTTCGTCTTCTGCCGATTGATAGCATTCATCGTGTTTAGGCACGATTACCGTATAATAACAATCAGCAAAGCACTTGCATACACGTATAAAGTATAGACAATCAGGAGACGTAATGCTCCATTGGATTGATTTAGCTCCCTATTTGATAAGTCACTCCAACTCGTTCCGTTGCGTATTAATTTTGTTCTTTTATAGTTGATTAAACACAACCCAACCGACAATTTTGTACGGGAAAAGAACATACCCAATTTCACTGCCTGTCGTTCAGTGCAATAAATGTATCAATATCCTGCACTTAGGAGCATTAAAAATGCAACACGCAAGAGCATTACACCAAAATGGACTGAAGCATGTTGTTGGGGCGAGTAACAATGAATCGAAAAGCACTTAGCTGTCAGTAGATAGCTTATTTAACACACACCCGAACCTTAGTAAGATTGCTAGTTGCAATTAGTTGATGTGTGGCGTCGGCCTGTTTAGTCATACGACTTAACTATCCCACAATCCACTTACATTTTGAGGCTTTGTGACGAGTTTTCTCAGCCTATTTGAAGCAGTTTACATAATTTATACTCGTATTTTCTTTTTCCTTTGCTTTATATTCGCATGGCATATTGTCGAATATAAATAAAATGACATAGTGCAAATACGTACATATGTAATAAACCCATCATTGTTATCATCTTTAATGTTGTCAAAAACCAATTCATTGCCATACCCCGTTTTTGCCAGACCATGTAACTTTGTTACCTTATGTTTTGCACCTTCCGGTGCTCACATTCCTGCAATCTACAACTGAACTACTCAACATTGTTGTTATTGACATTACAATGCATTGTTTTCTGCTTGTTAAACGCCAGCTCTTTCCTCTCCATTTCTCCCAACTGCCTTAGTTGGATATTCATGCCGGGTTTTGGCATGGCAAGCATCATTATACGCCACCAACGCATCGACACGCAACTCACGTAATTGTCGAGCTGTATTTTACAACTATTCTACCACATCTCACACCGCTGTCGTCTTCATACAATATCATTGGCCATGTGCTGCGACCAGTTCACAGAAACCATTCGCGGTATGAATGTATTTTCTGTTAGTGACGTTATCCGCTAAAGGCTCCTGTTCATTTGTTTGTAGTAGCATGCTTTTGGTTATAGCTTTTTGTCCATCTTACCATTTGTGACACAGCAGCTCATCTTTTTGTTTTTCGTATATCACATGCCACTTCTTCATATTTAAAATTTTACTCTGTCCCTGAGTTTGCGCGAAAATTGTGAAGAAGCGGAAGGTTATGGAACGGTACAATTGGTGTGTGCAATTGATAAGTATCGCTTGTCAATTGCAGTTAACTTACTAAATAACCAACTCACCAATCACTTGATCGTGGGTGTTTGTAACTATTGTAGGGAAGGAAATACAATCCGACAATCTAGCGTGATACAAGTGTTTGTGATGGGTACAAGTTAAGTATCAAATCTGTTGGGGTATCTCCTCGAACTAAATTCATAATGGGTTTGCTCAATTATTGAAAAAAAATTGCAGGTTCGGCGTTGTGTTTGGAAAAGACTCGCCTAATGTGTATTGGAGTGTTACCGATAAAGACAGCTCTTTGCAGGATATGCATCCGGTACTAGTTCAACTACCATCCCTTTGACCACGACGAACTTTCTCACCTTCATGAACTGTACGTAAAGGATATAGTTTGCTTCATAAGACTTTCTGTCTGTTTCTATGGCGTGGTATAAATCGCATGGGGTATCACAATGAGTCTTTTCAACTGACCTAAGTGTGCCGCGGCGGCAGCCACTCTTGGCTACATATCTAACGGAATAAAGGGATATCTATAGGGTTCCAAATATCAAGTTCATAGGATGAATAGAGAAATGGTTTGAGCTATGTTCGTTCGCCCGTCTGTGCACATTATCAGCCCAATTCTAAATATTCTCACGGGATAATTTTCTCTCGGATTTTTTTGTTCCCTCGGAAAAATTCCTCCAATTATGTTCTCCTAGGGAGAAGAATAATTTGGGAAGAGGAATTTCGAATTTTCGAAATCAGCTGTTTTGGCAATTGGCATGGTATACACGGATTTCTAAACTGGCTAACGAAATTTAAAAAGAAAAAAAATGTAAAACAAGTGTTGCTCTTCATGTTTGTGGCAGGAATTAAGCGAATAAGAGCCACAGGAAAATAAACACAGGATTATGAGATAGTACATATACGCTTGAGTTGCCGGAAACGCTATCTACAATTTTTGTTTGTATATTTAATTTGATTTCGGCTGTGTGCAGATTTAAAAAGTATTATAGAATAAACAAGCCCGGAACTCCTTACATCGCACTCTCAGCAACTCAAAAATACAATTTCATGATGGCCTTGCATCAAGTTTAAAAACAGCCATATCTGTTGTACATTTGGACTTTTCGATCTAAAATACATCGTATTCTAATATAACATTATTTTAGTTTAGTATTTACTTACACAAGTTAATAGTTTTCCCATAAAAATACAAGAAACATTCAATTTTATCCCGCGCTCCTTTCAGGTTAGCTGGTGAGAAAATTCCTAAAAAATTACAGCGAAATCTCCCTTTCCCTCAAATTCGTAATAGCTACTTTTCTCACTTAACTGGTTTTCCCTTCTTCGAATGTTCAGCCAAATGGTTCAAGCCGTTTTCGTGACAATAGCGGATATGCCAAATAAGTATAAATAATGCGATTACATGGCAACCCTAAATGATTTTTGAAATACGACTTAAAATACCTTTCGTTTCATATCCATATTGACATTTCACATTTCATTACAAAAAAATCAGATAGGTGGGAAAGCCATAAAAGTCTCCTGACTGGGCAACACCTTGGTAGAAATTTCGTCCAAATCGGTTAAGCCGTTCCCGAGCTACTAAGGATATACAAATATACCATAACAACTATAAGATACATATGACGTTCAGTGGATAAAGGGAATGAGTCCAAAAATTTCAAATGGTGAAAAACGACAGAACAGTTGACGTTGATATTAAAACTAGTTGTTACAACAAAACTCAAAACTAAAGTTGCAAAATTAAAAATGTCCATCTAAATATTGGCTAACCTAGCGTAGTGTTTTAATTGAATTAGTATATTTTGGAAAGAGTACATTTTTTATAATTTTGCAAAAAAAGGCTGCAGATAATTTGTTTTTTAGTTCAGTGCACTCACACAGTTTTATTTTTAATGAACTTAAAAAAGTAACATAAAAAATTTCTTATTTTTAAAACAAAAATAACTTTAAAAATTTCTTCTTTTTAACTGAATCTTAAGTATAACAAATTTAACAAAATGTTATGTCTTCGTCAGATTGATCCTTCTGACTTGATACTGTTTACAAGTTTTTATAGAAGGTATGGTTGACGGGAGGGATATATTTTAATAAATCAATCATATCCTTTTTCTTTTCTTTTGTTATAGCTCTAGTTTCAGGATACAATAGACTTTGACTCACGCTATTCAATAAAATTGTTTTACCTTGCTTTCTTAGTTATATTTATATTGTATTACCCATGGTTTCGATCTCTCTAGTTTGATCCACCTCATTTGGAGCCAGTTTACCGGTTTTCCCGCGGTATTGGTTTTGCGAATGCAAACGTAATTTTCCAAAGATTTTGTAGAGAAAAAATCAAAATGGGTCATTTTAACCACTCGAAACTGTCCCTTTCTTTTGCATGTTGCGATTATATTAATCCAATCATTTGGTCAAAAAATTAAAATATGTTTACGAAATCTTTTTCAAATGCTTTTTAGCAGGAACGTTGTAACTTACGACCAAGGTTTCGACTGATCTGCACTCACTGCACTTACTGAATTAGAAACTCTTATAACCACAGCGATCAAAGGTCGATTTCAAATGTAATAAAGCATAAAGTAAAATTACAGTTACGCTTCCGATTGCTGCTCTCATGCAGCATTAAACTAAGTACAACAACAATTTAAAGAACACAAAAAATTTGGCAAGTAGCGAAAACTCGAAGAGAGGCAAGAAATAGAAACAAATAAGAGTGATTAAAAGAAAAGTTAATAAGTGATTAATGCAATATAAATGCGAACGTGGACTTATTCCCTTTTTCCACTGAAAATAAAAATTTTATGTTTCGTACAAAAAGGTTTGCCGTTGAAATTTGAAAACAAAATGTTTACCATACATTGTTAGTCATAAAAGGCAGTGTATCCACGCGAAATCTCAAAAACGCCAAAAATGGACTCATTCCCTTTATCCACTGAACGACTTATATGTCGTATAGAGAAGCCATCGGGCTTGTGTGCGGTTCTACACTGCTCAATTATGTTTAGATATTTAACGTTCCCTTCCACTGCAACTTCGAGTTTCTCACTTGTTGCTAATGAAACTTAATTTCATTTCGGTTGACATATCTCGTCAGCCAACACAACTAATGCCAGATTCATTAAATCAGAAAACTGCTGTACTTACTATTTTAATCCATAGTTCAAACTAAATTAGTGAAAGTGTATAGGTCATAACCAAAATGTACATACTATAGGCGTAAATAACTGAATATTTTTTAGATGCAAAATGCACATTAATATAGTTCAATGTATGTAATTTATGTCTGAAACGCATTGGATTCCCTCGTTCCATAAGATCAAATTATACCCATTGCTCAGATGACTCAAACATACAGGGTGGCTGATGAATTTTGCTACATTAAGAAACTCAAGTAATTTTTTTTTCAGTGTATGGAATTCATTTTTCTTTTATTCATGTTAAAGCTCATTAAATTTTATTAAATATAGCTTAATTAGTTTTAAAAAAAATGGAATTTAAATGCCCCCCCTGTTCGTCGATGCATGTGCGGCATCTTACCAAAAAGTTGTTCATTACTGCTTGGAGAGTTGAGACAGGAATAGCCGCAAGTGTTTCTCGAATGGATTGCCTTAGTTCATTCAAATTTGTTGGTTTTTCTTTGAAGACTTCCTGTTTGCAATAACCCCACAAGAAAAAGTCAGGTGCAGTAAGGTCAGGCGACCTGGGTGGCCAACGGAATGTGGAGTTTCTGGATATCAGCTTATTGGGAAATTTTCGTCGCAATTCTGTCATAACAGGTTGGGCTATATGAGAAGCTGCACCATCTTGCTGAAACCACACAGAGTTGAAAGAAATTCTCATTCGGCGTAATTCTGGATAGAAAAACTCTCTCAACATGCTCAAGTAACGGTCTCCAGTAACCGTAACGGTGTGACCGTTTTCTTCGAAGAAGTAGGGCCCGACAATGCAGCGTGATGAAACTGCACACCACACTGTGACACGAAGTGGATGCAATTCCGTCTCATGGAGTATCTGTGGGTTGGAAGCACTCCATATTCGACAATTTTGTTTGTTTATGTTGCCGTTTAAATCGAAATGGGCCTCGTCAGACATGAAAAGACAGTTAACATGTTTCCATCCTCTTCCACCATTTGAAGCATCTTCTGGCAAAATTCCAGCGAATCGGCAAGTCTGCAGCGTTCAGTTTGTTGGCCATTTGAATTTTATATGGGAATAAGTCCAAATCATTGTGCATAATTGACTGTAATGACTGTCTGCTTACACCCATTTGAGCAGATACGCTTCTTGTCGAAACACGTGGATTGTTTTGTATGGCAGCAGCTACAGCAGCGATTGTTTCCTCCGTTCGAGCTGAAGCGTTTCGATGGTAAGGTCTTCTGTTGACTGTCCCATGCTCGGCAAAATTGTTTACAAGTCTTATTATGGTCCATCTGCTCGGAGGATTGCCGCCAAACGTGCGCCTATACTCTCTTTGAACCGAAACTACGGACTCCAGTGCGTGATAGCGGCGGACAATCCAAATTCTTGTTTCAGTGTCCCAGTTATCCATTTTTGTTAAATGTAAAAGTCAATCTGCAAAATAAAAAAAAAATTAACCAGATTCATTAAATAGAAAAAAAGTTATTTAATTTTTTTTTTGGTAGCGGCTTTCATTAGCCACCCTGTATGTGCATATGTATTTGAATAACTCCAGGCTGATATAGTCATTGGTATAGCCTCGATGTCAATTAGTCTCATGGTTACAAAATTTCAGCAAACACTACTAACATAGAATGTGTGTCTGTGTATTTATGTTTGTAGTGTATTTTCTCTGTTGAAAAGCTTATATACGCCTTGGCGCCACCAACACGAAATTCCAAATGAAAGGAAAATTAGTAAAGCAAACAACGTGCAACAAGCAGCTTCCACCAATAGTAAGTAGCCGCCGCCATAAAGCGAAATCTGATTATGTTTACCACCGTGACGGTTGTGTTGTTGCAACATACTCGAATTGCATTTTCATTTAGAAGCCAAACCAGACTTGACTTCATAGAAGGCCGATAGACTGAATGACTATGCACATTAACCAACAAAAGGAGGTCGATCGGTCGTTCGGTTGTCTATTGCCACAGTGGCCGAAAGAACCCAAACAAGGCAGTGGTTATATGAAGTTGAGGAAATTATGTGAGCTAATGAAAACGAAAGTTAATTATTTCACGCACTGACGCAACATACAAACTGCAGTAAACAGGAAGTGCAAGAAGTGAGTCGAGAACACTACAATACAGTGCGAGTAGTTTCACTACATCAGACCAACAAAACATAAAGCAAATATTATGAATGACAGTTCATGCAAATGCCATGCCAACAACATCAATCGATGTGCTGAAATTGTAATGTTGTTAGTGGTAATCATTCGTCTCTAAATCGTTTAATGAGCACAGAAAGAGGAAGGTAAGTTTAGTGAACATTAGTAGCAGGGGGTGGATATGACAATACGCTCTCCGTTTAGAAATAACCGCAAACCAACAGACTCCTAGAAATCCATAAAGTTAGACTCGAAATTTACTAACATACGCCAAACAGCAACAATGCGACAGTTGAAGGCGTCATAATTGTAAACAAATATAGTTGAGATTTGGAAGGTCAGAAGCTGAGGGCTGTTAAAAGTGGACTGAGATAAAATGCAATCTGATAAGAAATACGTATGTAAGCCTGACTCAAAATACAAAATAGCATAACTTTGAATATCGATTTCTTTCGAGTTTAGTCACAAAAGTAAAAGATATGTGTAAGTAAATGAACGGTTAGTTTTTTGATTCTCTCCTTACCATACTGAATCGAGGCTTTTTGAAATGTTTTGCTGGCGCAAGGGATAGTTTGAGCTGATAGGAATAATATGCTAAACTTTTAAAATATTAGTAAAATTAGAAAGTTCCTGTAGAAGTGGTTATGATGGAGCTATAGAGGATCTTCTCAATTTTAAATACCTTAGGAAAAGTAACATGGAAACTATGCTGCACCACCGAATGGCGAAATCCGCTGGAAATTCAATATTTTCCGCAGAGCTTTATAGCATCCAGTTGAAGAATTCATAAAAGTGTATCAAAGTTGAGTCTTAGATGAGAGACTATCTGACTTTGGAATTATTATTATAAGCATTGATGTTTTGAGACCGTTGTTAAAACCTGTTGTGCCTGACCTTTCAGCCTATTAATGAATGTCGAAGCATTTTGAGATATTTAAGTAGCTCTTCATGTCACAAACGGACTAAGAGTCCCACCAGTTCAGCCAATATTTGTTTGACTAGATCACTCCATTCGTAGAGAATCGGAACTGGAGGTTAATTGTTCAGTCTACAAAAGCAACAGGTTTGTGTATCTATTAGATTTAGCTTTCTTAGATGATAGTTCAGGCTACCGCATCCAGTATAATACCCAGTGAGTTCGTAGGTGCTCCTGCCTGTAAGAAGTTCGGCTGTTACTCCTTTTAATCGAAGTTTAAACAGTTCGCCCTGTCTTTGCCTTATGCGTTCCATACAGTGTATGTTTTTCTCAATTTCTGCTTGTTTTTCCAATTATCCTTAAGCTTGAAACATTTACGCTATAGTCGTATCCTTATCGTAAGAGAAAAACCAAAAGGAAATTGGTCGGTGAGGAATAACGATATAGAACCAACAATCGATTACAATTCATAAGGTTGGTTGAACTAGCTTTTTCGTAAGGTTATCGATAACGCACCAATTACTTGGCTTTTATATGCGCTTTGCTGAAAACTCAAAAAGGCCGTAAGGTGCTGATATAGACCCTTTTTGGTAAGGGGCCCTCGGGAACCCATCCCAACCAAATTTGGTTTTTGGCTCCCAGTTCGTTGAGTACTTGTATGCAATCATGAACAAGTTTCGAAGTAGGTGTTTAACGCTGCAAGGCCCATGAGGCTATTTCACATAACGTAGATCCGCTTCAAGGGTATACCTCTTCGAAGGCATTCTCTACTGCAAGCTTCTATTTGCATAGATTTCTGCCAGCAAGATAGTGCGGCATTGGTTTTGAGATTTTCAAATTCGTTCTTGAGATTAGATCCCGCTGCCATCATAAAGTTGTGATCCATGCGTGTAGCAAACCCTTGAATCATAGGAAAATAATTCGAGTGGCACAGCTAAGTCGTACAGGTAAGATTCATTAAAAGATCGTATCTGCTGGTGATATTGATATAATTGAACATAGTTCTGCCTTCTTTGGGCTATAAGTGCTACTCTGGTCTGAGTAGGCAACTGAGATGTTAAGTCGTTTCTCAATGATTTATAACTCGGAATCATGAACAGCTTCGAAAGAAGAGGGAGGACTTTGCCGTGAGAGAAAAGCTCGTCGTACGACCTTTTCGTAGATATGATCATAGTGCAGCGAATTCCAGCTAAAAGGCTTCGCTGGCTGAGTCATGTTATGTTAATTGACTGTTTTTTTTAGTGACATGCGAATTTGGCAGCAGAGAAAGGTGTGAAGCGTCTAATGCGACGCAAAAAAGAGAAACCTCGTCGGGTTAGGGGTTAAGAATATGCGCGAGGTAGGCATTCCGGTCGGAAGAGGCGACTAAAATGCACAGAGGTAATGACGTGTTACTCGATGGTTGATCTACGGATATGATGCCTCTCATTACTCATGACAGTACCGCAAGGGAGTACCTGAGCGTAACGAGTTCATATCCGGAAAAGGACTGTCACTTTTAACAACAATCCCCAAAACCTTCGGGGATGACGAGCGTGCTTTGATACGCAATGCCCAAACATGTTTAGACAGTTGAGCGCCAATAAATGATGATGATGAGGTAGATAGGTAAAATGCCTGCGAACCAGCCTGACAAACTATAAAAAGCTGATTTGATGCCATAGAATTCGTCAAAGTTGGGGAAGGTTTAACAGATGTGTGCTACAAGCAGGCAGAGTGGTTAAAGTCCAGGATGTTTGGAATCTCTGTTTCAGATAAATTTCCGAGATTTAAAAAAAAAACGCTCTTTAGGCTGGAGCTGGGCACTTATACAGAAAATGCTCAAGCACCTCTCTAGAATTCATGTCTTTACAACGTTTGCAGTGATCGACTGCAGTTGGGTGTCTGTTTTGGTATAACTGCATTATTTGTTTTGTCAGAAATGCATGCATTACATAATAAATGTAGTAAAGGAACAGCTAAACTAAAGAAAAGTGAACCAAGACAAAAAGAAAAAGAATAAAAAGAAGAAAACGTAAAGAGGTGGCCTTGACATTGACCCAATTGATGATGAATGAGTTCAATGTGCCACAATGCGGATGTAGACGTTGCATATAGCCATGGTCTGCCTTTTTGCAACAACATCAGCACAAAAAAAAAAACACCAACAATAACAATAAAAAGCAAAGGCTACAATAACCTAAAGAAGAAATAACAATAAAACATACCAAAAACATGATTATGATGGCGCGTAGTAGAGGTGGGGAGGGAGGTTTGAGTATTTTAACGCCACTGCCGCAAATACAAGTTAAAGCAAATTCAAACTCAAAATCAACTCAACTGAAATTGGCGGCAATGGTGGCACTTTGTAGTATTTCTTGTTGTTGCTGTTGTTTCGGTATTTTTCAATGTTTACAAAGGAAAAAGGAATTAAAGTTAGTAAAACAGACTTTGGCACGACATGAAAATAACACAAAAAAGCAGCGAAATATGTTGCTATGTGGTGGTTGGGGCATAGGAGGCGATGATGTTGACGCATAACCCAGTGGTTTTGAAGAGGTATTCCACTTATTTATTTGTGTGTGTGTGTGTAAGTTATTTATTTTATGCAAAAGCATCGTTAAATGTTAGCAGTGATATTGAGCAACAAGTGTGGCAGAAATATTGCTTAAGGCCACTGGAAGGGAGGGAAAAAGTTTAGGTCAATAACACACACACTTACATACAGATATGTATGTATGTAGCGAGTTTCAGAACTATAGCACACTCAGAATTTACATGTTTTAATCATTTGAATTTTGAAATTTTTTTTTCATAGAATTCCCATTTAAAGGCCATATTTTCTTATCTAGCTTTTAGTTTAAAGTTATTGGGAACGATGGAGTGATCTCTAAAATTAAAGGCTAGATGAGAAAATGGTCCTAAGAGGTAAATACATATATTTTGTAAACTTTGTGCATCTTAACATGTTCAAAAAATTTCCTAAAACTTAAAAAAAAAGAAAAGGTTTTGAAATATTTTTAATCAGAAAACCTAAAATATAGCCAAATAATATCTCCATTATTTCCAGTTGTAAATAAAAAGCGTAATTTGTTCATAAAAATAGCTAATAGTAAATGCGAATAATTAATTGTAAGTGCGAAAGCATCAAATGCGAATGAGATTAGTTACTTGTAAATGAGAAAGCGTCACATGAAAACTAGAAAATATTCTTTGAAAATCAGAAGGCGTCATTTGGAAATGAGAAAAAAGAAAAGTAATATTATTTCTTTTCAAAATGAATTGTTTTCACTGAAACCTTGGTCCTCTATTAAAAATATGATTAACCTCAAGCTTCAATGATTTAAGGAATACTTAAGATTGCTGATACTGAAGCTACGATACGGAGGAGACAAACTTAACTTTTCAGGCTGAATATCTCTAAAAGCGTTCATGGTAGGGACCTGGAAATTGCTATGGTATACGATATCAATACTATACTCACGGGAAACAAATTGGAGTTATTGGAAAAGGGGCAATGGCATTCCCTATACAAACTGTACTATTCTTACTCCATGTTTCTAAAGGTATTTGTCGCAGAATATCAAAGCTTGGTGGTAGAATAACAAAACATGGTGGAAGAACATAGGGTCAGTACCAAAATTATGGCGAAGATGGGAATTAGTTAATTTTAATTTTTCATACTACTAACATTTTTTTCTTGACTATTTTTCAATATTGACAATTTATCAAGGACACAGAATCGGGGGTTTATACAACAGAAATTGTGAACACTCGCTTATTTTGGATTAAAAAAAAATACGGGTGTAATCGAGAATTTTTGAAATGAACTCAATAAAAAATGTTTTGTTGGGTAGAACGAAGTACTGTTATATACATAAATGCGCAGTACGCGTAAACAAAATAACTGAATAAAACAATTTTCGCATTTACAAATTACGCTTTCTCGTTTTCAATTGGTGCTTTCTCATTCAAAACTGACTATTCTCAATTTCAAATGGGTTTTCGCACCTACAACTGACTATTCTCATTTACAACAGGAAATGTTGAGGTTGTTTATTTCTAATATCTCGGTACTTCAATTATTTAGTAGCAGGCCCGACAAACGTCCGTCGCGAAAATTTTTTTTGCAGTTAATATTCACCATATAAATTGATAAGGCAGGTTTCTGCCTTTTTGTTTTTTGCATATTCAGATAGATACATGTTTCAAGAATACGCTCTCACGTTTCGAGTTGAAATCTGTTAAATTACGAAAGTTATCGGCCGTTTGGTGGAGCGGTGTCCGCCGTGGCCTTTTTTCAAACCACATTTTCCGAGTTGGTGGAAGTCCCGCAGGGCGCAAAAATTGAGCAATCGCAATGAATTTTTTTTTACATGTTTATCCAGAAATATTGAAAATGGTTCATAAAAATAAATAATTATCAACAAAAAAAAAGAGCCAAAAATCGATTTTTTTTAAAGCTCATTTTTTACATTTTCAATGTTTTCTTTTTCGTTGAAGTTTCACGGATACGGAAAAGTGTATTTTTTGAAGCTTCATTAAAGTTTTTCCGACTTATATCCTTCTACCTATTATACTTTCCGAGAAAAAAATTCCAGAAAAAACATCAGGTTTTCGGGCCAACAAGGTAGAAATTCTCGATTTTGTGTTATTATTTTTTGTAGTCTTCGTATAGTTGCGACAGCATTTAGGGACAAAAGAGTTATAAAAAATTCGTAACGCTTGTCTGTTTTGTAATACTTTAAGTAAATGCTTTGGTACAATGTAGCTGATTGCTTCAGGTTCCGAATGAGCGCAACCAATTTTTTAAGCTGTTCTCTGTTCAACATTTTCAAATCTTATAAAAGGTATTGGAAACAATCTCTCCTTGGGGTTAACTATGTTGGATGCGATGAGCGAAACTCGGCTCTTTGAAAAGAACTTGGTTATGTTCCGCGCTATAATTTTGGCATGGATATTAGTCTGATGAGCTGTATGAACTTTACGCAGACGCCGACATAGTTCAGCGAATTAAAACACAGCGGCTTCGCTGGCTAGGCCACGTAGTGCGAATGAGCGAAGATGCTCCAGCCCAGAAGGTATTCTTATCGGCACCCGCCGGTTTAAGCAGAGGAAGAGGGAGACCACCACTCCGATGGAAGGACCAAGTGGAGACCGATTTGCGATCCCGCGGTGTTTCCAATTGGCGCCAGTTGGCGCAACGAAGAAACGACTGGCGAGCTATGTTGAACGGTCAAAATCGCCCAGGCGGTTAGATGACCATTTAAAGAAGAAAGATTAGTCTGATGAGTTGAGACGGAACTCGCAACGCCAATATGTGATGAGCTATTTTAAAATAAATTTAATTAAATTAAGCTAAAAAATAAAGATAAATTAAAGAAATAAAGTTAATAGCAATACAAAATTTTATAACTAAGTTAAACTTATTTTCTCTGCCAAGCAATACATCTTAATACATCAAAATGCATTATTTAAAAAAAGCGGTAAAACCATATACAAAGAATAACACAAATATAATGAAAACACAGGTGGCTTCCCCTTTTATTGCGGCACGTGCCACGGTTGCTCTACAACAACATTTAAAAAGCGAAGTCAATTCCTTTTTATATTTATCTAAGAATTAAACCATGACTTGAAAAGAAGCAGGAAAAAACAACATTTACGAACCGCTCAGGCGAAAAGTGAGGAGTTAAGAAAAAAGAATAAGTGAAATAATATAAAAAAATAAGACAAGAAAACAAACCATAACCTACTGAGATGTATTCGTACGCAATAAAATAAAATAAACACAAACACAAAAAAACCTGACTCACACCGTGGAAAAAATGACAGTGACTATTCTAGGTCCTACATGCAAATCTGACTTCTTATAGATAACTAGATGACCGCAGGCTTTGCCACGTCCTAATCAGAAGATAGACCTACAGCAATACTTTGGTGAAGAAGCCGTAGTGATGCACGCTGATGTGACATACACACATCCGAACAGACAAGCGGAAATTCAAAGAATTTTAATTTCTGTTGCTCTATTGGTAGTAGTAGGTTATCCATTATATAGAGACATTGTACTGTTCCAATTCCACTATGTTTATAAAAAAATGTTGAGCTAACTTTGATTGCCACCACTGTACACGAGGGAAATGAAATATTTCCCTGCGGTAAAATGGATCGCAAACTTTAAGTTGGACATCTAGTAATATATCAGTGAGATTAGCTTTGAATTCCATGCAACGGTTTTTGTATGATGCACGAACAAAAATACAGACAGACAAAAAACTTTTGTTATAAATTTCACATGTATGGATTTTTCTTCTATATCTATTATGTAAAGGCATCGAGCTACTAAAATTTTATCACACGATAAAATAAAATATTTTTTATTTCATAATTTGATTAAATAACGCCTTATTTCAGAGGAAATTTCTAGGACGTCAAATCTCAATGAAAATTCAATACCTTTCCTGCTTAGACACGACGATTTTGAATCAAATAGGGATTGCAAAACAGTTCTGAGCTAGGACGTTCTTCAACAAAATTCTCAAATAGGACGCATTTGAAAATAATTCTTGGATAGGGTATTTTTCAAACAAGAGAGAACAGCAAGAAATCACCCTTGAAATCTTGAATCTTCTCTCCTTTAATGGAATAGGAAGTGAGAGATGAGAAGGAGACTTAGCAAAATGTTCGCGCAGGAGAGTGTAGGGCCTGCTACTTTTTTATACAGGTTTACACAATTTTTGTTGGCTACTTATGTATATATATTTAAGTTTGCGAATCTCATATGTTGTTGCAACAAATTTTATGCATTCTTGCATTGCTAACACTTGGCCACAAACATATATCAATGTACTTTTGTACTATCGCTATGTATAAATGCTTGCCAGTCTGTTTGCATGTCTTGCCATTTGACGGCTTGCTTGCCTGTCTGCACGCTGTCTACTCTTTAATATTATGTAAGTTTGTAGTTATATATTTATTTTATATATTCTACAAAGTTACATACGTATGACCCCCACGTGCTTTTGGTTTTTTTTTATTTTTTTGTATTGGGAAAACTTTCACTTTCAAATAATATTCGTTGCGGCTCGTGTCTTCTGCCAGCATTGTGCTCATCGCAGCGCCGTACTTGCAATATTTATCTTACATATATATTTATGGTTTGTTTACTACTTCAGTTTCTTTTTAAAATGCTATTTTTTACGTATTCGTGTGTCTCTTTTGAAACAAACTTCTTATTGAAAAATTTTAATAGGTATATTCATTTTTTTTCAAGTTTATTGGTAAGAGACTTAAGACGACGTATGCCGATATATTTTTAAATTTCCTACACGCCGTCGGCATTACGAGAAAAGCTATACATTTTTGGGGGACTTTTATTTTGAATATTGCAATAGTCATCCCATCTTCTTTCTTCACTGCCCATGATTTCGGTGCACACATCAGGACAAGTGTGATGAGAGACTTTTAGCGCGCGAGATATCTTAAGTCGCCAATTGCCTTCTTACTCCAAAGCAGTGATGTAACGAATGCCACTTTCCGGATATTCACGAATGCGAATATTCAGTTTTTGTTCAAATTTGTCGCCAATTGTGTATGGATATGCAATCTCGTTCGATCGGCGTGCGTTTCGTTTTAATTTTGTTCGCGAGTCGATTTATTCATATTCGCAAAACATTCGGAAAGATTTTGCGAATACGAATGCGAATGCGAATATTCGCGACATCACTGCTCCGAAGTAACAGTTGCTGGCAAGAGTGATTATCTGTTTAATTTCTACGCTAACATAATTTTCGCAGGTTTTCAACTAGATTTGTAGCTATCAACAGTGACGGGGCTTTCATGAAGGCCAAGTCCTCAACATCCATCAGCCCCGATGTATTGCCAGGGAGATGCTGAAACACATTTGCCACAAGATACACATAAATTTAGCGGCTCTTTTTCAACCTATTGCTCATCACCTTCGTCACCGCAGATATATGGAAACAGGCTGGAGTGGTATAAGAATTAAACAGGGCTGCCACAGAGTGATGTTCTATCCCCTATCTTGTTTAATTTTTACATATAGAGGCTTTCCCCCAAATGAGAGAGTCGCCATAGCAGACTACTGCATTAACTTTGTACAAGGATAAACAGTTATCTCCACGACTTTTACAGTTTCTTCAATGAGCCAAACAAGACATTATCAGTTTCTAAATCGACGGCGTGACTTTTAACGTCTCTCCACCAAGGGCTAAAATGCTCAATGTTAAAGAGCATACATTTAGCAGGCAGTTTCTTCTGAACTGCCAAAAACCTGGACATCCAAACAAACATTGCCGGATGCAGATCCGCCGCCCAGAGATATGAGGAACCAGTCGTTTGATCCGCGGAACTATTGGAGGGCTCTAAACGCTATCTATACCGAGTCGATAGCTGCCTCTGTCAGCTCTCGGCCTTTGAACCCTATCAATATTCAACCACATGAAAAAGCTGAAATACATGCCCTGTATACGGTATGTCCCCTAATGATACTAAACATCTCTTTAACTGGTCAATAAAACCTACTCTTCTAACATCATTTTTGCTTTGGGCCACCTCTGTTTAAACCGCTAGTTTCCTTAAACTACCGCTAGAAGAATTCGATGACGTTTTTCAAAATGATCGTGCTCATTAGCAAGGCAAAACACTATAAATAAAAACAGAAACAACCATATATTGAGCCGCGACGAAATCATATAAACTCCCCACGTGGGAAGACGTTACATCGTTAAAATGCGTAGAATATCAAATTTAGGCTAAACCTGCTGTAAAAGCTCCAAATACGTAGTTACTGAGTTATTTGATGACTGTCTTGTTCTTTAAATATTAACAGGTGACGAGTCCATTGGTGCCTCTTCGTTCTCATAAGCTTCATCACAGCTACCAGGTGTACACACTTAATGAAACTCTCTACATACCCTACAGAAAATGCTACTAGTTCAGCACTAACTTAGCACTAAACCTTTTTAAAGGCAGTACTAGTTATGCTTCAATACTTTAACCAGGCGATGGCATTGGTGGATGGCACCTCGTTATCAACCGGTTCCCGTTTGGCCAATTCGAAAGAAGCTTCGCTTTGGTGAGCTCTCAACCGCTTCTATTTCGGATAGTTTAGGGGTAGTTTTGGTTGTGGAGGAGGGATTATCCTCCTTACCTGATGCTTCAAAGCGGATTTTAAACATGTATTTGGTAACCGGTACAGAACGAGATTCGAAGTGTAGCTCTGAGACTGTCCTTTTTGGCGATTGTTTCGCAATTATACTGCAGGGTATAACTATACAAAGGTGTCGTTTGTGGCTGGCGCCGTCTTGTCATTTTCTTCTCTTATTTCTATTGTATTAATCTTGTATTTCCCCCCTTTTTATTTATTTATTTTTTTCTTGTTGTATTCGCACATTTTCGCAAACATGCGAATCATAATATTTTAGCTTTGATTGTGTTGTTGTTGCTGCCTTTTAAGTGTCTGTGGTTAGGTTTGATTGTAATTTATTTTTGAACTTTAACCATTAGAATTGTTGTCTTGCCGTTGCCGGTGGCAAATCACAAAGTTTTTGTTGTTGTCTTTTTTTTTAAGGACTGGTGTATCATATATTTTATCTTGCACGTTTTTGTAGTATATTTATTGTACTCTTCGTTTGTTTTGATTTTGTCTTGTTTAACGGCTTTGGTTTTTTGGCTACATTTTTTTGTTGTTTTTTTTTTGTTTGTTTTGCTACATATGCATTAGATGTTGCGTTAACTAAGTGTCTTGTTTGTTGTTACGGTTTATTTGTTGTAGTTTTACTTCACCGGTTGTTACGGAAATTGCTAGCCGTATTTAGTTTTTACAATCCGATACTATGTAGTACATGTTGTGCATACTAGTTATATATGTACATTTGTTTTTGTATTTATATTTAGAATGCTCGTAAAGTTAAGTTCGCAATATTTATATCTAACAATGAACGCCGGTGTATCTTTTGCGCATTGCCAATTTCTATTGGTTTTATTGCTCTTTTAATACTATGGCCCGTAGTCATAGTCAAATTAAAATAGAGTTTTATCTACTTAAACATGATTCTAAAAGAAACATAATGTCGACTGCTGAGTGGAAGATCACCCTATTTCAAAATCTTTTTCAAAAACGCCCTATATCAAAATTTTTTTCAATATCGCCCTTTTCCAAAATTTGATTAAAAAACGCCCTATCTCAGAATTTGAGATGGGGCGTTCTTCAAAGAAGTTCTGAGATAGGGCGTTTTTGAAAAATATTTTGAAATAGAGTGATCTTCCACTCAGCAGCCGATTTCATGTCTGTCATAGTCAACTTAAAATACATTTTATGTCTAAGACCGAGTTTTCATTTTAAAATGACGAAAATATCATTTTATAATCACGTTATGTATCTATGGTTGTTTGTGATATTGGTTTACTATGGTTTGTAAATAAAATAGTTGACACAGGGCGACCTTGCACAACAAAAAATTTCCTCATACCACCAACTAATAAAAATTTTTTTCATAAGGGGACCCTGTCACATTTCACTTTAGCTAAAATCATTGGTTAGTATGACTATGATTGACTAACATTTAAAATGTCTTTTCAAGTTAGGTAAAGATTTTAATTAAAACGCGTGTTAAACAACAACTATGATTTACATGACTGGGAGTAAGAACAAGCTCGCCCAACCTTTAACCGCAATCGCACTATATTTAATGCTAATTTAATATGGGATCATTTAATTTATGACACATATTTTTGAAAAAATATCGAACCCTCTTAAGCCAGCCCAACCACCAAAAAAATTTACCACAATCAAAAAACGAAAACGTAGTAAACTTGCTAAACATTATTTATGGAACATTATCTGATTGAAAAAGTGTGCCATAATAATATTGTTACTAAAATATGTCATTTAAAAATCAAACATGAAACATGGAAATTATAGAGAAAAAACAGAGTTTCACTAATTTTACAAGGTTCCCTTTTTTTTGATTTTAAAACCTCATAGAGTAGATTAAGTGTTTAAAATGAATATGTTCCCATTCACCTTTTTTCTTTCTCTATAAACCGTGATATGCTCTAGATCACAGTATTTTGTTTGAGAATTTTAGCAACGTTTCTGCGTTATTTATAAATTTCTCAACCTAAACTAACATATAAATCCTATCCAAAGTATCCACACCGATTTCGATACTTTCAAAAGTTGGTTTTTCGAACTCGAACATTGTTCGCTTTAAAATTAAATTTAGTTGTTGTTGCAGTTCAAGACAGAATCGTTTTTGTGAAATTTGGGATACCAAAAATTCAAAACAATTGAAGCTGGGGTTGTATGTATATTCCTATATTTCAGCGCATGCAGATTTGGTTATGACAGCATTACGCTCGGAGGATTGCCTTTTAATGCCGAGCGTACCGTTCTGCTGGCAAGAATAAGTTCAACAAAAATGGGCACGAAAAGTGTGAATGAGGTGTTGTCTGGGACTATCCCAAATGTCGTACTACGTTTTCAGTAAAATCGCGGCCGCTCGTTTTCTCGAAATATCTTACTTTAACCCTTTTGGAACTTTAAAACTATACATTTTACCAAAATATCGTTTCAAAAATCGCTTTTGTATTTTCGGTGGTGTAGACGGTTTCTATTACTCAGACAAATTGACAAAAGTCACACTTTTTAAAAAAATTTGCAAAACTACTACTAAATAAAATTAATTATTCATATTTGGGGCACTAGTTACAGCACACTGTATTTTTAATGAAAAAAATAAGTAAATTTAAAATTATTTCTTAAGGATATTTTATGCTAAACACGAATCCGTGGTCAAAAATTTCCCATCGTGTCTCCTTCCTAAGAAAAAATGTTTTGGTACAATTAATAATTTGAACAAGCCCCCGTGCTCTGGGTGCACATCCATGATTTGATTCTCAGTTTATTTATAGAGCAAGGTTCAGGAAACATTATCTGATATAAAAAAAAATTATGTCATACCACAATTATTTTATACAATTTTTAAAAGTTGGCCGAAATCGGAAAATTTGTTTTTTTGCACATGTTTGTAAAATCATATAAATTAACGCTGATGTGCCACAAACTTTTTGCACATCAGAAAATATTGTATAATCCCTAGTCTTTAAATGTTGAGAAAATCAATTTATTACCACCTCACTTCATTGAAATATTTATCAATTTTATCATTCATTTCCATTCAAAACTAATTAATCATACAAAAACACTTACAAAAACATACAAAAAAAGTTTAATGAACTTTTTGTGCCCATTTTTGTTGAACTTATTCTTGCCAGCAGAGCGGTGTGCGAAGTTGGACTTTGTTTTCTACAATTTTGTTCCCAAAGAATTTTTAAACGTAAGAACTTCTTTAAACCAGGTCAGCACATATCCAGCCTCATCAGGCTTTTTAAGCTTGAGCTTTAATTTGCTGTCATTTAATCTTTTGAGTTGTTCGTGTCTATGAGCTCTTAGTTATTTCTCAGCCGTGATATTGCCATTCTTACTCATCATATATGGGTGGTTACACTTTTCTATCCATCATTAGGGATTGTGGCATACAGAATTGCGCTCTGTAAGTCAGGAATGAGGTCTACAAAAATTCTCAAAACGGGGAATTCGCTCCGGCCTTATTTCTTTCAGTCACCATCTCAAGCTCTTTTTTTTTTTTGTTTTAGAGGCGTATTTTTCCCTCTTAGCCTCAAGATAACCCTTTACGTCTCGCCCTTCTTTTCCGATGATGAGCGACATGCCGAATAGTCCAGTTCTTCTCCCCGGCGAGCGAGAAAGTGCGAGATCCGAGTAGAGAAATAATCAGTGGCCTGTATGGCGCGCAGCTTCGCGACGGCAAACGATGGTCCAAGTCGGTATTAGGAATTCGTAGAGTGTGCACATCTAGGATTCTGAAACCATATTTGACTTGATGTATCGTCATCCCCTCGGCAAAAGCGGCTAAGTCCACTTTCACTTCTGAAGTTGTTCACCACCATTGATATGTTCAACGTTTGGAATTGTCATAAATTACTAAAATTACTTTAAAAATTTTTTAGGTTGTAGTTTTCATTGAATACGGTTTTTACGTCGTACTGAAAAGTTTTATTGAAGGCATTATATATTCCTTTTCGTATTCTTATGTGGTTCCCTATATTTGGCCTTTCTCACTTCGCAATCATGACATTTTTCCGCTTCACCGCTCGTGGAATTGTCGTAGGAAATTGATTATTTGCAAAAGTGTATTGACGTGGGTTAGGGTCAAACTTGTTTTTCTAGCAATTGGTAAAGTTATATTAATCGTGCCTGTAAGATCTTACAAATAAGGCTTTGAATGTCTAAAATGTTTTTTAACAAAGTCCAACCTTCCAACATTCACCAAAAGTGGATGCTTTGGAGTTATAACTGGAATGATAAAGTTTTTTTTGAATGCAGCTTATCACATAATTTAAAGAATTCTATAGTATTTCTGAATAGTGAACGCGCTATAAAACATTGCAATTTTTGTATTTTTCACATATTCCCGATAACGCCCCAGTTCCTGTCGCAGTTTAGTAACTTAGTTGTATTTTATTGATAGGCTTACACGTTGATAGTCCGTATTCGTTCCGTGGAATTTTATTATCAACTCAAAGCTTTTAGCATTCAGTCTGGTTTGTGTTGTTTCCCTTACCGAATTGCTTTTTGTTGCCTTTAAGTAAATGGCAATAATGTGACGCCACACTGTAGTGAGAAAACCAAGAATACAACAAAAATGTATGAATTCATTTCTGTTTCGTTGTCCATTTGCCAATGCCATTCCGAGCCAGACTGCCAAACTTTTTAATTTCAGACCGAAGCCATAGTCGCTTAATGTGTTTTATAAACAGACATTCCAGCATGCAACACGTTTAAGCTTTTAAGAGAACGGACAGGACGGATCCTTTGAAATCAGACCTTTTTATTTGGCCCACATTTTTTTCATGTGGAATATTTTAACAATATTTAATTTGGTTGATACTTTGTGCTATGTGCGCTGTTGAAAGAACGCTTTATCTTCTTATATATTTATTAATATTTTTTTAATTTAATTTAATTTTATTTTATTTTTTTTTGCTCCAAACTAGTCAACGGCTTACAATAGAACTTTGTAAACTTATTGGAAGGATATAGCCATTGTTTAATTTATTTTAAAATAAGGGGATGGCACAAACCAACCAAACCTTTAGTATCTAAACTGTAAAAAAATTTAATTTAATTTTGAAATGCGTACAATCAATGTTAATATTAAAAGAGACGCCTTAGGCTGCGGGAGCTGTGGTTTTGGGAAGCGTAAATGTGGGCACGGCCCTATTAGTAGCGCTGACCTAACTGCTACAAAACAAAAAAGACTACAACTGTCCGAGACCATCTTTGATGCCAGGTATGACATCATATTTCCCGCAAGTACGACATTTTGGCAGCAATTTCGCTTCTTCTTCACATACTCATCTTCCAGATTCAGTAAGCGTGTTTTAAACCAAAACCATCGTTATCCAGAAAACCTAAATACTATGCACTATGTGACATCTAGTCGGAAAAGTCGATTATTAAACAATCGGGATTTTTTGTTAAGATATAAATCGATTTGTTTTTAGAACAATGTACATTCGATGTACAAGTAAAAATAGGGATAATTGAATTAAGTGAAAATCTTTTAAGATAATATGTAAGTATAAAAAAAAAATTATCAAATTTACGATTTTCATAGTTAATTAATTCAGATTCGAATTATTCACACAAAAATTTTCAGTACTCTTAAATATTTTATTATCTACAGCAAAAATAATACAAAACATTAAAATTAAAAAAAAAAATTAAAAATGCTTGGTCTCAAAACTAAAATAAAAATACATCACTCCCTACAATTTAGCTTAGACGATGGGAACAATTGTTACTATCACACTATGTGAAAATAATTTAAAAAAACACCATCTCAAAACTTGTTTGAAGCACGACATATTTAATTATTTTTTTAAATAACGCCATAACAGAATTTGATTGGAAAAAATTTACAAACAATTAGGATCCATTAAAGTAAAAAATCGAATAATTATTCACAACCCTACTGTAAAAATTGCACATCAAGAAAGAAAAATATAAAAGGTATTTTTAATAATAGTTGAAATCAGTTGTAGTCGTGCAAAATTTGTGGTCTTCACATAACGAAAGACGATATTGGGTTATTCTTAAGATTTATAGCAGGTATATATGCAGATCACTGATCAATATCAGGGATCCATATTCAGTTTTGAGAAGCTATAAAACTACATTCATCTTCATCGCTTATCTTTCACCCACTAAATCACGACTTGTAGAATTGGTTTTACTACACCCATCACTCAGCCACTGAACATTTGTTCTCAAGTTGTGACCTTAAGCTTATTCGCGCTTCACATTGCACCAAAATAGGTTTCTATACCCAGAAGCAAAAATTCAAACAAACAAAACGCTTTTTCGCTTCCTTCAACGCTAAGTAAATTTGTCAGTGGCAGGTTGTGTATAGTTAAGGACGTGGAACTGCATTGAAGAGATCTAACTGCTTGTTTTTGCCTTTCGGTGTCATCATCATCAACTAACACATTGCCCTCGAACGAATGTCGTGAGCTGTCAACAATTTCAGATATCAAAATGATTTCTTTTTGCAACAGAAAAAGATGAAGTGCTTGTGCTTGTGCGCAGAGTAGATTTGTGTGCCAGCGACGTCAACGGCACTCAGCAGCCACAGTGCCTACCGGAAGTGTAGCGGCATGTGAGCTAAATTAATGATTTTGCGTAGCTTTGCCGCATAAATGCTGAAATTCTGGTTTGTAAAAACTGGCAGTGGAATGGGAAGTAGGTACCGTTTGGTGGTACTAAGTTGTTCTGACTTATGTCATGAAAGCTATTCAGGCTTACGCCGGAAGTTTGGAATGCTAAGTTTGCAATATTTTAACAAATGAGATTTCCTCTACAAATGTTGTATCCGTGGCATGGGCATACATACATAATAGATAATAGTGATAGATACAAAATTTTGCAAAATTCACTGTTTCAATTCCAGGTGAACGTGCACAAGGCCAAAGTGAGTCTGTCGGCCAACAAGGGTATGCCCACAGTTTTTTGGGATGTAGTAGTTGTCATTTACATCGATTACCTTCAAAAGGATAAAACGATTTGGAACACCAAGATATTTTGTTTGTTATTGGGAAAAACGCCGGACTAAATGAATGAAGCTTAGAGAAGAATAATTTAAAAAATAAAACCTTTCTTTGGCGGAAAAAGTATTTTTTTTTATCTGAAATGTCATTGCATTTTCAAACTAACCTAAAAAGTCTGCAAAAGATGAGGACTGCATGACCACAAACGACCTCGCATTGTTAGTCTTTAAAAGCTTTACAACTTTTCATGCAATTTAAGAGTCACTAAAGGCCTTAAAATTGTAAGAGTCACCAAATGCTTTAAAATTGTTCATGCGCTATAAAACTCTCCTAAGGCTTTAAAACTTTTCATTCCATTTAAAGTCACTAAAGGCTTTAAAACTGTATGAGTCTCCGAAGGCTTTAAAACTTTTGATGTATAATTAAATATTTGCGAAAATAAAAGCGAACTGAGTTTTGTCCTAGTAAGGGCCATGGCACGGTTCCAGTTTGTAAATCGTTAAAAGCTTCCGTCGGATATTTAGTGAAAATATCTGATAACGCCCATATATTCCAGCGGCTTCGATGAATTATTTTCTTTTAAATGAAGATCTGACTCATGTTCTATTCTATCTCGCACAGCTACCGATGACATGTTCTTTGAATAGCGACCAAAGCGTAGGATGATTTCATTTTCTTTAATGTTTATTTTATTAAACTTTGCTTCTTTCTAAGTATTAGTCAACCATCTCTATAGAAACACTTGAGCTCTATGCATACTGGTCTACAACAAGCGGCAATCGGCGTCAACTGTTTGTGCATTGGCAAATTCGTTCTAAGTCTTAATTAAATACAAACGACTGATGTCATAAAGCGCATCAGAAAGGCGAGTGCGCGGAGTGAGGGCTATTGTGAAGTCTGAGCCTGAGTAGCGCGAATGTTGTATATGTTATTACTTTTCAACATGCCTTGCATGCCTACAGGCGCGCTGTTTTGCAGTGATTCCACCGACCGGCTGCCAACTGCAACTACTAACCCATTATCGCCCACTGTCCCCAAACGAGGACACCTCTTCTTATAGCGAAGCCAGTATCTTAAACTAAGAATACACAAAACTCAAGTGTTTTGCTCAATTTCATAGTAAAACTGACCATCGTCCCCATGTGGGACCACACATTTGCTTCAAAATTAATACATTAATGACAATCAAATGAATTTTTACCGGCAGATTTGATTTCGGCGTTAAGGGATTAAGCAATCAATCAAGCAAGCCGGCTGAGTTGAACATTGACTCGTTCTTAAAATAAATAACTATTCAACTCGTAGAGGCTGCTTTAAATATCTGGTTATTTAGTTGGTTTGCTGGTCTGGTGCGCGTTGCTTGTTGCGTTGTCATCAGTTGGATATTTGTTTTGCATGCATTTGCTCGTTCTACTTGACGATGAACGACGATTAGCGTGCGTGTCTGCGTATTGCATTTTGGGCTCTTCAGTAGCGGACACCCAACCGTTTTGCAGTTGGATAAGTTCAGCAACAGTTTGCTATTTGCTTTTTGTCCCATGACGCGTCGAAATCATTAGTTTCTTGTCCGAGTTGCCTGGGTTTCTACTCCTTTTTATTCCTTTCACAACCACTTCCTCTCATATTTTCGTTTATGATTCGAAAGCTCGATTTGATCTTTCTTTTGTATGTTTTTGTATTAGTTCTTTTTCCTTAGCATATTTGGCGCGTCGTTGTGGATTTTGTTTGTCTTAAGTTGCAAAAGTGCTCATTTCAGGGTTCTAGTTAGTATTCACTTTACATAGTTCTTTCTGTTTTTATATGAGATAGATGAGTGGGCTGGAGAGTTTCATTATTCTTCTGCACGGTTTTATTTTGCTTTCGTTCGTTTAGACTAAGGTTCAGCAGCCAGACGTAGTCCGATCGATTTTGAGTTTTACACGTTCGTGGGGTATTTCTTTCGTGGTTCGAGAAAAAAGGATTTGTTCAGATTTGAGCTATTGATACTCGAAGTATGAAGTAAGGATACAATCCCAAAGACGAGCTCGAACACTTCTATCTTTTAAGGAGGTGGAAAGGGGTTGATATGTGTTAACCTTAGACTTATGTTGTTTTCACACCTACGATAAATACAGGGTGGCTGATGAATTTTGCTACATTAGGAAACTCAAATAATTTTTTTTTCAGTGTATGGAATTCATTTTTCTTTTATTAAATATAGCTTAATTAGTTTTAAAAATAATGGAATTTAAATGCCCCCCCCCCTGCTCGTCGATGCATGTGCGGCATCTTACCAAAAAGTTGTTCATTACTGCTTGGAGAGTTGAGACAGGAATAGCCGCAGTTGTTTCTCGAATGGATTGCCTTAGTTCATTCAAATTTGTTGGTTTTGCTTTGAAGACTTCCTGTTTGCAATAACCCCACAAGAAAAAGTCAGGTGCAGTAAGGTCAAGCGACCTGGGTGGCTAACGGAATGTGGAGTTTCTGGATATCAGCTTATTGGGAAATTTTCGTCGCAATTCTGTCATAACAGGTTGGGCTATATGAGGAGCTGCACCATCTCGCTGAAACCACACAGAGTTGAAAGAAATTCTCATTCGGCGTAATTCTGGATAGAAAAACTCTCTCAACATGCTCAAGTAACGGTCTCCAGTAACCGTAACGGTGTGACCGTTTTCTTCGAAGAAGTAGGGCCCGACAATGCAGCGTGATGAAACTGCACACCACACTGTGACACGAAGTGGATGCAATTCCGTCTCATGGAGTATCTGTGGGTTGGAAGCACTCCATATTCGACAATTTTGTTTGTTTATGTTGCCGTTTAAATCGAAATGGGCCTCGTCAGACATGAAAAGACAGTTCAACATGTTTCCATCCTCTTCCACCATTTGAAGCATCTTCTGGCAAAATTCCAAGCGAATCGGCAAGTCTGCAGCGTTCAGTTTGTTGGCCATTTGAATTTTATATGGGAATAAGTCCAAATCTTTGTGCATAATTGACTGTAATGACTGTCTGCTTACACCCATTTGAGCAGATAAGCTTCTTGTCGAAACACGTGGATTGTTTTGTATGGCAGCAGCTACAGCAGCGATTGTTTCCTCCGTTCGAACTGAAGGGTTTCGATGGTAAGGTCTTCTGTTGACTGTCCCATGCTCGGCAAAATTGTTTACAAGTCTTATTATGGTCCATCTGCTCGGAGGATTGCCGCCAAACGTGCGCCTATACTCTCTTTGAACCGAAACTACGGACTCCAGTGCGTGATAGCGGCGGACAATCCAAATTCTTGTTTCAGTGTCCCAGTTATCCATTTTTGTTAAATGTAAAAGTCAATCTGCAAAATAAAAAAAAAATTAACCAGATTAAATAGAAAAAAAGTTATTTAATTTTTTTTTGGTAGCGGCTTTCATTAGCCACCCTGTACAACGTAACGTGAAAAATCTGTGGTCCTACACTCTCATTGTATTTATTATTTTCTTTTGAATGTTGGCAACCCAACCCTATTGAAAAGATTGTATTGTAAAAATTTTGGTATTCCTCTTTAACTTACTAATTATCGTTTCTCTTTTATTTTCAGGTATTTAAATTTCAATTGATTTGCAAAATTTTTGAAACGATACAATACGAAAAGTGTGTGTATGGTGAGTACCAATGCACATTAACCCTTTCGAACCTATTGGGACACAAACGTACCAGCAAGTTTTCTTATAACTAAGGGCTGAATTTTCCACTATAACTCATTAAGAACTGTACCGTCTAGTTTATTTAGGTTTGATAATAGCTGTGTTTTCTTTGTGCTAAAATAGTAAACAGAAGCAACCCAAATTTTGTTATGTGTAAAAGTGCTTGCCTCAATTGCAATTTTCTTGTGAATATTCGGTTGTTTCAGTGATTATAACTGTACAAAAGAGTCGGTCTTACTAAAGAAAGGGTAAACCGGATCGATCTAATTGTCTAAGTAAAAGTTCCAGTATTATTTTAATTTTGAAGTCTTGTTTTTTACATTTTGTTTTTATCTATGTCTACCGTTAGGTTTATTTATTGGTATAAATATGTCCCGCTTGCTCCTTGAACTTTTGGGAGCTTACAACAAATTTATTTGTAAACCTGCCTTTTAATAGAAACTTGGGTATAATTCGAGAATATTAAATCAAGGGGATAGAGTCGTCCTCCTGATTTATTTCCGGTTCGAAGGGGTAAAGCTATTTTGGACTACAATTTTCAATTTAAACAACTCATTATTCTTGGTCGATCTTTTTTTTAACTGAATCTGTGATCACTCTTTCTGTTCTTTCCGGCAACAACCCAAAAGTGTGCCCTATATTTCAAGATATACCTTCAGCAATTTATCGATGAAGAAATAAAATTTCATGTATGTAGCATGTACACACAGATAGGCAGATACTAGAACAGTTGTTCCTTTTGTTTCTGTTGCTCTATCTAAGACAACTCATACGCATTTTTACGTAACATCTATTATGAACAGACATCGACCTGCTTCAATTTCAATATACTCGTATGCATACAAAAGTGCTTAGCCAAATTTTATTTCCACCACTGTGTAAGGCAGAAATAAAATATTTCCGTGATTTAAAATGGATCCCAAACTTTAAGTTGGACTATTGTACTTCATCGATGAAAATTGCATCCAATTGTATACAGCGGTTTTTGAGTGATACGCGAACAAACATTCATATAGACAGACAAAAATTCTATTGTTTTTCTTTAATGTCTATAATGTTCAAACACTGGCCTCTTACAATTTTTTTTATATGCAGCAGTAAAATCGATGAAAAGTAAAAAACTAACGTTTACTATCAATGCATATCGAGTTTTGCTAACTCTCGAGTCACACAATCAATCTCACATCCTTAAAAGTTTCCATTAATATTTTCGTTTGCTTTTCTTATGCAATTTGCCATTAAATTTCGCTTTACCAGCTGTTTTATAATTGTCTTATGTCCTCTTACCATTTTCATATTTTTGATTTGGTTCCTTTATTGTTTGCCTTTGTGGCAAAAAAATGTAAGAAATCTAATCAAAGTCTCATTGAATTTCGTTGCATAAAATTGTTTGCAGCAAAAACCGTTTGTTGTTCGTTCATTTGTATTGCGTGCCGCTTATAATCAGTGGCTGCTTGCCGTCGTCGTCTGTTTTCCAATTGCGACAAACGGCAAACATTCTTAAATTTCAATTTTGATAATTGCTGTCGATTGTTGTCACTGCACACACAACTTTGCTGTAAAATCAACAACAAAAACAATAAATAATTCATGAAGTCCTCGAAGCAACGTTTGTATGGATTGAGAGTTATATTTCGTACCAAAATGGCCTTGAGTAATATTCTACCAAAACCGACCACTAGAGTGAACAATTGTGTTACTATTTTTTTGTTGTCGTTATAGTTGTAGCAATTGTGACACTGTGTCTGGAACGTTGGCGTATCGATGCATACCCCAAAGGAGAAGTAGCAATGAAAAAGCTTGCACAGCAGCGAGTGTCATTTGTGAAACTAAAAAAAATTTCAACGTTTTCCTTAGGTTTGTTGTTGGTAGTTAGGATTTATTTGAATTGCTTGGAGCCATGACTGTATATACTACTACATACATATGTAAAAGGAAAAAATGTAATGGAAAATGAAAAAGAAAAAAATGAAATGAACTTAAATTTTCAAAGGGAAATAAAAAAAAAGAAATGAAAATAGAGAAAAAGTGGAATACAAAAAAAAATGCAATAAAGAAATTAAAATTGGAAAAAAATATTAAAAATAAAAGAAATAAATTAAAAATGAAAAAGAAAATAAATACAATATGAAAAGAATATAAAATAATAAGGAAAAATAAAAAAAAAATCGATTTTTATAATTAAAAAAATAAGTAAATAAATTTAAATAATTTAAAAAAAATTTAACAAAATGGAATAGAAAAAAAAATAAAAAATGTATTAGAAAAGAAAAATAAAAAATGTATTAGAAAAGAAAAATAAAAAAATGTGTTAAAAAGAAAAATTAAAAATATATAAAAAGGAAAAATAAAAAATATATAAAAAAGAAAAATAAAAAGTATATAAAAAAGAAAAATAAAAAATATATAAAAAAGAAAAATAAAAAATATATAAAAAAGAAAAATAAAATATATATAAAAAAAAAAAAATAAAATATATATTAAGAAAGAAAAAATAATTATATATAAAAAAAGAAAATAAATAAAATATGGAAAATTACATACATAAATACAAAATAACAACACAGAAAATTAAAGTAAAAAAAAAAATGTTTAAAAAAGGACAAAAAAAATTTCGACGTCATCATAAAAAATAAATAAAAAACGAAGGACAAATAAAAACGTGAAATTGTGAATACAACAATTTTTATAAATGATGTTTGTAGAGAGGTAAAAGAAATAATAAGAGATAAATAACGTCAAAATCAAAGTGTAAAAAGATTTAAAAGAAAGTAAAAGACTAAAAAAATATTTTTTATTATTGAATTAATTGAAAACCACCCTTCTTGGCATGGACTGCAAATGGCTTGAGTATAAAAGGTTGGTTTCCATGAATCACAAGTAAATTAGAAAAAAACTTATCGTGATTAGCTTTGAAATGATTCATCAACATTTGATAGCCAATTATTTGCGCCCAACTCTTTTCTCACACAAAATGATGCCTTAAAAAAATGAACGATAAAAGCAATGCGCAACATTTTTCGTGTTGTTGATGTGAGATGATGCCGGCTTTTCGACGGCACAAACGAAAAACGCCCATCAATTAGCGTAATGAACTTTAAATAATTATGTATATGACATTCGTGAAGAAAAACTCTTTGAAATTTTTTTAAATTCACTTATCTGCTTTACCAACCTATTCGAGTTATTCGCAAATTAGGAATCAAGGGTACAATTCGAAGTATTCCGTCGAAATCTTACTTCGACCAATTTCATATGATGTCTTTCTGCTTAAACTTATATGCGCCATTGATTTTAGAGGTTTTAGACTTCCCAACAACTGTTTAAAATCGCAGTGGGTGCGTGACCCCTGCATACTCTAATTCACCATTATAAAAATAAAAATGTGTTAAGTATCCTTTTCCGGAAGATGGCAACGTCCTAATTTAGAAACTGTTCCGTTTACTACATATTTACATTTTATTTCTTCTTGTATGTATGCTTTTTCTACTAAAAAAAAATCTGCTTCGTATATAATTATCTAAATTGTACTGTAAGTCTCATGCAACAACAACAAAAGTTACAACTCATTGCAAAATAAAGGCCACCCACGCAACCAAGCAGCATCAACATCACGGCGTAAGACATTACTAGTACAGCTGGTACGCCCACCATTCCTCACAGCGCAACACTGAACCACTACTAGAAAGCAGCACGGCAATCATCATCGTCGCTGCAACTTAACAAGTCACAAATCAATGAAAAGCCAACAACATCGAATTCCAACTAAATACACAAAGCAGGCAAGAACCATAGCTCTTTGTTGTTGTTATTGTGGTTGCGTATTTTGCAGCTGCTGATGTTTTTTTTTTATTATTCTCTTGTCGTCATCGTTGCCAACAACGTTCTTGGCATGCATTCAAAACTATTCGATATACTTGTCAGATGACTTTGAAAGAAATTTCAGCTGACACAACGCATAGCGCGCGCATAACTTTTGCTTTTTATGTTGGTTGATTGCTGATGCTAGGTTGCTTGGTTTCTTGACGTTTTGTAATTTTTTTAATATGAAATTGTTACTAGCTTTGTATGGTTGCTTGATTCGTTGTTTGTTTGACAATGCAACATGCAACACGTGGGTATGTAAGCGTGAATATATCGGTTGGTTGCGACACTGCACTGTGGGCTGGGACGTTTTGGTTTGTAAGTTGCAAATTTTAATTTCGGAAAAGTGCAATGTTCAAACAAGTTGAAGGGATCTGAAGTTTTATGCATTGCAAATTTTCGATCACCCGACCACTTCCAATCAGCCGCCTTATGTAAATTATTTTAGTCCTTTTTTTTAATTTTTTTATAGGGTAAACGCAGTAGTTTCCGGACACTTAACGTTCTTCTTAACTTTGACTTGGACTCATTTTCTCACTATAAAGACTACCGCGAAAAGATATGATGTTTATAATAGCATAATAAAAATTAAAAAATCAAAAAAGGTCGATTTGCTGTAGTTTCCGGACAGTAAAATTTAGTTTCCGGACGTTTTGGTTTTAGTTTCCGGACACCCAAAATTTGCATGAAATTTGTATATGCACTATATTTTGTAAAGTATTTCTGAAACACAGAGAAAGCCTTTGAATACAATAAATACTTCTTAATCATACTCACATCTCTCTCGATGGACATCTCTCTGATTTGGACACTGGTCATAAACCAACTGTTCGATCTTTGGTTTGAGAGATCAATCAAACTTACGATGTTTTATTTGTCATACTTGATAGATTTTTGCCAACAATTAGCTATATGCAGGTCCGGGATCTTCAGGAGGCCCGTCTAGGATCAATAAGATCCAGAATTGGACTAGGCCTAAACTGGGAGGGGTTACCCTGCAGGAGCAATAAGGTAAAAATCTGGTAAATAATAATTATCAAATGCCATTCTGTACATCGCACCCCAGACCTAGTGGGAAAAAGCATAGTGTTAACAACTGAAACTAGGCTCAATGCCTCGTGGCCGTAGCCTGTACCAACGCCATCACGGGGCCGACGTACTGAATGGTCCGCCCGCGCTTTGAAATGGATGTTGAAACTACAATAGATGTGAACGGTTGGTACCACACACATTTACACCGATTGTTCCAAATCTGCTTTATACTGTGGTTATCCGAAGTTAAACAAATCCTACAAGCTGGCAAATTACAACAACTAAAAGTGCAAAAAGGCGCTAGGAAGACTTTACAAGGGGGGAAAGTATTTGTACAAGGTGGCGCAAAAGTAAGCTTCCGATGTTCAGCATATCGGTTGTGGCACGTGCAGTGTGTGCTGTTGCACCGTCTTGTTGGAACCACATGTTTTCCAATCCCAATTCATCAAGTTGCGGCAAAAAGAACTCGTTGATCATTGCTCTGTAGCGCTCACCATTCACAGTAACCGTTTGGCCCCGACCGATTATTGGTCAAATAAATAGTCAGCAATATTTCGCGTTCTGGAGCAGTGTAGCGGAACATTGTTTCTTCTTCTTTAAACCGCCTGGGCGATTTTGACCGTCCAACATAGCTCGCTTCTTCGTTGCGCCAACTGGCGCCAATTGGAAACACCGCGGGATCGCAAATCGGTCTCCACTTGGTCCTTCCATCGGAGTGATGGTCTCCCTCTTCCTCTGCTTCCACCGGCGGGTGCCGATAAGAATACCTTCTGGGCTGGAGCATCTTCGCTCATTCGCACTACGTGGCCTAGCCAGCGAAGCCGCTGTGTTTTAATTCGCTGAACTATGTCGGCGTCTGCGTAAAGTTCATACAGCGCATCATTAAATCTTCTTCGGTACTCGCCGTCGCCAACGCGTAGAGGTCCACAAATCTTTCGAAGAACCTTTCTCTCGAATACTCCCAGAGCCGCCTCATCAGATGTTGTTAGTGTCCACGCTTCTGCACCATATAGCAGGACGGGTGCGATGAGTGACTTGTAGAGTGTTATTTTCGTTCGTCGAGACTTTACTTTTCAATTGCCTACTCAGTCCATTGTTTATTAACGTGTATTTCGCATGTGTTTACTACACAAATGTCAAAACAGAACTGACTTTAGGGGCCAATCGCAAAATTTATAGCATTTTCTGATAGGAGGATTACTTTTGCGCCACCTTGTACATCTAGACTGGGTCATCGGTCATATGGGCATAAATGGAAGCAAACGGGATGATATGTTGACCTGGAAGGGGAATATCGCCATCATAGACTTCCCCATCAGATTGGGAGTATTTAAAAGCGGTTGGAAGTAACATGGAATGGCAAAGTCTCCGAGGCCATGTGCAAGTTGTATGGGTTAAAAACATTGCTCTTTTCCGTAAAACGGGAAGACTCCAACATTATGTTTATATACATAGGTTGCACGAGAAATACTTGAACATATTTTGTGACCCTGTCGCTTAGCAGATTAAGGCCCCGACTATTAGGCGTTTCACAGCTATCCTAAGCTGCCGATTGTCTGATGCTTGTTTGGTTTGACCTTTTAACCTCTAAGGACTGAGGCAAGATGTTTGCATTAATTCTTTGAATAGTAATAGCGATAAAAACAACAAAGTTTGTACAAAATGCTAATTGTCCGGACATTAAAACTTATTTTCCTAGTATCCGGACAGCAACATTTGTACTTGAAAAAACGTGTCCAAAGACTGAAAATATAGGAGAAAAATATGTTTTTCTTTTTATAATTCATATATAATATAATAAACTACCATTTAGGTGAATTGAAATGGTAATTCGTAATTTTCGCCTTCAGAAACTGAAAATCATCTCAAATTTTGGTTCTGGTATCCGGACAGTAATAATTTAGGCCGAGAATTAAAGTAAAATTAGTTTTTAGTTATAAAATGAAAGTTTTTTATATTTCAAACAAATATTATCAACTTTTATTGTAATATGTTAATAAATACTTTTTTAGGCCCTTACTTTTCTAAAATGCTCCCACTATTTTTTTTTTTACAAAAACCTTTAATTTTGCCGCATGCTCAGGCTTCTGACACTAAAATTACGTGTAACTTTTAAACTATGCTTTTGATTCAACTTAAATTTTCCACATACACTCAGTAAACATGTACATTTCCATTTGTGTTGTTATTTAAGACTATTTGTCAGTGATTTGCCTATTAATCGCAAAACATTGACATAGTGTCCGGACACTAGCGCTGTCCGGAAACTAGTGCAGTTACCCTATAAGTTTTTTTTATACTTTTTTCTATAATTTTTTTTTCGTTTACAATTGTTTTGTTTTTAATTTTTTTGTTTATATTTTTTTTTATATCTTTTTTTTATAATTTTTTTTTTTGTTTTTTTTTTTTTTGTTTTTTTGCTTTTTTTTTTTTTTTTGTTTATAATTTTTTCGTTTGTTTATTTTTAGTGTTTTTTTAATTTTTTTATAACTTTTTTTTCGTTTACAATTGTTTTGTTTATTTTTGGTTTCATCGTTTTTAATTTGTTTTAATTTTTTTTGGGTTTTTTTGCTTATAATATTTTTTTTTGGGTTTTTTTTGTTTATAATTTTTTTATTTTTTTTTTATTTTTTTTGTTATTGTAACTTTTTTTAAAATTTACTTATTCCCAAAACATATCGGGCTTCAGAACCTTGTACACTTAGAATTGTCAAAAAATAACGGGTAGACAAGTCATACAGTTCTTGAGCTACAGTCCATTATCAGTCTAGTCCGATATCAAATTTTGTTTTGATTTCAAATAGGATAGTCGCTAGTAGAGTTGTGAAGCAAGTGAACCAACTATGTAGTTCAATTGAGTAATAGTTGTGCAATAGTAATGAAGTCACTGTCGTAAGAGGAATAACGCAAGTTTTTAAAATTTCTTTCTTGAAAATGTAATCAATTAGTATTGTGTGAATTTCTTTTGAATGCAAAACTTTTTTGCACAATTTAAAAATAGTTTTTGGGCATATCTACAACGCAGTAACATCACATTGGGAATGTGAAAAATAGGAGGATATAGACAAATTAAGTTGGATAAAAACCAAGAAGCTATTTTTGACTAGAAGTCTAAACTTCAGGTATTTTTTGAACTAGGATTAAAGTCAAATAAAACATTTACACCAATAATGTTTTCATTTAATATTGATATTTCAAGAATAAAGAAAACAAAAACAAAATATATATTCGTTTCGACAGCATAGAACTTGAGGCGTTATGTCATCAAAAGCAGTAGTTTGGCCAGCTTAGATGCCCACTGTATATCGCAAAATTATTTGAATTTTCAAAAAATCCAGTTACGAAATATTCTTTGGGCTTAAAAATTTATTTTTTTCCAGTCTCTAGATCAGGGGTCAAATTACGTTATACGTTCCGTGATCGAAAGCGAATATTGAAATCACAATTGTCCAAACCCGTAATTCGCAATGACGGCATGCGTGAGCAATTGGCTGGAATTACTGGTCGGTTCAGTTCTGCTTATTACTCTTCTAAAAAGCTGGAAACTTTTTGTTGCCTTGGAAAATACAAGGTGGCGCAAAAGTAATCCTCCTATCAGAAAATGCTATAAATTTTGCGATTGGCCCCTAAAGTCAGTTCTGTTTTGACATTTGTGTAGTAAACACATGCGAAATACACGTTAATAAACAATGTTACGCTACACTGCTCCAGAACGCGGAATATTGCTGACTATTTATTTCGGTCGGTGAAAAACGGTTACTGCGCAAAAGTAATCCTCCTATCAGAAAATGCTATAAATTTTGCGATTGGCCCCTAAAGTCAGTTCTGTTTTGACATTTGTGTAGTAAACACATGCGAAATACACGTTAATAAACAATGTTACGCTACACTGCTCCAGAACGCGGAATATTGCTGACTATTTATTTGACCAATAATCGGTCGGGGCCAAACGGTTACTGTGAATGGTGAGCGCTACAGAGCAATGATCAACGAGTTCTTTTTGCCGCAACTTGATGAATTGGGATTGGAAAACATGTGGTTCCAACAAGACGGTGCAACAGCACACACTGCACGTGCCACAACCGATATGCTGAACATCGGAAGCTTACTTTTGCGCCACCTTGTATTTGCTCTTAGTTGAAGTTGCAGTTGCAACAATGTCGCAGTCAGTATATTGCTGTTGCTAGTTTTTTTTAGTAAACATTGTAATGCAGGAGCATGCAATTGAGCTATCAGAATCTGTTTCTTTTTCCACTTCATTCATTTTATGCTTTGCGAGTTTGGATACCTCAACATAGTTCGACTCACATTGCTAGTATGTTGTTAGCTGCTCCAGAGGAAATATTGTTGTTATGTTGAGTTTTTTTTTGCGAGAGAAATTTATTGAACTTGCTTTCTTAGAACTCTGCAGAACTGTGGTCGACTTGATAATTATCTCGGATCCGCCCTTAGGACTACTTTCATTGTAATTTTTGGCAATTAAATTTCAATCGCAAACCTTTTTTCTGTTTGGGATGACTCACCGGCTGATTTGAAAGTCAGAAAAAGGAACAAAAGCACACGAAAGCCTGATTTCTTTGCTATAGTATTAGACGCACCCTGCATACGAGCATTTTTCCGTCCTAAGAATCGGAGCCATAGTCAGCCTCTTTTCCCTGCTCTCAGTATTGATTCTCAGCTAGTTGATTCCGGACTATAGAATATTGGAAGCATGTGTCCACTTTCGTTACGTGATTCGCTACAGCGTCAGTCGTGCTAGTGCCGGAAGGTGTTAGTAGCGGATTCATATGAAGCCAAGTACTTTCCACATTGGTAACACTCCCCTAAATATTCTGTTAGTGTTTTGCTATTCGAAAACCCAACAACGACGTTTGCACGATATATTTTCTTTCCAAAAGAAAGTGTTTTTGAATAGACGAACTTAGCCCCACGTCACCTTTTCTTTCTTGTAAGATTTTGTTCTCCGAGCAATCTTGGTGAACTCCTATAAGCATTTCTTTGGTCTAAATTCATTTTTATTCTGAAATATTACTTGCTGCTCTAAAGTGACCTCATCCTTTATATTTCTTACAAAAATGGTTGGGTTTCCTTGTTTGAGTTGAGACGAAAACAATTCCCGAATGTTTTAGAGAGTGTAGCCGATATGACAATGACTTGGCGGAGATCAACCAGGTACGCTGGAGGGTAGGATGTGACCACACAGAACTCCTTCCGAACCCCTTCCTGCTTCTTGAGGTGCATTAAATGTTCTTCGCAGTCTTCGAGTCGAGGAACCATAGTATTGTAACCAGACACGGGTGGCGCTTCTAGTGGAATTATTCAAATTTTCTTTAAAGCTACGTTTTGGATTGAAAATAACAGTTTTAATCATGGAACATTTCGAATTTACAGCCTTTTGGAGTCAGCAAGCGCCCTGCAGCCAAATCCCCTAACTGCACGTGGGCAGCCAAAAAAATATTCAAAATATTCAAGTGTCATTTGCTGTTGCTGTCACTACTCCCTTCATCCTCTTGTAGCGCTCTTGACAATCGACATTTGTCACAGCCACCCCTACACTCCATCACCTCTGCTACGCCTTCATGCAATCACTTGTGCGCTACATGCTTTTACGTTCAGATTTTTTCCCGCGCTTTTTTCGTAAATTTGCAAAACATTTCGGTAACTTGAGATGAGCGGCGATACGTGCGCTCTGCTGGCTGACAAAGTTTATGCGGCCAAGTTACAAGACACTTTATTTTGTTTGTTGCCGGCTTTTTCTTCAAGCAAACATACATAAAAAAAAACTTTCGCACCACATACACTTTTTATCGCCAACTCCCTTTGTTCAGTAACTAAGCACATATTCCATAACAAACGTAAGCCCGAGCTCCCCTGCTCTCATTCGTTTCAACTTTGTAGGTAGTCCACACTTAAAACTTATGCGTTGTATACTTCCACTTAAAAGCCACACATTGTAGCAATTCTCTATTCTAGTCGGTACGATGGCTTTGTTGCTTCAAACTCCACCTCTGACAGTTATTCTACCTACCTACTTGGTTATTTTTTTTTTGTTCGCTGTTGTAACTTAAAGTTTTTCTCTCTCTGGTTTTATTAATTTTATCGTTTTTCCTTTAATTTATGTTGTTACTTAAAACATGTTGTTTCTTTATTCTCACCGTTTTTTATTTGGCTTTTTCAAGTTGAGGTCGGTTCATTTCATTTTACTTGAACGTTCAACACAACTTAACTCATTTCTGTTCAGTCAATCGCGAATGCGAAATGTGCTCGCCACAACCAGTGTTGCCGTTAAGAGCATGCAGAAAGTATTAAAAGGGGCTTTAACTAAAAAAGGTGTATTCCTTTTTATACTGTCTATGTTTTTATGGTAAGGCTTTCCTTATTTAATTTTCGCACTTTTGAGACCTACTTTTGGCGCATTGAGATATATATTTTGAAGCCTTTTGAACTAATCTGTATTTTATTAATATGATTTTTGAACCAAATTTATGTTCATATGGTTTAAATAAATATAAATATTTCTTGTAAGACCCGAATGAATGGGAAAAGAAATTGGAATAGGAAGAGGAAAAGGAGGAGACATGTAAGGAAGAGGGATAGAGTAAGGTAAGAAGAAGAGAATATAATTTTTCAAATGCGGACTGGTCAGTTCTCGGACGGGAACAAGTCTGTCTGGCCTGCTGGTTGTTATAAAATTGCTTAAATACCATAAATAACGCCTGAGAAGGATAAGAGACTTACACATAATATATATATATATGTAACTTTGCGATGGTGGCAACGAATCAAATAGTCTCGAGGCCCTTAAAAGGGGCAAATTGGCACAACGGCAACACTGTCCACCACTCACTTTGTATTATATCCTCCTCTCCACCTCACACATCACAGCTCGACTAAGTACGACAGAAACACAGCCCGCACACAACTGCTTTGGCCCCTCTTTTCGGCTGAAGTACCAAGTACCCTGCAAAAAACAGAAATATTCCGTTTCATAGTCCAAAGAATACTCCTAAAGGAGTATCAGAGTACTCCAACACTTATCCTCATTCATATAAAAAAGGTGGTCCAATTTACATGGCAATGTCCGGTGATTGGATCACCTAATCCATCTCGGAGTACTCCGTTTCTTTGCTTTTGATTCCCTATAGACCACCTCTCTAATACTTCCATGGGATTACTCTATGAAGTATTCAACCGCAAAGCGAGAGTGGGAGTAGGTGGTCCTCAAAAGAACACATACTCCCTTCTCGCTTTCGTCTAGAATACTCTATAGAGTAATCTTTTGGCAGCATTTTCAAAGTACTCCAACGTAGGTGCTCTATAGACTATTCGGAAGCAAAGTAAATGGTACTCCGAGTAGGATTAGGGGATCCAATCACCTGACATCGCTATGTAAATTGGACCACTTTTTTCATATGAATGAGGATAAGTGTTGGAGTACTCTGATGCTCCATCGTTTTTTACAGGGTAATGCCGTTGGCGTGTTGGTGTATGTGAGCCAAGTGTGCCAACAACGATTTTGTCGTTTTTTGCTGCGCTAACGTCTCTACACCCTCGTAGGTCCACATTTTTAACATCAATACGACAATCGCAAGCATTCATTTGGATTTTAGTATATCGTTCTGGTATACGCCAGTCAGCTGCATGCTATATTATACTATATGAATGCGGGTACACTGATGTGCAAAATTATAGCACATACCAAGCTTTTTGCTTATTTTATGAGGATAGCTTTAACTCTTTAGAACTATTAATTTCATATGTATTTTTAAAGCATTAGTTTAAATAAACAAACGCAACGAAAAAATGTGTACCATATACCAAGATAGAAATCCAGCAATACATCGGCGAAGAAACCAATAAATTCCTTTTAGTAGTTTTTTTTACTGATGCACGCACAAACATACATACAGATAGACCAAAAATTCAAAAAAATTCGGATTCTGTACCTAACTGGGAAGGTAGTTTATATGTATTTTTGAGCAAAATGTCTTGCCACCACTGTATACAGCGGGAATCAATATTTCCGTGCAGTAAAAACACACAAGTAGACACATACATTTGGTTTTGGTTTCATTCAATTCTATAGAGCTCTTTTTGAGTGATGCTCGAACTTACATCACTGGGCATTTTTTTTTATATCTATAATGTATAGACATCGGCCTGAATTTTATTATATTTAAAAATATCGTTTGGTCACTGAACTACCAGTGCGTCTACAATTTTTAGAGGCAGTGTATGTGTGTGGATGTATTTGTATGCCGGTGTTTTCACTCATTTAATACGCAACGCATTCGTTCGTTCGCTTTCTGTGCTCTACGCCAAGTCGCTCCAATCCTCAGCACAACAGTGCCCCGCTGTACACCGACCTGCCGCCGTATGCGAGCCGACATAACGAAGTACTAGTAATTTTCAAAACATTAGCAGTCATAGAACAGCAGCGAGTATCAGCCGAGCACCAATGGCAGTAAAGTCAGTGTTTGTGTCAGTTTCCAGTGCCATTGTGATTATTGCCGCCTCACCACTCACTCCACTTAAAGTTGTTGTTTTTTTGTAGTTGATTACTTGCTATTTCTGCTCTGCGTTGATATTACCGACTGGCCAACCGACTGACGGACTGCTGTGCACATTAAATTCAGTCAGCCAAACAACCAGAATCAACGTTCCGATCTGAACAGCTTATTTCGCTGGCTGGTTGTGTCTCTGCTTGTACTCGTTAGCTGACTGGTTGGCGTGCCAATTCGCATTCACATTTTGAGTTTCGGTCGCAAAAATCGCTTGCCTCCCGTACACCAGCAGCTACAACAGCTACAACCACTTGGTCGTAAACAGCGTCAATGGCACGGCACCGCACCAGTCAGTATTCATTGTAGTCATCGTCAGCATTATGCAATGGCAGCATGGCAGCAGCAGTTAGTCAGACCCTCTAGCAAGTCAGCCAACAATTCAGCTAGAGCCCGCCAGGCAAACAATCGAGCAAAAATTATATGTGTATGCGCACCAGAAAATAAATGACGAGTGCTACAAACAACAAAGCTAGCTGATGAAAGGCAAACCCGCGACGAGCAACATTTGTTCCAACGCAATATTCGCATGAATAAAATGAGACCGTGGCGCGCGCTGAGGCAGTCAGTTGGGTCGTCGTTTGGACGTTAAGTAAACCCGTAAGAACCGGCGAGCTCGAGAGTCGCGCCAGTCGGGGCAAGTGAAAGCTCGTTGGCTGGCTGAAAAAAAAATAAAATAAAATGGTTTGCTCGCTTTCCTGCTGGTTCTGACTTGACTGATTATTTTAGTTGCAAGTCGAGCGGCGTACGAAGAACTATCAAAAGTGCCTGCGTTTGGGAATGCGAACGGGGCGACTGTTGTTTTGGAAGGACGAATTCGTAGAAGGGATTTCTAACATTATGTCACGTTGCACGGGCCTTTCTTCATCGAGCCTCATATTTGCCCGCTTTGCGCGTTTGTCGATGTTTCGCGTCATGTCAGATTAAAGTTGTTGGCTCTAGGTTGGCCTGCTCTCACTGTTCTCTGTCGTTTAAATGTTTTAAGTGGCTTATTGCGTTCGTATGTTCGTCCCCTAATTCGCGGACGGTGCGTATGGATGATTTGTGTTTTAGTCTCACCCTTCCCGCGCTTAAGACTTAATTCCACTTTATGTTTTGAGCGAACTTATAAGTTATTTTTTAGAACATTTGGGTAGAACGGGTGCTCATAAAAACACAATTTTATTTCGTAATTAATTTTGTGAGTTTCAAACAATTAAAAATGATTTTCTAAAGACGAGAGCAATCATATAACCATGGGCACGCAACATTATTAAGTGGAAGCATGACGAAGGAGATAATAAGAAAGTAATGAATTACTCACTATAGGTATTGCTATATCACTTAACTACAAACCCAATGTAGAAAAATTCCACAAATCTGAAACAACGAACGGAGACATTGAAGTATAATATTTCCAGGAGATTTGGACGAGCAACGGATCCATATATCTAATTGGAAACAAAGATAGTTGGGCGAAACGGGGGACAGCGCGACACTCATGATAGGATTGGTGTGTTTGGTAGCACAGTCGGAAAGTTTATCCTCCATTACGAGACTCCGCCAAATAGATTTAAGCTGATGCTACTTCGCCGGTGCCCGAAACATTTTCATATCTAGTACCAGATTTGAAAATAAGCAGATTTCTCAAGCTCCATGGCTGTCCTCCCAATGGAAAAACAGGCAACTACATCGACCATATTGCAATAGGCGGGTGGCATCCTTCGGCATACATCCACTCGGATCCCTACCTGGTCGCAGTGAAGATTCGTCCCAGTCTCGGTGCGTCACATCTGCACCTTTCAGTACTAGAAATAAAGAGTGGCAGAAAGACGTGAGTGTGACGAGCTTGAGCTGCTAGCGAACATGAATATCGTCCGAAAATTCGAATGGTTCAATCGCGAGCGTACTGGTGACCGTTCTTCAGAGGGTACTTACTTTATGGGCGGAGGAACACTTTTTTGCACTCTTAACCGGAGAAAGGGAGCAAGAAATCCAAGAATATGGTGAACCCGAGCTTCTGCATAGCTCGGTGAGTAACCTTGTATTTCCATGTCCTACGCTGTATCTCACTCCGTCAAATTCGATTAGTGGATAGTTCTCTGTTGTGAGGTATCAAGCTCATAATCTGTCGGCTAGAAGAGCACATTATTGTTTCGGCAGTAATAATAATTAACTTCTGGGCTAAGTATTGTTGGAGCCGAGAAAGCCATTATGGCGTTTTGAGCATAGTCATGCCTAGCGCTGCTTTTTTGTCTGAAGTCTATAGGATAGTTGGGTGATCCTAAAGGATAGCTCCCCAACAGCCGCGGACCTTAGCCTGAACCCTTCCACATTTTATACCTTTAAGCGAGCTTTTCTTGTATATTTGCACTATCTCGGAAACGGCTCAACCGATAGAGTACTACATTTTAATAAGTTCTAACTAGGTGTTGCCACTCAGGATGCCTTTTATGGGGTTGTCACCTATCTAATTTTTTTTTGTAATTAAGTGAGATATGCCAATATGGGTATCAAACAAAAGATATTTTATGTCGTATTTAAAAAAAATCTAGGTAGGGCTGCCACCTAATCACATTATTTATGTTTGCATCTCCCCTATTATCTCGAAAACAAATTGAGCCAACTTTTGAATATTGCTACATTTTAAGCTGCCCTACTTAAGTGTTTCTAAAAAGAGGTTATTACAGGGTTGCCACCTATTAACATTTTTTTGATGCGCGATATACCAATATGGATATCGAACGGAATTAATATTATTAATTCATATGTTGGTAAGTAAAACTATACTCAAGATATAAGCTTGAACCTTTTCTAACAAACAATAAAATACAATAAAAAACAACTGGAATTGCGTTCCTTTGAATTTGTAATATGCAAAGTATAAGCTTTTGAGAATAACGGACATTTGCACGCAGCTTTTATGTTAACAGTAATAATAAAAGCATAATAAGCAAATACAAAACAATGAAAAAGTGGCAGCATCAGCATGGCTAAGAGAAACGAAAAAAAAGTAAGGAGGGAAGTGCGAATTAAAACTGCGGCATTGTCAAACAATATGGGCCAGACATAAAGCTCGCACAACCCACCAACCAGTCGACAGTTCCGCTACGCTTTGTAGTGCAACGTTGAATGCTTTAGCAACTGCAAAGTGCAATCGAATGCAGTAAAAATCAAATTTTATGCAAGTCAGCTGAACTTACTTCAATGAATGACCCAAAACACCCACCGATTCAACCAGCCCGAAAACTATTGCCAATGTGTTGCTGTGGAAGTTTTTTAATGGCTCCGTCGTTTGCCAAATCTCTTTGCACTTTCAGCAATGAGTTAGTAACTCGCCCTCTGTTGCTTGACGTACTGTGGGGTTTTCAAAGAAACGTGTCTCAGAATTAGTATGTTTATATAAGACAAAAATATATTATCTATCTATACTACTACACTTTGTACATAAAATTAAAACCCAAATTTTGACTAGAACAAACCTAAATTGTATGGTCGATTTCACTAAATTAAGTTGGTGCAAACTTATCTCAAACACCTCCAGTAAAATGGAAAATAAGGCATAAGTTGCGGCAGAAAGATGAAAAAGAATAAGCAAGTAGAGGAAGGAGCAAAGCTTTTGAAAATGGACAAGTAAATTTTCGAGCGGGGAGATGGAGCGTGATTGGAAGAAAAGGAAGGTGAAGAGGGGGGCTAAAAAAATTTACTAAATGAGCGCAGGCTAATTTTCGGGCAGAACAACATCTGCTTGATTGGCTAGTCACTAATAAGTTATGAAATGATGTATAAAAAAACATTTTTCGAAACACTTATTTTTTTGCGTTCTTTGATTGTAAATTGAAACCCCGAAAACCCGAAATATTTCCAAAAACTTTTTTCTAAGATTTTTGAAAATTCAATTTAATTAAAAAAAGAAAATAAGTTTCACGGTTAGAACATTTTTCTAAATTGTTTTGAAATACTTATACGGGTGGTTGGAAAAAGGAGAATTCACCTACTCAAAACCTTTTAAAAATTGGATTTTCGAGTAGAAATAGTATTTTCTTTCTTTATATAAGGAATCAACGCACAAAAAAAAAAAAGAAAAGAAAAAACCTTTCGAAAAAGTTTGCTTCTTAATACCCTAATTATAAATATATTTGCTGAAAACAATAAACCTTAAACATGTCCCTATATCCTTGCACTACATGAATATGCAATTTTTTTGAATTACGAAAACGGCATAGTGGACTCCCTTCTCTTACGAAATTTTGGGTTTTAGTTTGTTCGTTGTCGTCGCATATAATTTTAGGACAAATTTCTTGAAAAACTCCCATAGTGCGTGCGTTGGTAGTTGAATTGAGGCGCTCATTGTTGCGTTCTATGACATCCGCAACTACGCGTTCAGCATATATTTAGTGAGCTGTTTTATTATGTTGATGCAGAAGTGGTAAGTGCACGACACCACGACGATGGCGCGATGAGCGTGTTTTACCGATTTAACAGAAATCATTTGCGCAAAGTCATATTTGCCATAAACAAAGAACAAAAAAAAAGCACTTATATTGTACGACTATGTATTTGGAGGCAGATAAAGTATGCATGCGTCGTGCTGAGCTCGAGCTCCAACATGAATGGCAAATACACAAAAGCTGCTTAACGCACACAACTTGGCGCATATAAAGTGAGAAATTACTTGAATTGTTTGTTTATGTTGTTGTTGGTTTTACTGCTGTTACTAAGTTTTTGTTTGAGGTTGCGAGGTCACGTGGTCTTTAAGAGTTTCGACTTTCAACACTTTCAAACAACCTTTCACAACTCAACACACACACATACAAATGTAACACATATTTTTTTTTCAAAATGTCCGAGAAGTGACTTGGAAAACTTTGAGGGGTTTTTTTACTTGGAGCTTACTGTTAAGGTCTCTAACTAGTCAGTAGTTAGTGTGTTCCAGTGTTTACTTGAGACGTGCAGATTGTTAATTGCGTGAGACTGCAAATCCCTTAGGGATATTTGGCTGCCCGATATCAGGTAGATACGCTACTAGGATCAGACATGTTCGAACTCATTTTCTGTCATCAGCATCGATGCGTGGATGTTTCTCTACCAAAAAACGGCCTCCTAGGCTGCAATCGGGCGGAAGCCACTTACGGGCATCCCAGGACAGTCTTCGATACAAACTTTAAGATTCTCTAAGAAAGTTAACGTCGCGCGGACTCGGCTAGTTAATATACCAGTCGCTGTAGTTAGCTCATTTCGTCATGATTTTCGACTTCCATGTTCGAGTTTGACATTTGTTTTGTATACAACACAACCTAACTTAAGTACTATTCTGACAACTCCAATAGCAAGTTACAAATCAAAATAGCTAAAAGGGTATCCTCAGTACCTCTTACGTAACCTGATTATTTACTTTGTCGTTCATACATCCATAAACAAAAATACCTTCATTCATTAGCTCCATCAATCTTTGTACATAGATTTGTTTCTACCTACGTCAAAGTATAACTCATTGGGGTTGGGTTTGCACAATAAGCCGCTCATTGAATTTCAGTTATTTAACTCGTAATAAATAAAAAGGAAGATTCAACTTAATCCTGCGCTCACTTGTTGTTTGGCTATAGGATGTCCGTCTGCTCATACCCAGCCACTCTAAATACCTTACTACCACCATATTAAATTCAAATGACCTTTTTATTAGGGCAAAAAAAAACAAGGCCATCACAAAACAAGAATGCGCTTTAGCTAAATATTCGAAAGATTCTGTAATGTTTGCTTTTAAGCATTCTGTGTTGCTGTTGGGAAGAGCGACCGAGCGAATCAACTGTTGCTTTTGCTGTATTAAAGAGGTGATTTAAGTTGTATTGAGTTGAGTTGAACTACGAAATGTGATGCTGCACGTTTAAAGCGAATGCTTAAGGCACTAAAGAGCACAACTAACCCATTCGCTTGGAATGCGTGGCACTTGGTCACAACGAGAGACGAGACAGCAGCCAAACAATCAACAACCAGCGTAGCCATTGTGCCGGCAATAATTTTAAATGCAACAAAAGCAGCAAGAAGTCCAACAAAAAACAGCTGGTGGTCGTTTGATGATGCTGCGGGTATATCTCAATCAGCCATTAAGTTAAAGTACTGCATTGGATCGTTGCACTGTACAACCTACTGAACGGAAGGAAAACAGTATGTGACTAAATTCTTAACTGAAACTAACTTTGCTGGTTCCTACTATCAATCGAACTTGGCGCAAAGCATAATACTCAACAGAGCAGACCAAAAGGTGCAAACGTTTCGAGTATTGAACTTACCTAATATCTTAAAAAAAGTGTTAAGAAGACCCAAGTCTTACTTGGGGTGATCACTGTGAGAAGATCAATAATTTTCCGACAGCAAATAAGAAGCTTACAAAGTCTAGCAGAAAAGCTTACCACTGGGACCAGATGATGTATATATCTTAGTCTACAACAACCGGGCATACGTCATATAATTCCAGCCATATCCATTATCTACTGCTGCCATACATTCGTAATAGGTGAACAGAGGTTAGGGTCGAGTTCAATCAAAATCCGCGAAATCGCGTACAGCTACGCTCGTTCTATCGACCAAGGGGCTGATTTCGGAACAATAATTCAGGGAAGTCAAGCTAAGGTCTACAAACGCCTCTTCTCTAGGAATCAATTTGACTACATTTTCCAATCTTCCATCCATCCATGTACCAGTTCACCTGTCTACATCCCCAAATGAGTTCCTACCAGAGCAGTTCGCGTACAGATATTCGTATTTTAACAGTTCTAGCCGTGTCCAGTGCGTTCCACCAGACAAGCAATCCTTAGTAGAGTATTGCTCTGACCACAATCTCATACATCCAGTACACGGCTCTTTTTTTAAGAGTTAGAAATCCCAAAAGCTGTTAAAACAAAATTTGCCTGCCTGCCAGCTTGTAGAACATGCTTAGACGAATCAGCGTTTACAACTTTTGTTTTCATATCGACAAAGCGTTTCGCTCTTAGAAAATCAAATTAATTTCCGCTTTCGGCAAACAAGCACAAAAATTGTAATGAAGTATGTACTTTCATATATCTACACTAGCAACAAACTAAACAATGTCCTTCAAATGAAAAAGTTCATTTGTGGGAACATGACCGCAAACAAAAAGTTAAAATAGTTACAATAATGTGGACGAGAAGAGAAATGTGGTTGGGAAAATAATGTATTTGCACTTTGGACATGGATTGGAACTGCGAGGAGATGTAAGAACTAATTTTTAGTTCCTAGATATAGTTTGAAGTAAAGTGAAATACAAAAATTAACTATGTGGTCTTTTATTACAAAGCAAAGCAAAGAGGGAAAAGTGGAAAATAGCAGGAACTGTGTACTTGCTAAAACAATGATTGTATCAAGTAGTACTAGAATTTAATGCGAAAATTATTTCATAAGGAGCCAAATGTATTTCAAATGCTCAAACGTATTTCAGAAAGACATAGTAAATGTATTTCAGATTTTTAAAATGTGTTTCAGAAAACCTTAAATGTATTTCAGATATTACATTTTGAAAAATATAGATCTAATTTCAGAAATCAAAAAAGGATTTCAGGAAAAGTCAAATGTTTTTCATATTTTTCAAATTACTTTGGATGTTCGAGTTTTTCTAAATGTAAGCTAAAACGCTTCAAATTTATTACGAAAGAAGTCCAATACATTTTAGATTTTTAAAAAATGTATTCAGAAAAGCACAAATGTTATTTAGAAAAAATCAAATGTTTATCAGAAAAAGTAAAATGTATTTCGGAATACCTCAAAAGCATTTCAGATGTTCCAATTATAAAAAATCAGTATTTTTCAGAAAACCGAAAAAGTATTTAAAAAAAGACAAATTGTAATTAAGATTTTAAAAATAATTTCTATAAAGCTCAAAAGTAGCCCAGAAAGAATCAAATGTAAATATGTATATCAGTAAAGCTCAAATGAATATCACATTTTCCAAATGTATTTTAAAAAAGCAAAAATTTTCTTCAGAAATATATTTCAGAAAAACTCTAAAGTATTTGAGAAATTTACAAATATATATATGAAAAGCGAAAAAGTATTTCAGAAAAAGCTAAACGTTTTTAACTAAATCCCAAATCAGGGAGACCAAAGTACCATGCAATTTAAACCTAGCTTGGCTCGCCGCAAGGGTAAGTAGGTCTTCACCAAACACCTTGGACTGGAGTCTAAACAAGAGCTGCAACTTATTAAGACTGCTATGAAAGTAAAAGGAACCGAGACCAGAAATCTCATCTTCATGCAAGTGAAAATCAAACACACAACTACTTAGTATGGATGTCTGAAAATTTTTACTTATTTCACTATTCGAGCTCTAAGAGCCTATCCGTGCTTCGTTCATTCTCCTGCGAGTTAACAACAATTTCTCTTCCGGCAACAACGGCATTGAAATTAATTTCATATCCTTTTTTAGCTACTGGCAGCTCACACCGACTTTTACTTTGCGTGGAAGTTGTAATTTTCTTCAATTTCTAAAACATTTTACGTTATTTAGACCTCATAAAAAAAGCTGCAAGCAAAGATGAAAATGCAACATTTTTGCTTGCTTCCTTGCATTAAGGACGCTTTGCTGAACTCTCGTCTGCCTTTTAGGAGTATGAAAGTTGTGTTGCTGCAGAACCAATGTTGCTCCGTTGCTGTCTCGTCCGTTTGCCCGGTTAGCCACCATCTAGATTCTAGAACATACTTCCACTTCCGTGACAAACTAGGAAGATGATACTAGCAGCAACAGCTACAAACAAACCTACTTTCTTTAATGCCATACTTGACTGACTGACAAACTCGTGCATTTGGACTTCTTACTGTTTTTGCTTTTGTTGTGTTTGATTGTTTGTTTGGCGCGAAATTGCTGTTGGTGCTAATAATAGCCGCCAGAGTAGGACAACAGCTTGAAAATTGCAAATATACTTATATATATGTACATATGTATTTATGTCTATAAAGGTGAAGTATGACGCCGTTTGCTGTTTTAATTGTTTTTGTTGCAGATCTAACCATTGCAAGGTGTAGGGAGGTGAATGAATTAAAATGACGCAAAGGCTGCACTACTTTGTTTACTGTGTGATAAATTGTTGTTGTTGATGATAAAGTTGTTGTTGTTGGTATGGTAGCTATTTTTGTAGCTGGCTTAACTCACAATTTAAGAATGAATGGCAGGCACTTGCTTTGATTGCTGCTCCCGAAAGCCATTTGTGTGGTATGCAACAGCTGTTACATATGTATATATATATATATATATGTATACATTGGAACATAATTGTAGCAGTCATCAATAAACAAATGCCATCATTATTGTTCTCTTTGTTGTTTGTTTACCTTTTCTGCCTATTGTTTCCTTGCTCTTCCCTGATAAAAATGCGATTAGCTTAAGATGATACCGGTATGAGTCGCAAATGAGCATATTTGATCATGTCCTATGAGGAGAAAATTTTGTCCTTAGCGGGTACTGTCGGACAGGCCACTTTCTAATCCTATGAGGGGTTGCTATATAATTTAGTTTGTTGTAGATACTCATGGGCACAGGCATTCTGGTCGTGTTTCTATACGGTCATAGTTACCAACCGTTTGGTAATAGCGGATATCAAAAAAAATTTTTACATATCCATACATAACCCTACGTGGTAGCCCTACCTAGAAATATTTTGGTCGAAATACGACGTTTGTATGTATTTAAATTTCAGACAGCTGGCAGCACGGTTGAAACCTCCTATGTGGCACCACTTATAAAATGGGAGCTTTGATTGTTTCAGTTATCTAAAAAATGTCAGAAATGTGTCAAAACGTTTTCGAGATAACAGCGGTTATGTGAAAAAATAAAAATGATAGGAGTAGGTGGCAACCCTATCTGGAAATATTTTTTCTGAAATACGACGTAAAATACCTTTCGTTTGATACCAATTTCTCACTGGTTTTGTAGAAATTTGGAATAGGTGACAACCCTGCAAAAATCTCCTAGTAACAACTCTAAAGATGAAGAGCTCAAAACAGCATGCCACCTGTGTTCAAAACTTTATCCAAAATGAGTCAAGGCGTTTTTTTTATAGTAGATATAAGGTTAATTCAGCTTGACGCTATATAGAACCTTATATGGCGATATTGAGGAAATTGATGGCGAAAAAGTTGGTGCTATTTGCGGGACCGCCTTTTGTGTGGATTGGGCAGAACAAACTTAAGTGAGAATCCAAAGGCAGGCCATCGTTCGACCATATTTTGGCGACAAGTTGTCGCATGCTTTTTACTTTTAGCTTTAGTGTTTTAACAGATCGTCGAGTGATCCGTCCTTTAGCCGGTATATTGACATCCTCACTTCACCATAGTCGGGTGGTGGTATGTTGTTTCCGTCATTAGGATTTGGGGTATCGGGTTCTACATCTCCCTCGTTATTTAGTAATAGGGCGAAGTGTTCCCTCCATAAAATAAGTCCACTCTGTACGTTTGTAGTAAAGTTAATTAATCCATTTAAACTGTCTACAACAAAATCTCCACCGAAATCACCTTTATCAAATTAATCAATTATTAATTGAACCATAAACAATTCAACGCAATGAAATTCTGCTTGCAGCAGAAGTGGATAAGAAACGTAAAAATAAAAATAAAGAAAACAATCGCGTGGTAAGATAAGAGTTATTAAGTCCACGCCAACAAAAACAATGAAGCGAAATATAACCAACAAAAAAAAAAAAACTGTGAATCAGCTGTCACAAATTGGTCCAGCACAGCACTTCAACACAACAGAGATCGAAATGTCAATTTGGCACACAAACTGGAACTGCATACAGACAAACATACATAAAAGATGGATAAAAGCCAAGATGAAGAAAAGCCGGCATGCGAAAAGTACTCATTGCCGCAATGCTGCAAAAACTTTTGCGCGCCAAAAACAAAAATGTCAAGAAATACGCAAAGAGGAGAGTTCAAGAGCCAGATTGTACGCGTATGCCCACCACATAGGAATTTATTAATTCATTTCTATTTCTGCGTTCACTACATATATGCACAGTTATCATATCTCTGCACTGCAAAAGGCACTTGAGAAAAGAGCAAGCAATCGATGAGCCCTAAGAAATTGCACATAAACTCAGTTTCGAAAACAACCAACCTGATATAAAAACTGAATGGCCAAAGCAAGCGAGCTGTCGTTTGCATACGATTTGAAGCTGCCTCAGAGCAAGTTAGCACTTTGAAGTGGTTTTTATGGAGGTAAAAGATTGTGATATAAAGTTTGTGGGGAAGCGAAGAGGAGCCGGAGCACTCACTAGCAGCGAACTGAGGAGTTTGTAGCAGACGTTCAAGAGTTATTGCAAAGCAGCGCCAAAGGCAACTAATGCCATCAATAATGTGACCTGGCAAAAGAACTAGACACCAGCTTCCAAACAGCCAGCTAGCCAATCAAGCAGTCGAATAGTAAGCGCAACAAAATACAGCAAATCTATTGTAGCCGGTAAACGTAGAAAGCAATATAGCAGCATATGGGAAACAGTGCTAAAGTAAAATAAACAAAAAGGTTTAGAATACAGGATTACTTTTGGAATTTTTTTTTTTTTTTTTCAGTCTCAACTTGTAGGAATCGTAGACAAATATCTTTAGTTAACTGCAGAAGTAAGCACAAAAACCAACAACAAACACGCAACCTGTTCTAGCGAGGTAAAGTTGAGCAATACAGATATATAGATAGATCAAAAATCAATGGTATCTGCTATGTGGTGTGTGTGGCTACTGAAAGCTTGACTGCTGGAAAATGCATATCAAAGGGAAACAAGTGATGCTTACATAGGTTCCTATAAATCTTTAAGCAGTTTAGAAAATGGCATTTGAAGATATACACAATGAGCCTTCCACATTTGAAAGCGAAACGCTCGATTGTACACATTGAGAGTTCCTACAAGTGGCGATTAGCTCTTAGAGGACGAAGTGGAGGTGGTGCTGGTGTTGAGTTAAGGTAACTAATATTGGGAGTGATATTTGTTGCTACTGTATCCAGTGAAAACTGTTTAACTGTCATGCAGATATTGGGCAGAGGAGTTTGGAAGACTTTCACGGCTAATTTTGAAGTTATGTAAGCGTACTATTTTACCCCCCTAGGCGTTGATTTTGTACTTTGCGTGGGAGGAAGTTAGAACTTTATGTATCAAGAAGTGTGGAAATACGGAATGGATTAGAGTCTTAACTACCGCCTACCTTCCTTGCTTTCTTTCAAGCCACATTTTGTTAGATCGTCCAACTGTGAACTACTTGACGCTTCAAGGTAAATATCAAAGTTTCTGCAAATAATTGTTAACTTTTTTAAGGGCCTCACGATCACTTAGAAATCAGACGTTCGTTGAAAAGGATCAAAAAGCGACCCCATCAAAACCATAAGTTGTACGGTTAATTATTCTTTTGCAAAAAGAATTCTGATAAGGCGTATATTCACAGATAGCGGTTTTTTTTTTGCATAAGCCCTTAGCGACTTGTGAATAAAATAACAAAATTGTTATTTTTTTTAATAATCAAATTGGAACTTGTCGGTTGCAAGATAGCAACCAAAATTGAGAGTGCTTATAATTTCTCCTGCTTGCTTATTCTTTTGTTGCTTTCCGTTTGAACTTTTTTTTTAACCAAGCAGAAAAAATTTTATCTAGCATCAAAATGAATAAAAAACAGCCAATACCGCGTATTTCCCCTTTACGCCGATGTAGTGTTAAACACCAAAATTACGTTTTTTTCTTCTTCTGCTTTCGTTACTCATTAATTTCAAAATTATTTTTTACTCTAAAAAATATTTCCTATTGCTATGTTCAATCCCCTTTGTGAGTGAACTTTGTTCTAACTATTCATTTGCCGGCATTACTACTACGACTGTTATTCGCAAGCGATAAAGTGTTGCCTATATACATATGTATAAGGCGACTAACAAAAGTTCTCTAATTTGATGAAAATCTTAATTTATTGTTGACTGACAGATATCACTCTCGCTTCCTCTGACCCTCTACTTCCTGAACATCTCCCCGTTCTGATCCTATTCGTACTCCAAAGGACTAAAATAACTGTCTCTACCTACATACGTCAGGCAAAACAGGTTTATCTTCAACAAAATTTAATAAGTGATTATGGGTTAAGGGCTTAGAAGGTAACTGGGCTGAGCATTTGTCTGCCCAAAGGGCGTCTAAAATCCACAACGAAAACGCTTAAGAGTTCAACAAATCTTTGAAATCCGCAGTCGGTCTAGTAGCAGAAGTTGCGCTTGGGTTTTTAATTTTCACTGACAAATCGATTTGCACCGTTAAGCGCCAGTTAAGCAAGTAAGTCAACTTAGCGCACTTTTGTTAGTCCTGTCATACGTTTTTTTTGTATGATTGTAAAACTGTCATAGTCGTCTGCTGTTGAGCTCATCGTAATCATAAGTCTTGTCTGTCTGTTTGGACTGTGCTCACTCATAAGTATCGCACACAAAAACACGCTCTATCTAGCATATACGGTATTTTCGTCTTGAGCACTGCATGTTGTACATCTAAAGTTTAGCCTCTAAACATACATGTGTACTTATAAATATCTCTACAGATGAAAAAGGATTCATAATAAATCGCATATGCGTTTGACTGCCCGCTCATCATCCGTTCCTTCTATCGACTTTCGTTCTTTCGATTGCCCCACTGAGCTTATCTCGTATCATCTCGAGCGCTTGTGTGCTTTATGAAACTTTTGTTGTCTGTCTGACTGACTAACTCTGTCGGCAGAACGACCAAAGTCGAAACGTATCAGCTCGACATTTCGACCTTTAACGTAATAAAACTTCATAAATGCAGCTAAAGCAAAAAATAATTGATTTATTCTTCGTCACCCTGCTCGCTTTTCTGCCTTGGCTTTCAAATTGTGCAAGATATCTTATGGTGTTTGAACCCCCTTTGATATTTTTTTTTTCTTTTTAAAGAACAACTTTTTTGCTATGCCTATTTTTACGTACTTCTAGTCAACCACGTTCCTGACACTATCAACTTCCATTTTTATAAATTTTGCAAAAGTCTTAAATCCCACCCACAACTCAAGTTGCGCTCTGTTTTTCTGCTTTATTTATTTTCGCTCGCCCTATTTTTCTCTGGCGCATTTATTCATCGTCATACGCAGCATATGGCTTTTACTGTGAACTCTTGTTTGTGAGCTTTACGTTCTTTATATAAAAAAAAAAGTTATTTATATAGTACAAGTATTTGAGCTTTTTTCTTCTTGCTGTTTTTAGTGCTTTGTGTTGGGTTTCTGTTTCTGTTGCTAACTTTGCTATGGCGGTAAAATGTATTTTTTTATATTTTTATTTTCTGAAGAGTAGGAATTATTAGTAACCGTACCTTGTTTGTTTGTTGGGTGAATCGAAAAAGAGTTGCCATATCAACAAACAATTTTGAACTTAAACAATAATCAAAATAAGTACTGTGGTTTTTTTACAATCTACAATGGGCTGTATAACTACAAGCTACCATATCCATAGACGGCAGGAACACCACTGGAAACTTAAAAAATCTTGTTACTGTTCTAAGTTAAGACGCGAACGCAGTATAAGACTACGCAATAAGCATTTTTGTAAATTAAAAAAAAAATTACTTGCTATAGTAAGCCAGATATATGTAAACGTTTTCAGTACTGAATTTATTAAAAGGTTTTCCCCCAAATACGTAAAAAAAAAAACAAAGAAACCTTTGTAAAGCTTTTTAAAATATTCATTTACAAGCTTTTACCCGCAGCTATGCTCGCAGACGTTTCCTTCGCAAAAACTCACTTGATTCAATCTAAAAAAAATTGCCCCCCTCATTTTTTACCCTACCTCTTCCTCCTTTTCTTATTCGTTATCGTGTCTTTCTGTTTTTCTTTCTTTTCCTATTTCTATCCATGTCCCTACCCCCATCGCTCAGTCTAACTATTTTCCACTTTTCTTTCGATCGTACTCCATCAAGGATCTCTGTACCAAATATTATTAAGCTCATAGGAATAGTTGCAGAGTACTTAAGCTGTTTCTACCATGAGTACTTCCAGAGATGTGGAGCACGAAAAATCTCATATGTGTCACCTGGAAGACTGTCGAGCCAAAATGACTAACCAACATCTTACTTAATTGGCTCTTAAATTGCTTTGGGTGTCCAACATATCGTACCAATCGCTTCTACGCTTTGCTATTGACGCCAGTAGGAAACACCCTGGTATCTCGTTGTAATAATACCGGCTCTTTGTTGGCAGAAGCCGGTTCTATAGCAGTTAAAACGTTTAACGTTTTCTTCTGAAAATATTTCATATACGGGCAGGGCCAAGTCCGACGAAGTCTTCAAAAGATCTAAACAATTTTTTTTTACTTAATTTGAATCGTAAACGGCAACTCTACAGATGTAGAGCTCTGTGCGGTATATATTTTGCACGTTCCATCGCTGTTCGTCCACAAGTTTCTCTAATGTGTTATTGTGCTTTGTGCAATATTTCCAAGAACATATTTCTATTTTTCAACATTTCGAATTCGCTTTGCTAACTTCAGCTTTATTTCGTGTGTGTGTCGCAGTTTGTGTATGTGTTATCCTCTTTCTCGTCGTCGTTGACTGTCCTATAAATTTATTTTTTGTTGGAATTGTTTTTTTTTTTGTTTTGTTGGTGGTTGAATATTCGTTCTCGAGCTGAGACAATCACCAAGCAAGCAACCAAAGAACCAACATTCAACTAACTAAACTAGCGACGAACAGCACAACCCTTCAAAAACATTCCCTGGTGTATCGTTTCTTTGTACAACATTGCAGTCAGTTGGAGCGTCTCCGTCTTTGGGTATCTAAGTACTATGTATTTGTTAAGGCTTTGTACATTTATTTTGGTGCGTTGCTAACGCTCACCGGTGCCCTAGCCGTGTTGTCTTATCTACTCGTCGGTTGAACTGTTCGTCTGTTCATCTGTTGTTGGTTGTTCGTTTAACTCTCTTTGCTTTGCCTGTCACTTCGATTCTGTTTGTTCATGTGTGGCTCGCTTCATTCTGCACAACTCAACCCATCAGAACAACCGTCAGCCGACGACGTTAGGTCTTTGTATTGTGGTGCGACGCCGTTGCTTAACGTATCTTATGGGTTTCTTCATACATACAGTATGAGACGTTCTAAAGCCGCTACCCACCGACACTCACCCACCGTCGGTCGTTCGCTTTGTCGTTTAACGCCGTCAAGTTGCTTTGAAGTCGCACCACTGCACAAGTACACACACACACAGTAATTTACGTACAACCTACCACCACTTTGTCTCCGCAGTTTTATAATTTTCCCTTAAATTTGAGACGTTTTATGTCATGCCACAACACAGCGAAGAACCTAGATCCAGCCAGCGATGGTGTGGGCACTACGACGTTGTACTTTCGTATACTTCGTGCTCTGCTCAGAGCCGTGGGGTTTTTTGCTGTGTGCGCTTCTGTTTCTTATCTACACAAGCTATATTGTCGTCGTCGAATGCGAACGACGAAAACAAAAACGAATCACAGTATGCTAGTTAGCTTAGAAAATAGCACAAAAATATTAAATTGATGCTTTCACTTAAGTAGATGTTAACTTTTTCGAATTATGAAAGCATGACCAATAGTTAGAATTGTATTACCTGCAAAGAAGCGTTAATTATTTAAGTTTAGTCCTTTTAAAAGTAAACGAAATTGATAAAAAAAATTTTAATTAAACAAACTAGAACTAGGTGGCGCAAAAGTAATCCTCCTATCAGAAAATGCTATAAATTTTGCGATTGGCCCCTAAAGTCAGTTCTGTTTTGACATTTGTGTAGCAAACACATGGGAAATACACGTTAATAAACAATGTTACGCTACACTGCTCCAGAACGCAGAATATTGCCGACTATTTATTTGACCAATAATCGGTCGGTGAAAAACGGTTACTGCGCAAAAGTAATCCTCCTATCAGAAAATGCTATAAATTTTGCGATTGGCCCCTAAAGTCAGTTCTGTTTTGACATTTGTGTAGTAAACACATGCGAAATACACGTTAATAAACAATGTTACGCTACACTGCTCCAGAACGCGGAATATTGCTGACTATTTATTTGACCAATAATCGGTCGGGGCCAAACGGTCACTGTGAATGGTGAGCGCTACAGAGCAATGATCAACGAGTTCTTTTTGCCGCAACTTGATGAATTGGGATTGGAAAACATGTGGTTCCAACAAGACGGTGCAACAGCACACACTGCACGTGCACAACCGATATGCTGAACATCGGAAGCTTACTTTTGCGCCACCTTGTATTATAATATAATAAAAGCAAATAAAAAAGGCAAATATAAAAATTTAAAAAAAAATTAAAAATTGAAATGAAAAAAAAAAACAAAAATTAGAAGAGCAAAAAAATAAAAAAATTAGAAAGAGAAAAAAAAAATTTAATTAGAAAAAGAAAAAAAATAAAAATTAGAAAAAGAACAAAATAAAGATAAAAATTAGAAAAGTGAACGTTTTAAAAAGGGAAGTAAAAATAAGAAAAAAGAGAAAAAGAAAAAATAGCAAAAAGAAAAAAAATAAAAATTAGGAAAAGGGGGAAAACAAAGTTAGAAAAATATAATCAAGAAAAAATAAAAATAAGAAAAATTTTAAAATAAGAATTAAAACAAATAAGAAAGGAAATAATTAAAGATTATTAAGAAAATAATATAAAAAAATAAAAATAGTATAAAAAAAATAAAAATAATAATAAAACTAAAATAGAAAAAAAATTTTAACTAATTTAAAAAAATTTTTATTCAAAATTAAAGGAAGTTGTGCAAGTTGAAAAGTGAAATAAAAAAATTACACCACCGTGCAGCAAATGACTAGCGGACATACGACTAGTCCGCTTTTGCTTCTTCTTCACCATAAGTAATCGCACATTTAGAAGGCTGAACCACTTATGCCCTGCACATCTCCCTGCCATACACATCAAACAATCCAAATGATTTCTTCCACCACTTTCAGCTGCCAACAATCATTGGAAGTTGAAGTCGTCTTGAGTTTGTGCGGTCTTTGGTTGCTGGTGATGTTGGTGTTCTTACAAATAAATTTGTTTTCATTTGCCTGGTCGCCGTCACCTCTGAATCTTGCCTTGCCTTGCCTTCGATTGCTTGGCATTGCCTTGTCGTCGTAAAACATCCATTTGGTTTATTTCATTTAATTTCATTTCTCAGATACCAAAATGTATACTCGTTCGTTAATATTTTGCCGGTTCCACTGCTCGCATACATTTCTGTATTTATACACATGGCTGCGTTTGTGTGTGTATATTTGTAAATACAACAGGGGTTCGGGATCGTCGTTGAGGGCACAGAAGGTGGGCAGATAATAAATACATTCCGTCCCGTACGTTTTGTTGAATTTTACTTGTTCGTTCACTTCGTTGATTTTGCTCTTTGCCTTTGTTTTACTTGCTTCCTTGCTATATAAAGTTCGGTGAAATATTCGTTTGGGTCTTGCGATTGCTACATACTTGTATAACTCGTAAATTCATTCGACTTGTTTGTTAGTCGTTTGAATGTTCTTCTGATATTCGCTTGTTTTCTCATGTTCTTTCGTTCGTTTGTTCATTTGAAGTGAAGTCGTCGTTTCCCAATGGTTGACTGGCTGGTTGCTAGTGATTCTTAATTTTTCTTCGACTTATATCTCGATTTATGGGCGTAGACAGATATTTTCAAATGGGGTTGCTAGCCTGGCTAGTCAAAGAAATGTTTTTATTGTTTTTGAAAAGTTTCCTTTAATATATCAGCCTTTTTTTCGTAAACATTTAGTAATGTATGAATAAAATTTTATTTTGTAATGTTTGTTGCCCTTTTTTTTTATTTCCCCTTAAAAAATTCATGTGAAGAAGTCGCTTGTACCTTGTTCTGCTTGTATTATTTTTTTTGGCTTGTCCTTTCACATATATTTCTAAGCAAGCAGTATCAAAGTGACTAATAAAAGAACCACCGTCGGATAGCTAAGCGGCTATGAAACCGCTACACTTCGAAAAGTACAAAAGGTATCAATATTCTGCATACTCGATATTTGGGAGAAAATATAACGCTATGTATAATACATTTTTTCATAACAAAATTTTGAATACCAAAAAAGTGTATTTCAAATGTGTAAGTTTCAAGCTTTTTAGTGTTACTGATGAGTCTCAAGATATTTTTCTCGACAATGACAAAACAGATTTATCATAAGCAAATCATTTTGATCTACATATTTATTTGCTTAACAGTTCCAAAAATCATTTTTTTGTTGATCAATTTTTATATCTTTTTTTTAAAACCTCTTGATAACCGCATTAGCATATTTCACTGAATTGAAAAAATTCAGATAGGTGGCAACTCGGTAAAAATTATGGTAAAATTTCATAAACATGTGTCAAGAAGTTTTGAAGATAAAAGCGGATATACATAAGTATATATTTAATGCAATTCGCTGGCAACCTTTCTTGGTAACTCTACCAAGAAATGTTTTTGTTGAAATACGAGGTAAAATACGAAAGAAGCACATGATTTTAAAACAAAAACAAATTAGATAAGTGGCAACACCATAAAGTCATCCTGAGTGGCAACACCTAAGTAGAAATTCTTAGAATGCAGTGAACTATCTACATATCAAATTGGTTAAGCTGCTTGCGAGGTAGTGTGTGCAGTGTGTATATACAAGAATATTACAAATTAGCACCCTCTCGAGTACGTCCATTACTCGATGATTTCATATCACATTTTATATTTGCACGGTATTTTTGCCTGAATTGTTTAGTTCTGCTGTGTTTGACTTTACTTTGTGCTTTGCTTTGCTGTTGGCTCACATTTTCCCTCGAATGTCTGAAAATTTTCTAATCGACATGCCTTTTATAGATTTTTATTTTGGTTTGTGTGTGACAACTACGACTATGAGTACTTTTTTGTATGCGCGGTTATAGTGATGCGATGAGTGGACTGCCTGCCTGATTGTGGCAACAAATGCCATGCCGGCTGGCTTTTGCTGCCTGGTATTAGATAGAATAAGATATGCAAGTAGGCAATAAAATTTTGCAAGTGGGATTGGCATATATAAAAATTTCACAAAAAGAAGTGTGTTTCAAGGGTGTAATCTTTTGCTGTATTATTTTCGTTTTATGCTTAGCTTTGTGTTTTTGTTTTTTTTAGTTGTATGATTCAACAAGTGTCTGGCTGTGATGTTGCGCCGTAGCATTAGCCGATGGGTTTTTGATAACATTTCTACTTGTATACTTGTCTCTGGTAATCTCATGTGACGGATGGTTTTTGTTTGTCTCGTTGTCAGAAATCGAATAGCGAGCATTTGCCTACCCCATCTCGAACTAACTATATTAGCAACAATAATGACATTGTTTGAATGAGCGCTTTTTTAATCAGCCAAATGTTAGTGTGACTAGCTCAGTTTATCTCATTCATCTTTTATACCTTTCATCAACAAGAAAATAATAACTTTGGTTCGATTTTAAATAAGCATGAGAAGAAGAGATATAAGAGGTAACGGTAAGAACGTCAAATTTGTAGGTCCTCGTGGGCAGTGCCTCTTTGACACAGCGCCCTTCTGCTATCTTACAACGGCATCACCACACATTCGTGTTGTATATAATTACGAATGGGCCTCGGTGTCATGGGCTCCTTAAAGTACCAACGGTTTCTTGTCTTATAATAACAGAAAAAGCAATTTTTAAATGATCTAAACTGGGTTGTAAATGACCAAAAGAGATCAAGAACGATTTTTCGTCATCCCTTTTCGATTTTGGTTTTAAAACAAACTGGTTTCGGCAATGCGCCATCCTCGGTGTCAATTTATAGTAGCTGCAGAGTAAAAACAGGAATTAGATAGATTTAAGCATCTTCTCAGAAACTGCCTTGATATAGTTACTGATCAGTCAAGAGGTAGTTAATTTTATATACATTGGTGGTATGAATATTTTACAGTACTTGTATTTAATTTCATCCTTATCCTTTGTATGAAAATAAATCGAGCTAACCTAATTTTTTTTTCTTTCTTTCTTTTCAGGTTTGTAAAACTCAACTTTCTTTTCTTTCTGAAACGATACAATACGAAAAAATTGAGTATGGTGAGTACACTATCCTGAGGATTTCTGAACTCGGTGGTCTAGTTATAGGCTACTTCATGTAAGCAGAGAACTTGACCAATAGTTCAATTCATGAAAAATAATGGTAGAAATGGTTCAATAATATGAGATTATCAAGTTCATTGCAAATATGCTTTATAGTTAATTTTTAACCAACTGTTCAAAAGAATTTAAGATTTTATAGAAAGTATACTACATCGCCCTATAGCTATTCTTTTATATTATCAGCCCGATGCTAAATATCCGCTCGGAATTTTTTCGTTGCGGAATGTTTTACTCGCCAGGAAAATATCCACTAATTATCTTTCGCTAGTGAACAGAAAAATTAGCGAAGAGGGATTTCGAATTTTCGAATCCAGCTGTGCTGCTATTTGACGTTTTGTTTTGGCACTATTTGTGATTAGTGAATAAAAAATAATAGTTTTCAAATTAAATAAATTAAGAATAAAAATGCGTAGTATTACATTTCGAACGGTAGTAGAAGAAGAAGCAGAAGAGTATGTAGCACATGAACCTCAAAAGAGTTCTATAAGACCCCACTTGAGTTGCCGGAATTATTGTAAGCGTTAACAAATTTATTTTTAGTGCATTTTATTGTTTCAATTGTTTTGCAGATCTATTAAATGCTATAGGGTAGGCGGCCACCGTGGTGTGGCGGTAGTGTTGCTGGCTTACCACACCGAAGGCCCAAGGTTTGAGCCGTGGTACAGGTAACATCAAAAGTGGTTTGGAGAGGTTTTTTCAAAATGGCAGTGGTTTGGCAAACTCTCCGAGTGCATTTCTGCCATGGAAGGCTTCTGAGCAAAAATTAATCTGCTTTGCAGATGCCGTTCGGAATCGGCAAAAAACGGTAGGTCCCGCCAATTTGTAGGAAAAATTTTAAGCAGCACACCACAAATTGGTCATACTAATGCTAGATAAAATATTTTAGAAGAAAATACTAGAGAAGCAAGCAGTTTGAACGCGTTTCAAGGATTTTATTCACTTAAATTTATTTAAATGATTTTTTATTCATACATATACAGGGTGGCGCAAAAGTAATCCTCCTATCAGAAAATGCTATAAATTTTGCGATTGGCCCCTAAAGTCAGTTCTGTGTTGACACTTGTGTAGTAAACACATGCGAAATACACGTTAATAAACAATGTTACGCTACACTGCTCCAGAACGCGGAATATTGCTGACTATTTATTTGACCAATAATCGGTCGGGGCCAAACGGTTACTGTGAATGGTGAGCGCTACAGAGCAATGATCAACGAGTTATTTTTGCCGCAACTTGATGAATTGGGATTGGAAAACATGTGGTTCCAACAAGACGGTGCAACATCACACACTGCACGTGCCACAACCGATATGCTGAACATCGGAAGTTTACTTTTGCGCCACCTTGTACGTCGCTAAGAGCTTACCAATAAAAAGCGCTAGTAATATAATTCCTTAACCAAAATTAATATCTGTTTCAAGATGTGACATTTCGGGATTCGGCAACTATAGTGCGAGCATGGAAAAGTGTGCGGCATCTCGGGATTTAATACCCTACTTCGAACTTAAAACGCGAATAACGTCAGTGTCTGTTTCGTAAAGCCCATTCGAAAGTGAATAGCACAACGATAGTCAATTAGCAGTAACATAAGCGGCCTAAATCCCCCCCTACAGCCCCACCCCGCATTATACATTTTGTAAGTAAATTTTTGTATTTTCTACGCGATGTTCGTACGCTTTGCCTTGCACTATATTCGTTCGTTTACCCATCGCACGCTCGAACGCTCGCTCGCTCGTTACCTCAATCGCTTGTACACTGCAGTCGCTCTACACGCTGCTGCGGTACACAATCGTATGTTTTTGTTTTTATTAGTTTCAACGTTGTCAACAGCGGGACAAAATCAACGACCATGCCTTGCTCCATTGGTCTCTTTAACATATAGTATACGCGTATATAACTTTCTGAACGGTTGGATTGTGACAAATTACTAAATATTATAGTTGTTATTGGTGCGGTTTCGAAAACGTGATACAAAAAAAGTTGATTAAAATTTTTTACTGTATACAAAATTCGGTGTCACTTGACGCGTGTGTGTTTATTATTTTTTCTTGATTTTTGTTTAAGTGCAACTAATGGATTATCATTTTGGCTTTTATCTACATTTTCGAACGTTCGTATTCGTCCCTTCAATTTGTTTAGCTACTCGTTGCGAGCGCTTACTTTCGCAATCGCCCATCCACTGCCACATTTCTCGTCTTTTGAATATTCGGTATTTGTTCGTGTACTGCCGGTAGATCAGTGTGACAAATTCTAAAAAATTTAATTATATTTTAAATCGATATTCTTGGTAAACTAACGACTGTCGACCTCTCTGTAGACTCAATTTGAAGATTTGAATTTAATTAGTTGTGTTGAGTTATTTCTAGGATATATATGCTTTTCTAACACTCTTCTGGTACTAATCTCATATGTCATCTTCTGCGCTTAGACGATCGGGTTCAGCTTGCTTTTGGCTTCATTATTTCCTTTTGTCCGGATATTTGAATCGAAGTTTCCAATGGGCGTCAAAACAAGTAGTTGGCATATTTAAGCACTCAGATTTTTCAGACGCGCCGATTTTTATTCGTAAGTTGCTTAATGAACTTATGAATAAAATAACAATCTGACATTTTTTTTTTTCAAAATTTAAAATTTCCTTTGAATCAAAATATGAACGAGCTAGCAACCAAAATTGTAGGCGCTTTAAAACTTTTTCTGCTTGTTAAATTTTTTGTTTTAAATTCAATTTTTTTTAGGCAAGCAGAAAAAATTTTATCTGTCATCGAAGTGACGAATTAAAAATGGTCAAAGCTTGATAATTTTGTTTATGAATTTGTCAGCATCTTATTAAAGTTCTATGATTATTCATATTTTTAGCACACGAAATAATGCTGTACATCACACCAACCATCAATAAAATCTGCTCGTCGTAGCTTTGTATTTACATCTTCGCTTTCGAATTGTTTTGCTCGTCAACTCTCGCTTTTGTAGTTCATCATTTGGTTAAGCTATTCAGAGTCGTTATGCGAGTGTTTTTATATATTTAATTTTTATTTAATGCTTTCCTCGATACATATACAAATTGAACTTTTGTTTTCTTTGCTTGAATTGCTATTTGCAATATTTTCTACTTAGTTTATTTTTAATTAGGTAAAAAATTATGTTAGTGCCTATATATTTAGAAGCAAATTTACTAGTTTATGGTGCATTCACACTTGACAAGTGAAAGTACCAACTTATTTCCCCGAAAATTACTTTCTAGAAAGAAAACTAGTGTAGTGTGATGTTAGGAGTTCTAAAATTTTCATTACTATTCTTCATGAACCGTTTTTAAACCCAGCTGCACTAGTACACATTGTGTTATAACTTTGTACACTTAATGGGGCTTGTAACGGACTAAAAGAATCGAGATAGATATGGAGTTCAATATTTCAAAGTTCTTAGGAAGGCTGTGTAACGCAGCGCGGCTTCACGGAATTGCGCTGATCCCAGCTATAGCGTTGGCTTCATGGCATCAGCGCCAAAGAATTGGTGCCACGACCCGGCCTTAGTGCTTAGGATGAATTGAGAAATCGACTGAGCCATGCGCGTTTCTGACCATCTGTGCAAAATAATCTTGAGTAAAAATTGAGATATTTGAATGAAATTTGGCATACAATTTACTTTCTATTTAAGTGTTTTATTGATAATCAAAGAGAAATCAACTTTGAATGATAATGAGAGGATAGTTTCATTCAAACAAAATTATGACAATGAAAAAAAAAAAATATTATTAAACTCAGCATTTATTTGTAGTGAATTTCATTTCACTCAGCACTGGAATTTTTATGTAAAGGGTCATAAAAACCGCCCAACTGTGCTATTTAATGATCCAACGAAGTCCTAAATGCAGCAGTTTGTAATTAATCATTATTCTGATCTTTAAGCACTTTCCAACAGTTCTACATTGGGACGATCTGGTAGCAAGTAATTTTTAGTTGGTACTTTCCACTTGCCATGTGTGAGTGCATTATTACTCAACATTTTAATTATTTTCTTTTTATTTAAATATCCCTTTTCTGTGCTTCGTTTGTTGTTTTTCTTGAATAACATTCATTGTTATTGCATTATATTTTTCATTCGCAAGCGAAAATGCCATTGAAATTTCTCATATGTTAACATTTTTATAACTGAGTGAATACTCGCTCGTTGTATGCAGCTAGCTCGTTTGCTTATTGGCACATTTTTGTGTTCGTTCGTTCGTTCGACGGCTGATTATTGTGTAGTTCTGATTACTGCGCATTGTTGTTGTTTGTTTAAAGTTGATTACAATATGCTCGCAAGCGGTTGTTGCTGAATACCATCCAATGTATAAATGCCAGCAGCGGATTTACGTGGGGAGAGAGGAGATGGTTTTTATACTACTTTTGCCACCTATTAGACCTTTTTTTTATTCGTAAGCACTTAGCAAAGTATGAATAAAAATTCATTTTATAATTTAAAAGCACAATATTTTTCGTAGTCAAAGAGTTACACTCGAAATTTCAAGCCCACGTAGGCAACTTAACCCAATCTCTACTAACCGAAGTTCTAGGAAACAGGCAGCTCCAATAGAGTAGGACCATAGTGAGTTTTGTTCTAATAATAGTCTGCTCCGTTGAACAGTTAATAAAAGGATGCTTTCTCTAGAAAGATCCCGTTCTCCAGTGGACACACCCTCTGGCGTGGAAGGGATGTTGGAGATGTTAAATAGGACACCATCACTGTGATACCCCATGTTTATCCTCTCGGATGAAACTCGGTTCTAAACTCAGTAGGCGCCACCTTAGAAAATTGGCGGTTAATTTTTGTATGCGGGGGAAGAGTAGTTTCCGCAATCTTAAAGGTTTAAACCAGACCTGTTAAATTTGATTAGTAATTAGTAATCAATTATTTAGACGGCTTTTTATTTGGTAATGATTATTTTGATTGTTTTCCAAGAAAAGGCAATTACACAGTGTTGCCGTTTTTTTTATTCCTAACCAAAATTGGTAGTTTTTCTAATTTTAAAACGTTTTTGGTAATTTGGTAATTTTTTCCGCTGTTTGGTAATTTTTTCGATGTCTTGAGACCAATATATGGCATGGCAGAAAAAGTACCTTAGGTTATGACAGAAAAGTTAATAGTTTTTTCTTCAAAAATGAAGTGGTTTAAGAAAACGTATAACTTTTGAAGAATATTTAGGTAAAGAGCTTCGAAGAGGTTTTGTTGATTTTTCTTTTCACAATTCCATCGAAGATGCAATATTATTATATTTGATTTACATATGTACGCACCTGTAATTTCAAATAAACCTGTATGTGTTCGTTTTATAAAATGGTAGTTTTTTGGTAATTTATTTTTTAATTTTTGGTTACTTCTTGTTTATTGCTGTGGCAACACTGGTGTAAAAAAAAAATTTTATATACTTTTAAAGCGATCTAGTAGATATTGTTCATCTGTTCGAACGATGCACGAAACCATGTTCAAAATATTGTTAACACCTCCAAAATCTTTTATTGAAGTCAAAAACCCATTTTTTCAGTTTTTTCGTGTTTAAAAAGGTCATTAAAAAACAAATTTTCAATCGATTTAAAAATTCTCAACGCTTTTGAATAGCTGCACGTTGTCATTTTCGAAATATATACTATAGTCTTTTGTTCACTTAAAAAGAGTGTTTTTTACGCGAGAAGTTGAATTGTTTGGAAATTTTCCGGTTTTTCCGATTTTGACGTCATTTTTTGGCACTAATTGGGAATGAATGATACATTTTGGGTATATATAATTGACAGGCTATCACTACTTAAAGAGATCAGTTCCTTTTTTTGGAATGGACTTCAAGTTTTCAAGTTATGCAGCATAATTATAATTAATGTCCTTACAGTTAGCCTATTTTTTTACTTACACACACAGGGCGCTTCAGGCCAAGATGTTAGATTTTGGATTATGTTGCATAACTTGAAAACTTGAAGCCCATTCCAAAAAAAGGAATTGGAATCTTTAGGTAGTGATAGCCTGTCGATGATATATACCCAAAATGTATCATTCATTCCCAGTTAGTGCCAAAAAAAATGACGTCAAAATCGCAAAAACGCGAAAATTTCCAAAAAATTCAACTTCTCGCGTAAAAAACATGTCTTACTCTTTCCAAATGAACAAAACACTATATATATTTCGAAAGTGTCAACATTCAGCTATCCAAAACCGTTGAAAATTTTAATGAGTTTTTTAATACGAAAAAACTGAATAAACGGTGTTTTGGCTTTAAAAAAAGATTTTGGGGGTGTTAAAAATTTTTTGAACATGGTTTCGTGTATCATTCGACCAGATGAACAACCTCTACTAGGTCGCTTTAAGAGTACAAAATCACTGTAGCACTTTGTTATTAATTGATTACGATTAAAAAAAAAAAAAAAACAAAAGAAATAAAAAAAAAATTAACAGTAAAAAAAAAAAAATTGTTGATTACTTTTGATTTTTTTTTATTGTTTTCGATTTTTTTCAGTAATATTTATGTGCTTCTACAACAATACTGGAAAAAAAATTTAAGTAATCAAACCAATTTTTTTGTGTGATTATTTTTGATTTTTTTTAATAATCGTAAAAAATCATGATCCATCATTAAATGGGTTCTCAAGAAAATAATTAAGCAAACCGGTAATCATTAAGATTAGTAATCACTATTTAACAGGTCTTAAACGAGTTATTCTTGTATATTTGTATACCCACTCCTTTTTGGAACGGCTTAGCTTGGGATGTAGATAGTGAACTACATTCTAAGAATTTCTACTTAGGTGACGCCACTCAGGATGCTTTTATGGTGTTGCCACTTACCTGAATTTTTTTGGAATGAAATGTCAAATGCCACTACGGGTATCAAACGAAAGGTATTTTACGTCGTATTTTGAAAAAAGATATTTCTGGGTAGAGCCCAACGGTTGCCACCTAATCCCATCACTAACCTAATCCTCCACTGCCAAGGTATTTTAACATCAATCAGCATAGAAATAACGTCTGGCCCTAAGGATTTTGAATCATTCGTTTTTCTGGCTTTGAGGTTTTGGAGGCCACCTCTTGATTGACTGTCATTCCAAGTGATTAGAGATCACTAATGCTAACAGTACAAATCGAATTACTAAGTGGAAGATCACCATATTTCAAAATATTTTTCAATAACGTCCTATTATCTCTACTAAAAATTTATTAAATTTAGCTTGAGTTTGGGCGTTCTTCCACTCAGACGTCGATGTGAAAATTCTAAAAAATTGTGTAATTCCAATTCATCTCAAATGGATATAATCAATTATAATATGCATCGATGAATATAAACAAATTACAGTCGATACAAACTTTCTGCTAGCAGCACAAACACAAACAAACAATTTTATTGAACTGCAAATGTAAATCAAATCGTAATGAATGGTTGACTACACTAAACGAGCAAAAAACCAGACTTAAAAATGTGGTTGAATGAATATTGCCGATTTTTGATAAAGATAACTTGGCAGTAGAATTTTTGCATAATAAAGTTCGAACAAAAAAAAAACATAAAACCACACAAAAAACTTACAAAACAAAAACATAAACTAAGAACAACACGAGTTGTAAGAAAAGAAGAGTAAATTTTTATGAGATTCAACAGAGCCACTTGCAGGGTTAATGATTATTTGCACTAAGCTCCAAAACCCGTATTGACTGCAATGCATAAATTCAAGAAAAACAAACAAAAACTGAGGATACATAAATAGTAATAAGAAAAATAAAAAAAACTACAATGGCCCAGTGATGAATGCATAGACAAATGAGGTAGCTGCTTGGTTGGCGGTTTTTTGGGTTTACTCGCATTGAATAATATGCACAAACAAACAAAGAAGTAATCATAAAAAGAATTGCGAGGACATGCACAGCCGGACGAACGGACGGACGAATCTTTCATTTGGCTGAGATTGGAAAATATACAATACACAATACGTTGGTTGCATGTTCATTGGTGATGAAGTTGTTTGTCAAAATGGTAATGAAGATAAGGTGATTGCCTATTGTTGTTGTTGGGTTTTGGCTTTGGTGGTTTGGTTTTCGTGATAATAATAACAATGACTTTGGTAAGAAGTGAGCGACTCTGAAAAAGCAAATATTATGATTGAGCACTTAGAGTCAACAAAGGGCCAAACTAACAACAAACCCAATGATATGCAAAAAGGAATGCAAGAAATAAAAACAAACTAAAAAACTTGAACAAACAGAACGTAAAACTTAGTGGTAAAAACATCAAAATACTGGAAAAATAAAATCAAAATAAACACAAAATACCTAAAATCCTAAATTAAAATCGAAGCTCATAAAGTGCTTTATAATTTGAAAATAGATGGATCGCCGCAAAGATGGTCTTCTTACGCAAAGGAGGAAATGGCTTTACACTCAAACCCAAATGACTTCAGGCCTAACAGCCTGATTCTCGTCAAAACCTTATAGAAACTGCTGGATGTGCATGTTCGTTCACATTTTCTCGCCCAAAACTTCTCCAATTCTTAATATGCTTACTGCAAAGTTCCCGGATACAACTCTCCACGGTATCATCACTAATATGGAAAAAGTGAGCTTTCAACAAAGTATATTCACAAGCAGCACTCAAGTCCCTCCTGTCTGGCGCTGGATACGCTGCAGGTGGAATTGTGCAGCAACTTCTACCAAGAATAATTATTCTATAAAATTTGGGACATGCTTTCGTAGTGAGATACCCATCTAGAGGTAAACGCCAATGAGGTGTCTTATTTCGTTTGCTGTGGGACCTAATGATGAGCACCTTGATTCTGAAACTGGAAATGGACTAGTTTCCAAGTCATTGCCTACACCGACGACATATGTAGCTCTAACGGAACGTGACAAACTTCTTCAAACTACAGACGATCTACTTCAGACCGCATTCCAATTAGTGGAGTACTGGTCACCAGAAAGCGGCGCCAATTTGAATCCTGCTAAGACTGAAATTGTGCCTGAACTCCTCTGTAGATGCTAGTATTCTGGAGACCATACCCGAAAATGTTCTACAAGTAGATTTTAACTATTTAACCCTTTCCCTCCACAAAAAATTTTCCATGAGAATCGCAAAGAGGCGCGAATGTGTGAATTTACTCAGAAGATATTTTGCTCTCCTTAAGCATGAGTCTGCAGAGCCATTGCATCGTCTTCCAAGCTGAACTAATAGCATGAAAGGAAGCTGCTCGTTGGCTACTATCTAAGAACGTTACATCTGTATGAACTTACTGTGAGAGTCAAGCAGCGATTAAAGGTCATAGTGGGGGCCCTGGCAAATGCTAGCAACCAACCAACGATGAAAGCCACAAAACTGCTTGAAGCAAGCAATGGGTTTAAATTGCGCTGCACAGGCTTGATCAAGTGCTTCATCCCCTGTTTAGTTTAGTCTACACTCTGCTGCATTAAAAGTACGATATAGTTCAACTCTCTGCAAATCTAACGAAGGAAGGATTACTGCTCAAATCCTACAAGTCTGCTTTTATGTGACGGCCAAGTGCGCTAAAAAAATTTTTTTTTTCTCCATACACCGTGATATGCTCTTACATACATACATAGAATATTCTTCTTGTTAAAATAACAATTTTATTCACCTCTTCCATTGTTTCCTAATTATTAACAGTATTTGTTGTGAACTTTCCATTTCTTTAGCAGCATGTTGATTACAACAATGTTTACTATTTAAAAGCACTATCTTCTCATGAAAAAGTAAATAAGAAAAAACAAAAACAAATGTACACATTCGTGCATATGTACATATTCGTACTTATGTACACAATTTAAGAAATTCCACTCAAATGATGCACAGTTTTTACCGGCTCGTGCTGTAAACAACAATCACTGACACATGTGGCGTCATGAATTAATGAGAGCTACCTACAAGGCAGATAATGACTGCGCTGAAAAAATTGTCAAACGAAAAAAAGGTACATTACAAAGTTTAATTCAATTTGTAGTAGCAGTACTAGTTTTTCAATTTATTTGAATTTATTTTTATTTAAACTGTTGAATTTTGCTGTCGATTGTCGTTAGGTCTGAGCGGGATGCAAATACTGGTGAGAAATGTATTTCAGTACTATTGGGAAGTATAGATACCAAAAGTACTGAACTCTCAAAAATATACCATACTCATACATGAGTAGTTAAACCGAAAATGTACTCAGTGTCAAAAGTACTCAGCATGTAACTAGTGCTCAATTATCAAAAAGTACTCTGAATCAAATAGTTCGCAGCATCAAAAAAAGTACTCAGCAGCCAAAATGAACATATTAAGTTCCTCGACAAAATTACTGGTAAGTTTACCGTCGAGCAAATCTTCACGCCTAATCCTGGAGAGGACCCATGAAGAGAATCGATACAAACAACCGAAGTATTCGGTACTGCCCAATTTATAATGATTTCTGTTGCTGTCATGATGTCAAAGCCAAACTTACAAGTAGGAGGATATCGAGAGAGTAAAATTACTTAATCCCATAAGAAGTGGATTTTGGCCAGCAAGAATTTGCAATCAAGGAAATGAGCTGATTGTGGGGACCCTCAACTGATTGTTGACAAAAACTTTACTTTAATTATTTATTTGCTTTTGTTTTCCATTTTTATTTCTAATTTAATTAAAAATACCACTGAAAAATGTTGCAAGCAGAATATAAAATGCTAACTTTACGTTTGTTTGTCATGTACCCGTGTAATCAGGTGACAGTTAATCCTGCCTTTTTTCCGAATTTTAAGTTCGAGTAAAATTTGCAGGCATCTCTCATTAAGAGATGTGGCGTTAGAGGTTTAGAATATTCCCGAGGTAGGCATGCCGGTCGTAAGAGGCGACTAAAATGCACAAAGGTAATAACGTGCAACTCGATGGTTGATCGACGGATATGATACCTTTTACCTCTCTTTACGCATCTTCTCCTTCCAGTGGCATGCTCTAGAAGGTTGCACTGGTCATACCAAATCACTCCCGCGACAGTCGACAGAAATCCCTTAAATAATGTGCTCTTTAAGCTGTTGAAATCGGTAGATAAAATAGGGCGATATTATTCCACTCATTAGATGATAATTTAAAGTTTCTGCAGTAGCGCTGACTTCATCTTTTATATCAATTCCATTTCCTGCCACTAAAAGTCAGGCAATCCTGATCTGATCGATTTTACACACTTACTTGTTTTCATACTTTTCACTTTGTAGGGGAAATATATTTTGTGAAGTAGTACATTTTTGAAATTTTTTAATTACAAACGCAGTGACAGCAATCGAAAAAAATCTACAATTTGAATTCAATTTGAACAGAGAAACTCTGATTATTGAACTTTTCGACAATTAGAATAAAAAAGCGTGTATGATGAAAAAATATATAAAAACAGAATAACCCAAGGAAAACAATATAAAAAATATAAAAACAAATAATACTAGAACAAAATAAGCTGAAAACCAAGAGAATCATGAATAAAATTCTGCCCTGGGAACATTTCGAAAGTTTGTACAAAGTATTGTATTCGTTTCACATTGTAATCTTATATCTATATTCCTCAAATCCTCCAAAGCACTAGACTAATTACAATTGTTTTCCTTGCAGGAATTAATCGGACAGAATAGTAACGATAGTTCGAGTGGTGGTGCACACAGCGGCATGGGCTCGGGACCGCCAGGTACACCAAATTCGCAGCAGGTAATGCGACCTACACCTTCACCAACAGGCTCATCCGGTTCCCGTTCCATGTCACCAGCAGTGGGTAGGTTAAGAAGAGTTTATATATTTAAAAGTAAAAACTTGGATAGACTTTACGATATGCCTGTCATAAAATGCGAAAGTTCGTCGGGTCAAACACATCGTTACCGCGACAGTCGGGCCAGTACGGAAAGGTGCTAGTGCCGGACTGCCCACGCCGATGACCCTCGCCTTAACCTTCGAGTGTTTTTGTCAAACAAACAAACAAGAAACTGTCTTAGACAAGCCCAAGAGAGATATATAGTCTTGTATAGGAAAATCTCTGCCACCCACTCATAACAAATGTCTGACCATAAACTCTTTACTTCCTTTTTTTAGCACAAAATCATCCCATTTCCCGGCCCTCAAGTAATCAATCGAGTAGTGGCACCCCTATGCAACAGCCGGGCACATCTGGACCACCACCACCATCATCTCATATGCAAACGGCGCAGTGTGCTGGCGGCGGCGGTCCACAGCAGCAGCAGCAACAACAGCAAATGCCTACACAACAACAATCTCAGCAGCAGCAGCAGACCATTGGTGGTCCACCAGCTAGTACAGGCGGATCACAACAACAAGTTGGTCTAGCAACAGGTGGGCCAGGTACTCCAACAGGCCCTCAGCAACAACAACAACCACCGCAACCAAATCAAAGCATTAATAGTATGCAAACACCATCCCCACAAGGTGCTGGTACTGGTGCAGGTGGTTATCCACCGCCACCACATATGCATGGCGTCTATAAGATGGGTGGACCGGGACAAGGTCCGGGCCCAGGACCACAAGGCTATCCACCACCGCAGCAGTCTCAGCAATATTCTCAAGGTAAGCGGGCCACTTGAATTTTTTTTTGTATTCTAATTTTTCAATAATTTCGTTTACTCTCTACAGGAACCTACCCGCCACGTCCGCAGTATGCTCCCAGCGGCTATGCGCCCTCACCGCCACCTTCAAATCAACCAACATCTGCGAACAGTATGCCACCTGGTGGTGGTCCCCAATATCCCGGACGACCATTGCCGAATCATACAGGAGCTGGTGGTCCACATGGACAATATCCACCCTATCAGAATTGGGTACCACCATCACCACAAGGTGTACCAGGTGGTGGTAGTGGGGGAGCACCAGGTGGCGCTAGCGCAGCATCTATGGGCAATCATATACAGGGCAAGGGTACACCACCAGCAGGCGGTCCACCGCAACCACCAGGCGGTGGCTCACCACGTCCGCTAAACTATTTAAAACAGCATTTACAACATAAAGGTGGCTATGGTAGCGGTCCAGCACCGCAACAGGGTTATGGCAATGGACCAGGCATGCATCCGGGTATGCCAATGGGTCCACCACATCATATGGGACCACCACATGGACCCACTAGTATGGGACCACCAACAAGTACACCACCACAAGTGATGGGTGGTGCTGTTGGACCTGGTGGTAGTATGGGAGGGAGCGGCAATGTTGGTGGCAGCGGTGGTGTAGTTTTGCCCGGTGATGGCGAACACATTTCACAGGATAACGGTATTAGTTCATCAGGTTCATCGACAGCGTCGGGACCACATCCAGTAACGTCGGTGGTGACGACCGGACCAGATGGCACACCAATTGACGAAGTTAGCCAACAAAGTACGCTATCAAATGCATCAGCAGGTGAGCTAATGCGTGCAAGAGAAAAATATATCCATATTTTTATGTAGATTAGTCTATATAGACGATAAAAGCAACATTTGTACAATAACAAAAGTTAATAACATTTTTTTTTTAAATTTACAGCTTCTGGTGAAGATCCACAATGCACAACACCAAAATCACGTAAAAACGATCCATATAGCCAAAGCCATTTAGCGCCACCAAGCACATCGCCAGTCGGACATCCTGGACATCCGTGTGGACCTGGTGAGGAATATGAAATGAATTCACCACCGAATTGGACACGAACACCAGCTAGTCCGGTAAGTGTTGAGGCATGTTTATTTTAGCAACTTAGAGTGTTTATCATTAATGTTAATTTTTTCTGTATTTCAAAAATTTACAGCAAGTTTTCAATAGCCATGTACCGCCACAAGAGACTTTTCGTTCAACGTCTACGAAAAAATCCGATAGCCTATGTAAACTATATGAAATGGACGATAATCCGGAAAGGCGAAGCTGGTTAGATAAGTTGCGCGCCTTCATGGAGGAGCGTCGTACACCAATCACCGCCTGTCCAACAATATCGAAGCAACCGCTCGATTTGTATAGGTTATATATTTATGTAAAAGAACGTGGAGGATTCGTCGAGGTATGCAAGGTGCCGTAGTAATTCCTTTTACTAACTTCTTTTTAGATTCACTACCACTTCACTACCTTCTACTAGTACTACCAAATATCAAAAAACCAATATCCATCACCACTACTACTACAACTATTATGTACAGCTACCCACAAAATTAGAAAAGTTATATAATCAAAAAACAGCAAAAAAATCCAAATAACAAATAATGAAAATTGTGCATTGTAATAAACAGCAACAACATCACCATCACTGTAATCATCACTAAATTAAATGCATAGTGTGCTAAATAACCATCATTATTATTATCTATCATAATCATATCGAAATTACTCATTACATTCATCATTACTATTCCCGCCTGTTCTATTTAAAGCCATTTTTTATTTTCTAAATTTGAAAAAAAGAAAAACAATGCTTAATGACTTTAGAGTCCGTTTATACATTAACATGACGCAAATGTTTTTTTATTTTTTTTTGTTTCAACCACTTTTCCAAAGTCAATCGAATTTGTTAACAACCTCAAATATATTTGCATATAATCCCGGCTATGCTGGAATAATTCCCGTTTAAGATTATAAGAAATGGTTGCATTAACGTAATGTATTACATTCTCTTAATACACATGTTAATCTCAGTTCAATCCAACGCACTATCAAACATTTTTGAACTTAGATTTTTTAACTATTTTGCAATTCAAATGTTATTTTCGTAAACTACGTGACGTAATAACTAATTTTCTTACAAGGAAAACTAACATTCTTTCTTTTTTTGAAATGCAGATGTTAAACAATCCAACAATTGAACGAACAGAAATCTTGTTGGTATTGTTTTTAATATTAACTAAACGAATTTTTTCTACTCGGTTTTAATTAAAAAAAAAAAAATCGGGTTAATTTAAATAGGTTTTAGATAACTAAAGATACTTTAAATTTTTTGATTTTTAACTTAATGCATGCCTTAAAGCTTGAGCTCTTCTTTGTACCCAGTTTATAATTTTTTTTTATCTAGTTAGTGCATGGTGTTCATATTATATTTTCGGCAATTTTTCTTTCTCTAAGTTTCATTTATCGGAATTGGCGTCCAAGATTCTGGTGGATGAAGGACTCGTTAGCTTGGTACCCACTATAAGAAGATTCAATAATTTCTGATAATTTGTTTCAAGCTTGAAAAGATTTGACCGGGTGTACCATCAACAAGATTTTTACAAATCTCAATAGCTTAGATTACGGTGGTTGCCCCGCAGACTCGGGGCTTAAACGATCAAGGGACATGACTATACTACTAACCAGGGGGAAAACTGCTACTACAACAACAACATGTGATACATTGTTTTCATATTGGTCAGTTGAGTACCTTGCAGGACCTTAATAAACGCCTAGAAATCCAAAGGAGAATCACTCACAGTATCAAGTGCGTTCTGAGTACAGAATAGAGAAGTGAAGTGTTCTGTCGACGGAAAAAAAATTCTAATCTCTCATCGTGCCGATTTTGTTTTGATGTATGAGAATTTGAGTGATGCTAACTCAAAATATCGAATAAAATTTAATGGATAAACGAATAAAAATGGGGTTTGATCCGTGGGTTGGATCTAGCTAAACAGATTGGCTTATAGTAAGCATGTAATACCCACGAAGCGTGCTCCATTTACGAGTAAATTCGAAAGCGAAATACACGCCTCCCTCGCCTAATCGTCTAGATCTATTTAAGAGAGAAAAAGAAATAAATTTTCGATTTGTGTAGCTTTACGAAAGTTAAATAAAAAAATATTGCTTTCAAAGTCTCGCATTCACAATCGTCATGTCTGTGCATGTTCATTGTAATTCATAGCTGGTTAATATTGGTTACATGACTAACAACACTAAGTACACATTTTACAACACAATTTTCCAAACCTAAAAAAAAAAAATTATGTACACTCAACTGCCCGAATGTTTAACGATTGATTGAAATCCTTTTCCACTGTATGTGTATGTAAGTAGTGATATTATGTATTATTAGAGAATGACCGAACATCGATGTTTAACACCGAAGCGAGTAGAAAATTATGAATATTTTTGACCTTTTATAAAAAATAATTATCTAAAATTCAAGATCTATTCGAGATGATCCGGTTCGTCTTTTTTTGGTTGAATCAGCACCGAAAAGCCGAACAAAACCCCTATGTTTGGTCGTTCTTTATGTGCTATACAATTTCCTTTAAATTCCAGTGCAACTCAAATCCTGTAGTATTTTACTTTTTTAGTTTGTATAATTTTTAGTTAATGGATTTTGTTTTCTTTAATTTTTTCCATTTTCATACTATCTACTAAAAATATAAGATTTAAGTTATGTACTATAATTGGATATTTGTATATACATACATATGTATGTACAGTTGCAGTCATAATAATAGTAATAAACTACTAGAGTACGAGTTTTTGACCGCAACCGTATATATGTATGTATGTGGAAACAACATTTAGTATATGTATGTATTTACATGCACAGAAAACTGCCAGTTTGCATCAATGGCACACATGTATGTATAATTGTTTCCTTGCAATATCCTTTTTTATTTATTTGATTAAATTTATATTCTTCTATGTATTTTTGTATATGATGTAAATTATATACCCTTTTCGCATTATATTAACTATATATTTCTCCTTTGTTCTAAAACAATTAAACTCATTCACCTTCTACGTCAACGTCTGTGATTAAACAAAAACAAACCAACAAAAGGTTACGAAAAGTAAAACATGGAAGGATATTGCTGGTTTATTAGGCATCGGCGCTAGCAGTAGTGCTGCTTATACTCTACGTAAACATTATACCAAGAATTTATTGACTTTTGAATGTCATTTTGATCGCGGTGATATTGATCCTCTACCCATAATACAACAAGTGGAAGCTGGGACAAAGAAGAAATCGGCTAAGGCAGCTTCAGTACCATCGCCAGGTAAGAGAGTGAAATTTGTGGAATATACTGATATACATAGACTAGATTAATACGTTTATACAGTGGCTTACACAAGTGTTTTTGCATTGGAAGGTGATTCAGTATCTATATCTATATACCGGCAGACTTTGTCCCGCCCAGATATAAATTCGCACGATACAAAATGTATGGGAAAATAAAATTTTTTTTTCAGGAATTTTTCGAAAATTTTATTATGTATTCTCCGATTCTGGTCAGAAAACAATCTAAATTAGTGTCAATCATCCAAATCGGTGCAGGCGTTCTTGAGTTATGAGCGTTGAAACTATCACTTTCTTTTATATATATAGATTATTTTTGCTAATTTATTTATAAAAGGTCTTCATTTATTAAAGCTTATACCTAAAACTATCCAAAGCAATCATTGATCTCTTTAAAAAAAGGTTTGAATTGGAAGACAAAAAAAAAAAAAGGAGTAAGCAGGAAAAACTATAAATATTCACAATTTTGGTTTCTATCTCGCAAGCGGCAAGTTCACAATTGATTTTCGAAGCTAATTTAAAATTTTTGAAAAATAAAATTTTGTTTTTTTTATTCATAAGTCGCTAAGTGTTTACGAAAAAAACGACTGTAGTGAATTTAGTTAGCTATAGAACGTATTTGTAGCACACTCATACTCGTGGTGAGTGCTGCCATAAAGAAAGAGCGAAAAAGCGTGGCGCCACGCTACGTCCACTCTTAAGAAACTTCAAGTTACAGCTAACCATTAAGGTTCGGTTCTACGTGGCTAGTTTTGAAAAATAGGCTGCTGCTTAAGAATCAGCTTATGTTCGAAAGAATGTATAACTCCAATGTAACCTAATGACTCTGCTAGGCTTCACATAAGTTTATGCCGATTTTCTGGTTCGTATATTGGAATTATTTAAAAAATGATGACTCAGTTCACGAAGCTTTACAAATTTGTCAATCTTAGCTTTCTTATTTTGAATGCATGAATGCAATCCCATTGTTAATTTTAATGTACCTGGGACACCAAGGTTTCCGATTAATTTAGTTTGTTCTAGACACTCGTCAGTTGTCGTTTTACTTACCAACAGAGGAGCTCAAAATAGCTTTTGTTATAGATCCATTTGGAAGAGGTCTTCATCAGAGAAATTTTGACCCGCTCTGCTAATCATAAAGCTAAAAGAGCGCTAGTTTTCTGTCAGCTAAACTCCTATGTCTATTCACTTTAGCATATCTAGGAGCAACCCCCGCCATCTGGCAGTAAGTAGTTAATTATGATAGATTTTTGTTTGTGTGCCTGTATTATCGATAACTTTACCGCTAGCTCTCGGTTTTTGTTTTTTTTTTCTCTTCAATCATCAGTGTTAATGGAAATGTAATTTTGAATAATTTTAATGCACTTTTTGTTTTTTCGTAAAGTATCTTTAGTTTCTTTTGAATTACGGCATAAAATACCTTTCGTTTGATATTAAACAAATTTTAGAATAGTTGGCAACCTTCTGAAAACATCCTCAGCGAAAGTAGAAAGTCATAGGAAGAAAACCAACAACAAAAACTTAAAAAAATTTGAGCTGCTAAACAATGAAAAAAGCAACAGCTGTTTTGCTTGCAAGTTTTTGCTGATTCCTGTTTGGCAAAACTTATTGTTTCGAGATAGTTTCACTTCATTCCCTCTTTACTGATAGTTCTTTGCAAATTTTGTTACCGAACACAGCTAATGTAATACACTATCTACATATCGCTTCCGATATAGTAATCGGACAAACTTTAAGGTATCAACAATTCTAATGGCATTTGCTTCTTTTTCGTTATCAAATATCCTTAATCATCTGCATTTGTCAACCAGATATACATTCTATATCCAGTCCTCTTCCATTATTGATGTAGAATAACAAAAATGTTGTTCGTGTTTAAGTTCAAGTGTGAAAAGTCACCCCTATTATGAGTGTCAATATTGTGACGAATTCGATGATTCCTCGATTAATAATCCTGAGTTCGATCACTGTTAAGTCAAATAAACACACACACATATACGGTACCAAATAGCTAGTTTTATTTACTAGTATAAACGCAATATAAATTCCCGAGTTTGGTTACTCCACAGTAGTTCACTGTACAATACTCGAATACAAACTGATCCCTTGCTTGGTTACTGCCTTATATAGTCCAACAGGGTGCTTGCCCACGCACCGAGAACTTTCTTGGTTGTTCGTTCTTCGTGTTCTCGAAGGGTCGGTGTTATTTATTGACATCTCCTCTTTGCCTTGTATTCGTGAACACTCGCGCCGTCTCTCTTCCTCTTCCTTGGTACACGCTTGCATGCATAAGCGTAGCCAACGTTATCTCTGTTGTGTTTAACTAGTGGGGAGTGTTATTGAGTTAGGGATGGTACATACTTGAGAATAATCGCCACAATATTAACCAATACAATATTGATGTGCATAAATTGGCAACGCTAATCCAGTTGCTGGTTCGATAAGTATCGATACTGTTTTTCTCAATATAGACAACCATAACAGGGGTGCATGAATGGTTAGTATTTGAGAGCCAAAGCGAAAAAACCAAGTACTTTTAAGTTCGAATTTGAAATGGATCGTTATCAATCTGAACAATGGTTTTGAACACTGTTTTAATTAAAAATTTACCATATTTTTTCATTCAAAAAATAACAACACATTGAAAAATATTGGCGGTGCAATTGGCTTGGAAAATGCAAATCCACCAACAATGACAGCTGGTTCCTCGAATTCTCAAGATTCATTCCCTGCTCCGGGTGCTGCTGCGAATGCATCGATGGACAGTTATCCAGGATATGCGACCGGTTATCCTGGCACACCTGGTCCACAACCAGATTATGGTGCAGGTGGTGGCCAAATGCAAAGGCCACCCTCACAAAGCAACGCACAAACTCCACATGCAGGTAATTTATTAAAAAATGTGTATTTATTTAAACCTCCACATATGTATATGGACAGTTTTAATTACCAGTAAATATCAATTTAATAAAAATTTGAGTGCTGAATGAATTGAAATTCAACTAAAAATAAATGCTGAGTGATACTGCTTTTTCATCATCACCCAAAGTTTTATTTAGTGAACTTTTTTTTTACTTTTATTATCACTAAAACTTATTTTTAATAGAACTTCAGCTGAAGGTTTGTGTTTAATGTTTCGAATCTGAAACGCTTTACAACGGAATGGAAATGTGTGTTTGCTTCCACTAATACACAAAAATTAAAAATAAGTTTTAGGGCCAACGAATTTCATAGCACTGCACTAATCACTATCAAATTTAAATGAAAATGAAACTCCACTCCAAAATCAATTATGAGTGTTACTGGAAATGGAATTTCACCATCACTGAACCTTTAATTTGAATAATTTTCATGTAGTATATATATCTAACCTAGAAGTAACCAACTAGCACCAAAGTAACTAGATTAGGAGGCGCCAAACACATGCAACTTAATTTGGTTATGAATCACTATAAGACGAACTCAAGTTACAGATATGCCACTTCAAAGCTGTCATGTCTTTTGAATTAAGTTCGCTTGTTAGTTAAATTTTTGAGGTAGCGGATAGGCGCTATTACCTTAAATTGAGATTATAGTTACAACGGAGTATGTGGCACTTCATAAATCTACCGAAAGGTAACTATCCCCAAGTCCTATTTGTGTTGTCAAAAAGTGACAGTCCTTTGCCAGATATGAACCCGGTACGCTCGGGTACTCCCTTGCGGTACATCCTCGACTGTCGTTGTTGTTGTTGTTGTTGTAACGACAAAAACACTCCCCGAAGGTTTTGGGGAGTGCTGTCGAACTGACAGTCCTTGGCCGGATATGAATCCGGTACGCTCCGGTACTCCCTTGCGGTACTGCCCGACTGTCGTGGTAGCGATTTATGACCAGTGGAACCTTCTAGGTCATGTCACCCCTCCTTCCGTAAGGAAAGAGAGATGGGTAATGAGAGGTGAGAGGCATCATATCCGTAGATCAACCATCGAGTTGCACGTCATTACCTTTGTGCATATTAGTCGCCTCTTACGACCGGTATGCCTACCTCGGGCATATTCTAAGCCCCTAACCCGCAGGGGTGCCTCGACTGTCGTGGGAGCGATTTGGTGTGACCAGTGAAACTTAGGCCCTCCCTCCGTAAGGAAGAAAAAGGTTGGCAATCAGAGGTGAGAGGCATTATATCCGTAGATCAACCATCAAGTTCGCATACCTACCTCGGACATTTTCTAACCCCCTAATCCGCAGGGGTGTTGAAAGTCGCATATTGTCAGCTGCCGTCACTATCGCTAAGTTCCAATTACTCTGGAGTGGGCATTCTTTATATAATAATAACTTACAGTTATTTATCGTAGCATACGCCATATTTCTACATAAATAATGTATCTTCGTTGAATAGTAAAAAAAAAAAGTCGCATCTTCAACAATTCAACCGTTTTTACGACTTTATTACAACTTCAATAATTGTAGGCGAAAGCATACAGAAACGTCACTTTTAAGTCAAAATTAGTTGTATCTCTCCAGATTCTTACTTTGCTAGTTAGGTAAAATATGTTCTAACCTACGTTTCTGAAATTATTAATGCAACATTTTTGGGTGTTCTAACTTAACGCACCTACTAACAGCTTCCTACCGAAAACGGCACATGCTTAAAATATACTACATTGAAAGATCGCGGCAATATCTTTCTGTTCTTAAGGGTCTAACACAGTAAACATGTTTTTTTTTTGCATTTCGTACTAATATTTTAACAACATTTAATTTGGTTTTTTATTTTTAATTCTTATTTTGCAAATTTCAATGACTTACCTTCTCATCACCAACCACCACCACCATCATCATTTCACCAAAATCAAAACCAACCACCACCACCACCATCACCGCCACCGTCACTACCAACAACAAAATCACATGTCACTTTAAACAATGCAAACTACAATAAATGAATTGATGTTTATGATGAAAACCTTAATACGCTCACAAACGTTGTAACAAAATTCAAAAAAAACAAACGCGCAAAAAACTCTCATCAATAATTTATCTCGCCATAATGCATCCATAGGCAATACACAAACAGCAGCAGCTGGTGATAATATTAGCGTGAGCAATCCCTTTGACGATCCGGTTGTTGGTGGCGGTGGTAGTAGTAGTAATAGTAGCGTCAATAATGTACCACCGCCACCCCGCGCCTCCCCTTATCAGCAGGGTGCTGGCAATGCATACGCACCGGTGTCTAGAACGCCAGGTATTAATCCTTTTTTCTTTTGTGTCTAATGATTTTGGTGTAGTTTGGTTTTATGTTTATTTTACGCATTGTCATATGAAAAAAAATTAGGAAAACATAATAATACACATTTGCACTGCTTTTCTATTTTACTTATACTCTCACTAACTTGTAGGTTAATTGGCAAAAAATTATTAATTTATAATTTTTTCAGTTGTTGTAGAAGATTATTATATTTCTCCTGACTTATGAAGCAGGGCGTAGAACGCGCAATAGTTATACCATAGAGATAGTGTGATGTAGTGCGAGGCCATGAAAAAAGCGAAGGTTTTAAAAATCTTTCGTTCAGACGGCATCTCCATTCTGCTGTTAAAACACCTTGTTCGTGAGAGATTTAATTACCTAATGGACGCTTAACTGTTCAAACGGTGTTGGCCGCCCAAACACAGTCCTGTCGCCTCCTTGTTTTGCTAATTGGCGCCGAATGGAAGCACCACGGGTTATCAAAGATATATTCACTTATTCCTTTCATGGGAGTGGTGTGTTCATCTGCGGGTATCGATACAAATGCCTTCTGGCCTGTACATTTATTCGCATAACAATGCATTAAATCTATTTAGTGCTATCGAGGACCATACATCTTTAAAAGAACCTGTTTTCCGAATAATCCCATCAAATGTGGTCAGCGCCCAAGCTTCTGCACCATACCTAAGTTGTCTGTCCACACCCACTTTTGTCATTTGAAATATTGAATCAGGCAAAATAGTTCTACTGATCAAGCATGGAAAATGTGCTAAAAAGGGGTAGCCATTTCCAGTAAGCCAGTAACCAAGACATTAAAGACCTTTCTAGTCCCTTACTACACCGCTTACCGGAAGATAAGCAAGGTGTGCCAAAAGGTGCGCCCTATCCCTGGTCTCTCTCTCTATGGCGCGATATACAACAGGTATATCATCATAAACCTCCTAAGAGATTTTTGCGCCAAGCTTCTTTTCCAATTTGTGGTGTGCCGATTTGAATTTTCCCTACAAATTGGTGGGACCTACAGTTTTTTGCCGTATCCGAACGGCATCTACAAAGGAGACGAATTTTTGCTGAGAAGCCTGTCATGGCAGAAATACACTCGGAGAGTTTGCCAAACCACTGCCGAGGGGCGACCCCGTTTTGAAAAACTTTTTTTCAAATCACTTTTGATGTTACCTGTACCAGGGCTCGAACCATGGACCTTCGGTGTGGTAGGCCGGCAACACTACCTTCACACCACGGCGGCCGCCGATGACATACTCCAATATAAACGGTTATCTCACACTAGCACAGTAACCTAAAGCTAATCAGGTAGTTCCCAATAAAGTGTTGTGCTGTTGAACAGATTGCCTTTCCAGACTAAACCCAGACATACCGAATGATTACATGCCATGTGGTGAACACGCCTTCATCCATCTTTTTAACTGATCAATCAAGCAGACTCTTTTAAAAACAAACGCATAATGGCCCAACCCTATTGAAACTGCCAATTTCCTTTGACTTCCGTTATAAGAAACTGAACTACCGATCTATCGGGGCGATGCTTTTACAATGACAACAACAACGGAGTATGCAATTGAGCAGGAGTAAACGTCTCTACGACTATGCTATCTATGAAGCACCAAAAATCCCCTGTGAATGACTGGATAGTACTAAATTTATTTATCCTTCTATCAAATTAATGACTTAAAACATACTTCTTAAGAACAAAGTAATGTGCGAGGTGCAGCTTTATCAGCCTAAAGTCTTAAGAGGTCCCTTTTATGCTTCAAAATATATCTAGGAAATATAATCTTAAATTGATTTCTACAGTATTTTTATATTATCTCTTATACTCTGCCCTATCTGTTAAAACATATGTATGTATGTATGTATATCTGGAGTAATTAATTGCAACTTTATTTTATTTCTTCATTTTCTTTCGAAGGTTCTCCATATCCGGGCCAACCGGGTGCTTATGGTCAATATGGGTCAAGTGATCAATACAATGCGACTGGACCACCCGGCCCATTCGGCCAAGGTCAAGGACCACAATTTCCGCCACAGAATCGAACTATGTACCCTCCTTATGGACCAGAAGGGGAAGCGTGAGTGCTATTTTCTCTACTACTCCAAACATTGATACATACTACTCGTCGGAGTAGTAGTAGTTCTAATGTCATTAACTACTTATCTGAACAGTTATTACAAAAGTATTGTTTTCGAACACTTTATATCCAGGATATATAATGAATTGTCTTGCTGATAACACACAGTGCAACCAAATCTTTTGGCTACGAAATGTTTCCAACTCAGTCTAAAAGTCCTTAATAAGGCGACGACGAGAAAATGGACGCCCTGACCGAATCTCAGCTATGTTGTTGTAGCGATATAATGCATTGCCTAATCAGCAAGTTTTTGAGAAAACAAGTTTTGAGATAAGGCGATTTATAACACCAATCGTACTATACATTTTCCAGGTGTACTTCATAGTCCATAAAATGTACTTAAGAATAATCAATTTCACTTCTAGAAACTCTAAAATGTGTTCCAATACAAATCGGCTTTATTTCAGAGGACCAGAATTATTATTCTTAAGTATATTTTACTGGGTCTAAAGAACGATATAGTGTTTTTGAAGTACAATAGAATATCTTTCATTCCGCAAAAGAATTATTTGATTCACACACGTTGCCTATAATTTAAGGTCTCTAATCCGCTGCAGGATTTCACTTAACGGTCACGTGTGTGTCATTCTGAGATGGAAACATACCGCCCTCCGAGAATGTTTTCGGAAACGTTGCACAGTGTCATTTCAAATATTTGAGCTGTATGTCGTGAAATTTTACATAAATTTTTTTTTTCTAAATAGTCCTCCACCGGGTGCAAATCAATACGGCCCCTATGGTAATCGCACCTACAGTCAACCCCCACCAGGGAGCTCTCAAACACCAACCCCTCCTGGCTCAGCTGTAGCAGGTGCTGCTGGTCCGCCTGCTGGTGGGCCGCCGGCTCCAGGTGGTGGCTATCCACCAGGCGCGCCAACACAGGATTATTACAGGCCGCCCGATCAGGTTAGATGCTCTTTTTTCTACCGTCATTGTTTGAAGCTAACTTATTTACGTATAACCTATTCCTTTCATATTCAGACTCCTCAACCACGACGGCATCCAGATTTTGTTAAAGATCCTCAGCCCTATCCAGCGTATAATACTAGACCTCAAATGTATGGTATGTATACTAATCCTCTAGGGTTTACTTAACACGTAGCCTTAATTCAAAGTTAATTGGTGTTCATTATTATATAATTGACAGGTGGTTGGAGCGGTTCCAGTCAATATCGTGGGCAATATCCGTCTGCACCATCACCACAGGGTTGGGGTGGCGCTCCACCACGAACAGCTGCACCACCAGGTAGCGGGCCACTTGGACCACCCAATCAGCAAGCATCAGCCGCTGCGCAGTGGGAACAACATCGATATGCGCCCCAACAGCCGCCACCACCACCACAACAACAGCCATACCAACAACAGACCCAACAGCAACAACCACCGCCCCCACCACAGTGGGCACAAATACCTGGTAGTGTACAACCGCCACCACAGTCAGGTGGACCACCCGGTTCGGTATTACGACCCCCTTCCGGTTCTCAACAACAGCCACCACAGCAAAGATCGGGTATGCCACCACCACCCTCACAGCAACAGCCTATTGGAGCAACACCACCCAGCAGCCAAACCATGACAAAACCACCATTTGCAATGCCGCCACCACCACAAGTCACTGGTGCTGGTGCACCACCGCAAGCATGCGGCCCACCACAATCGGCAGTAGCATCACCACCTAGTACTGTAAGTAGTTTGCCACCTGTTATGGGCGCACCACCAGTGGCTGGTGGTGCACCTAAACAGGCGATGGCTGCAGTAAGTTCTGTATCACAATTGAGCGCACCACCTGGCATACCACAGGTTTCAACACAGCAGCAGCCCCCAACTGCACAACCACAACAACCACATCCGCAGCAACCATTTCCCCCACCACCAACCGCGCAGCTAATTAAAAAGGAAATTGTTTTCCCGCCAGATAGCGTTGAAGCTACCACACCTGTACTATATAGGCGTAAGCGACTAGCAAAGTCTGATGTTTGTCCTGTAGATCCATGGCGTATATTTATGGCAATGCGTTCGGGTCTACTGACCGAATGCACGTGGGCTTTAGATGTGTTAAATGTATTAATGTTTGACGATACAACGGTGCAGTACTTTGGCCTGGCACATTTACCAGGACTCTTGACATTGCTTTTAGAACATTTCCAAAAGAATCTAGCAGAAATGTTCAATGATTGTGAAGCAGATGGGTTCGAACACCGCGGTAGTCGAACGACACGCGCCGTCAGTTACAATCGAAAGCGACACTACCTAGCGGGTAGCGACGCTGCAGCTAACACCAACGATTTAGAAAAGTTCAAATCGTCAACAATGCCAATAGCTCATCAAGATGATGAAGAGGATGAGGGAATTGATTTGGGACAAATACGTGTGCTACCAAATCCAGAGGAGCGTGTTATGCTGCTCCCTCACACTCCTAACTATACAATGATGTCACGTAAGGGCTTGCCTGTGCGTTTACAACCAGCGGAAGATGATATTTTTGTAACAGATAGTAAAAAAGATTGGGATTCTGAAGTACAGCCCATATACGAGCAAGCAAACGCTTCTGAAAGCACACCATGGAGTTGGACGTATGGTTTTGCGGATCGAAATGCGCATGATGGCATAATCGACGTGTTCAAGTCCGAAATCATAAACATTCCTTTTGCTCGATATATACGGGGAAACCGTGGTACTCTAAAGACATCAACGAAAGGCAGCATAGCGGATGATGCGAAAACCACTGAAACCTGTGAATCAAACAGCAAATTGTTGATAAATGACCCAACGGAAGACATTTATGTTGAGGATAGTAAACTGCAGCATACGTTAAACAAAAAACGGCGTATATTCAATAATACGAATAGCAGCAATGCTAACAAGCATAATTTGGCAGCGAATATAGGCGGCAGCTTTGAGGCGAGCGGTGCCAAAAAAACCAGACTACAAGATGGTGAGGTGGCGTTTTCCACACCTGGACTTAAGAAAGAACCCGCAGATACCTTGCCTGCGGAGCATGCTTCAATTGTGACTGATAGCGATTGTCGCGAGGTGGATATGGAAATTGAACTGCCACCCCAACAACGTCTGCTTTCTAATGATGGTGGCGGCGGCGTACCGAAAAACTTTGATCCGATATCGACGGTGCGTGATGCAGCACAAGTTTTACAACGTAGGCGATCCTCCACGGTGGAGGAGGAATGTTATACACGTGACGAGGCGAGTCTTTACTTGGTAAGCGAATGTCAAGATGCGCTGGCGCGACGATGTATTTGTCTGTCTAACATCTTCCGCAACTTGACATTCGTGCCGGGCAACGAAACAATATTATCCAAGTCACGTCGATTTCTCGCCATACTTGGACGCCTGTTACTGCTCAACCATGAGCACTTACAGCGGACACCCAAAACGCGTAATTATGATCGCGAAGAAGATACCGATTTTTCAGATTCATGCAGTTCGCTAAAGGGAGAGCGAGAATGGTGGTGGGACTATCTGGTACACATACGTGAAAATATGCTTGTAGCTTTAGCCAACATAGCAGGTCATTTAGAATTGTCACGTTACGATGAACTGATTGCACGTCCACTCATCGATGGTCTGCTGCATTGGGCTGTTTGTCCAAGCGCACATGGACAAGATCCCTTTCCATCGTGTGGTCCCAGTTCTTCGTTGTCACCGCAGCGACTGGCGCTTGAGGCACTCTGCAAATTATGCGTTACCGACGCCAATGTTGATCTCGTGATAGCAACACCACCGCATTCGCGGCTAGAGAAATTATGTGCTGTGTTAACACGTCATTTATGTCGCAATGAAGATCAAGTGTTGCGTGAATTTTCAGTTAACCTTTTACATTACTTAGCAGCAGCGGATAGTGCTATGTCACGTACAGTGGCCTTGCAGTCGCCCTGTATTTCATACCTCGTGGCGTTCATAGAGCAAGCCGAGCAAACGGCTTTGGGTGTGGCAAATCAGCATGGTATTAATTATCTGCGTGAGAATCCTGATTCAATGGGTACAAGTTTGGATATGCTGCGACGCGCTGCTGGTACACTTTTACATTTGGCTAAACATCCAGACAACAGATCATTATTTATGCATCAAGAACAACGCTTACTTGGCTTGGTGATGTCGAATATACTTGACCAACAGGTGGCGTTAATTATATCTCGTGTGCTATTCCAAGTATCACGCGGCACCGGCATGGGCGTACCAACGTCATCGGCGCCCTCGTTAGAATTTCGTTTTCAGCAACGTCAGGCCGAAGAGAAAAATGCAAATGCAATTGAGAGGCATTTTTCTAGTGGCGTCAATTGTGGTAGTGGCGATGCGAAAGTAGAGGGGAAACCGGAGAACGCACAAGCAGCAGTAGTTGCACCTTCAGCAACAGCTCTACCATCAATCGCAGCTGCAGCAGAAGCCTCAACACGCACAGCGCATTTGGTGCAACGCGATATTAAAAGAGAAGAAATTCAGTCATTGAACACTGCCACACCCGACGAAGTAAGCGGTCTTAATACCAATGGCGGTGGCAGTAGCGGTAACCGCTTAAGCAATCACAACATAAACGAAAATTGTATCGACCTTTTACACAAATTACCATTAGCGGGAAGTACAGCTGCACCAACAAATAAATCTCAGAATGCCTGTGGTGCCCCAACAGTCGATGATAATAGCAACAGCAGCAGTAATGCTTTAGCGCCTGCTGCTGCTCTATTAAACGATGTCAGCAACAGCAGTACGAATAGCAATAGCTGTGGGACGGTGAGCAGTAATAGCAATAGTAATAGTATTAGTAGCGGCAACAACAATACCACCAGCAATATGCATATAAAGCATGCGATAGAAAATGTGGCTAGTTTGAATACACAAATAGGGAGTGGCACCGCAGCAACATTAACAAATAGCAGTGAGGCGACGGCGGCGGCAAGTCATATGCAGCACTCGACGCTGCTAAGCAGCAACTGCGGCAATGGTGGTAAAATTGTGATAAGCGCAACAACTATGCCAGGTGCTATTAATGCTATAGCGCCGGCAACAGTAGGCAATATCAACAACAATAACAATGGTAACAACAGTATCGACAATAGAAGTAGCAATGTGCCGCTACCAACTACACAATCGTCACCACCACCTCCAACTCCAGTTGGTGCAGCCGCAGCAGGGCAATCTCAAACCCCAACTGCATCTGGACCAGCAACAACAACAGCAGCGGTTGCGTAGTATACAACGATGTTGCCGACGTTACCAACAATATCGGCGGCAGTGACAATGCAACAACACGCAGATCTATCACTAGAACAGCAGCAACAACAGCAAGATCATGTGCATTTACATGAACAGCAACTTGTGAGCAGCATGGAGCATCATCTGCATCAGCAGCAACCGCAGCATCATCATCATGCGCACCCTCATCATCCTCATCTTCATCACTATGCACAGTTGGAAGCGCATTATCAGCAGCAGCAACCACCCTACCACCATCCAGTGTCGCCTGCATTCCATTATCATTGGAGTAAGCAGCAGATACCACCACTGCAACCACCACCACAACCATCACCACAACATCAGCCGGAGGATGCACATTGAATGTCAACTACATAATGAGTGTGAATTGTAAATTATTATATAAAAAGCAAAGTATGGCACAACAGCGAAGTGAAGCTAACAAATTGTTTGCAACAAAATAAAAGATAAAGCTAAACGGTGTGCATAATGAATATGCTGCGTTGTATATGAAGCGTTATAGAAAGAAAACAAAAAAGATTTATTTGTATAGAGTAACAAAACAGCAGTGTAGTCGTATACAGGCAAAAAAAAAACAAACTTAAATGAAATGAATGGTTGAAAAAAAGTAGACAACGTTCTCACTCTCAAAATACAGACATACATGCATAAGTGCATGGAGCGGATACCACATGAACTTAATATAATGTATAGCAGTAATGAACCTTGTAGAATTAGTAATATATAAGTAGCATTTAGTGTTTGTAAAGAAATGCATGTAATCAATTTTTTTTTATGTAACATGTCGCTTAGTTTGTCGTTTCGTGTACTTTTTTTTTAATAATTTAAGAAACCGTTTTTGATGATTTTTTAACTATGCTGGGATATAGAATTAGTAGGAATTGATAAATGAAGAATACAACTAGAAGCAAACGATGTAAATTCAGAGACATTAGAGGGATAATAACAAAATGAGAAGAATAAGCAAGTAAAGAAATGAGAATTTTAATTTAAAGAAAAAAGATATTCTCCAACTCAGTAGACTTCAATGTGTATAAAACAGAAAACTGCTAATAACAAGAGAAGAGATATTAAACGAAAGTAATGGCGCGTTTAGTTTATGTTTTGCATTGATTAAAAAACTTGCATCGTGAGATGTGGTGCTGACTCTGTGCGACACTGTTTTCAAATATGTTAAGTATTCTGTGGAAATTGCCTATGCCGTCATTGTTTTTGCCTGCTTTTATTATGTGTTAACAGCACTGCAATAAAAAAAAATACAAACAAGAACCTAATTAGAAAAATCCATATAGAATTGTCTTATCTTCGATTCCAAGTTTCGGGTCGAACTTTTCATTTGATGTGCTATTACAACGTATATACTATCCGAAGTATCAATTCGATCGAAATTTTTTGTTTTAACAGAATATGGTCCCTGTGGGAGTTCGATTCGTCATCATTTCGAAATTCGAAAAACTTGACGTTTTTAATATGACAGTGATGCGTCTGTTTTCAGCTACAACAAAAAAATTTATTTTTTTTTCAATATTTCTGTGGGCAGTAATCACAAATGGTGTATATTGTTTCCAAAATGTTTAAAAAAAAATTTTTTAATATAGATATGTTGGTGTTTGAATATTTTGTAACAATTATTTATATAGTTTGTTTTGTTTTTGTTAGTGAAAAACTAAAAAATTTAGTTTTTATTGAATGTAAATTATTTAAATGTGGCCCTTTGTGGTACAGAATTCTTTGTGATGCACACTGAAAGCACGCAGTAATAAGTGAAAATCTATTTTAAATTTCACAATTTTGCAAATATGGATCCAAGTGCCAGTAAAAGCGAAACACCATTATAAAACGAATCAGAAAAATGTATTTACAAAAGTAAATTTTATTCGAATTGAATATTCGATTCCAATTCATGTTAGACTAGTAAAAGGTATTATTTTTTACTGTTTGACATTTCGAACAAAGGAAATCTCCTGCAAAGAACACTTTTGGTTAAATTACCGGAGTTATCAATGAAAGTTTTTATGAGTTTATTAAAGCGAATTGGCAATTCTTATTGAATGTTTCTGTTATTAGCAATTGTGTGAGCTTTAAATGTGTGTTTGATTTAGATCAATATCAGTTGCGAAGATATAGATATTTTCTTCGAAACACCTTTCACGCTCCGATTTCTTTGATTTGTCACTAAGTTGAGCTCACTTTGTTTGATCCATTCCTTTTGCGAAGCGCATATGTACAGTGTCGCACAAAACATTTGCAAAAAAATAAAAAAATAATGGCTATGACAATTATTATCTTTCATATGAAATTTGGACTAATATTATAAACAAATATGGTCAACACAGTAATGAATGTCATTTAAGTCAATGTTTTAAAACTTTCACAAAATTTTGCAAAAATTTTGACTGAAAATTTGAACTTTTCACTGAGGATATTTAGAGAATTTTTGGAGTTTTTTTTTTTCGAAATGCCAAAAGTCGCATTGATTTCTGGTAATTTTTGCGTTTCTCTCCCTATATAACGAAATCACTACTTTTTCTAATATTAAAATGCTTGCAAGTCTGAAAAAATGTACTGAAACTTATATTTTTGTGCAAATTTTACTACTGCATAACCGAAATTTTTCTAAAAGGCCTATGTAAAAAGTTCAAATTTTAGGTCAAAACGCGCAGATTTATGCCGAGTTTGAAACATTGACTTCAATTTCATTCATTAAATTGTAAGCTATGTTTGAAAATAAAATTACGCCAATTTCAATATGAAAGACATTATTAATGGTCAAAACTCGTTATTACATTTAGTTGCAATATAAAACAAGTAAAAAATGGGAATAGGGCAACAAAAGAAGTTACAAACGGTTAAGCGCCAGCTGCACTAAGTTCTCTCGTTTATTTAAAATGTATGTGCAGCATAACAAAGTAAGATTGAATATATAATTGATGCTTATACATATAACTTTGTACGAATGTATTCCGTATAACAACAAAATAATAAATTTTACAAGCTGGAAATTTGAGGTATGAGAGACGCTCTCTCGCAACAAACACTCACACGTGGTGCATGTAAATTTAATGTTTAATAAAAAAAATATTTAAAAAATAATTGAAATACAAAAATAAAGAACTTTAATACTGCAAATTAAAACAAAGTGTTTGATAAGCAGCGTAAAACGAAAACAAAGCTTGGAAGCAAAAGATAGAAGGACAAGAAAAGAAGAGAGAAAATTAAGTAAATTTCGTATGCTTATGTCTAGCTTATAACTTATTAAATTATAAATAAAAATTTTACTATTATTATAAATAATAACATTAAAAATATACTTAAGTTTAGTATAGATGATGCAAGTATTGAAGCAAAGAACGAAACAAAAAAAAAGCAAACAATACAGGATAATGAGTAGAAGTGCGCACGAATACACGAAAAGTTTAAATAAACAAAAGAAATAAATTTAAATTATTAATGATTATATAAAGAAAATATTAATTATAAAAATTAAAGTAAAACTATTATTAAATGAATGATAAATATGTATGCATATGTTATAATATACATATAGAAATATTTGTAGCTGTAAATCGATATTGCTTACCCTTGATATATATAAATAAAACAAACTAACATTGAAAAAAAAAAAAAAACAAATATTAGTTGAAACTCAAAATTAATTAGCATAACTCATAGTGACGATGAGAGCGTATGAGAGCGCATATATAAGTGGGGTAAAGTGCAAAAATTTGCAAAAAAAAAAAAAAATAATTAGTGACATTGTGTAAAATGTAGAAAAACAAAACGAAAACGTAGTAAAAGGCAACATCGACTTATTCATGCTTTGATTGACTTGTGCATTGAGTGCACGACTACAGCAAAATTTTGTTTGTAGGCATTGTTATTATACGCTGCTGCTTCTTAGTGGCGGCTTTTGAAGCAGTTAAGCATATGATAGCCGGCGGTGTGGAACAATTAGATATCTCGATATTTTAAATAGAGCTGTAACAAAAGTAATTAACAATCGCAAATAAAGGACAATATGTGAACGCATAAAATAGTTGTATTGTAAAAAGTAACTGAAAATTTTTATTTTCGGCGCTATACAGTTTTCTTTAGTAAATAAAAATTTTGTTGGAGGTTTTCAATTTTTGATGTGTCCTAAATTTGGTATTTTAAGAAATAATTCGTAGAGATTATCGAGATTCGGTAGATATTGAAATAAGATAGCGTGTTCTTCAAACAAATTCTAAGATAGGGCGTATTTCAAAAAATATATTCGCCTTACTCCCGAACTTAAAATATAATGTACAAAGAAACAAAGGAGGGGGGCTTTCGAAACACCGAAGGTAAGAAAGTAACAGATCTTTTTTGACACAAATCTTCCATTCTCTTTAAATTCGTGGCTTCCAGATAAACTGTCAAAATATTTGAAAAAGTTGTGGGCATGGAGAAATCACCGAGAATTTTTCACATGTAAGAACTAACAATGATCTCAATTGAGATATAGGAATTAAAAACGTTTCGTTTCATAACAGTAATATACTCAATCCCGTACTTCTCTAACTAGTAAAAACTGCACTTCTGCCAATTCCAGTTAATTTACAAATGGCGAAAAGTGAATTCACATAAAAAATATTCTGATACAAGACGGTGTTTTCATGTATTTAATTAATTTCCAATATGTAAGTTTGAAATATTTGTTCTTTTTTTGACAGATTTACCAGATGTAGTTAGCAAAAATCTGAAGAGCCAGAATACTGACTAAAACTGGCAACTTCTGATTGAGATAGAACACTACTCAGTAGTAAGAGGACCAAGTGCGCTATACATTTCCAGTAACCTCTGACTATTTCTGACAGGGATCACAACTAATATAAAACTCAAAAACGTAAAATCACAATTTTAGGAAGCGTGATGGATGTATTTACTAAACTAGCTCTACGGATTGTCGAGATCTTTAACTATTGCATACAAAATGTCAATACAGTGTGGCGGTGAAGGCGTGATTAAAATTGTTTTGGTCACTTAACAGCATTTTGTGAAGTGAAACAAAATAAAAAAGTAAAAAAAACTTTAGTATTGATGCTGCATGTGTAGTATAAAAGGAGGTGGCGTAGTGGTTAGGGGCATAGCATACATGTACATAGAAATGACTAATGGATACATACGACTGCAACAGGCAAGCGCTGTTTCTTAAGAAAATAAATATAAAAAAATAAATCACTAGAAAGTAGCAGCTAAATGTACCCTACATATTATGTTTTTGAGGTGTACTTTAAGAAGAAACAAAATAATACAATAAAACACAAAAGAAAAAAAAAGTTATATGATATTCAAGTAATTTATTTAAAATTATATAATAAACAAGTATGAATGTGTTAGTATATAGAGTTGAGATAACTATGAATGTAAAAACGACTGTGTGGTAGTCGTATTATAAGTCGCTGTCATTGTGTTAGTAATATACATAGAGATACATAAACATGAAAAAAAAACAAAAAAAAACGAATAAATAAATAAACAGACAAACATGTAATTCATGTAAAAAAATGCAAAAAAAAATTTATGAAATTAAATAATTAAATATTAAATTAAAAAAAAAAGAAATTAAAAATTACACAAATACAAATAAACGTGAACAACATTGCTTACGCATTATGACGCATGATAATTGTACGTGTTTGTTGCTTACATACATACTTATTGCACAAATGCGTGATTATAGAAATTATAAATAATAAATCTATACAAACATAAGTACATATGTACATACATACTTACATACCTAGTACTATGTGAGTTAATGCTAAACTTAATACATATACAAAATTATTATTATTTTACATATAAACTCGATAAAAGCAACAAGCAAACAAAAAATGGTAAAAACTTAAATGCTATAAATGTAAAAATTTGTTTTTAATTTGAGCCTATTTTTTCTTAAATATTTTTTCATTTATTAGATATATTTTAAGTTATAATTTGTACATGATGGTTTTTAGACGTAACAATACTTATAAACATACCTACATAAATACATTAATACATATGTACATGTATTCAGCTGTAATACACAATACAATTAATTCATTAAAATGTAAAATATAAAATACAAAAACAAAAAAAAACAAGTATTTCTTCCTTAACTGGCAACATGGATAAAGGGCGTGAAAATTGTTGCACAGAATTGATTTGTTTAGTATTGCATTATGATGGCGGCGCAATCCATATACTCTAGCAGCCATTTTGTTTTTGTTTACCATGAAGTATATATATAGGCAAATACACAGCCCAACTATTAGGCCGTAGCAGCTCGACCAACATATAGCCACATACATTTTCCACGTATTTTGTTTTTCTAATTCATAGTTTTAATATCAAAGTCCCACTGATATTATGGGTGTACTGAGAAATGGGTGTATTGCCAAAATTCTAAAAAAAAAGGAAAAAATCAGTCACGACCTGTTAGTGGGACGGATGAGTGAAATATAGTGAATTTTCAATGTTTGATTGTTCTTGAACCATATTTTGAAATAGGGCGTTATTGAAAAAAAATCTGACATAGGGCGTTTTGGAAAAAAATCGTGAAATAGAGCGCTATGGAAAAATGTTTTGAAATAGGATGATGTTCCACTCAGCCGTCGATATGTAAACAAATTTATACTTCAAATAAGATGTTATGCTTACACGTTGACTCCACAATTGTAGTAGGAGACATCTCCGTAAGCACTATGATGAGATCCGGCGAACTGCCTAGGGAGACAAGAGTCTAACTTCGTTCTGGATATTGTAACAGATCGAACTCTTACATATCCAGACTGAACCTTGCCATGCCAAATGTCTGCCCGTCATGCGGCGTGTCTCCTTATGACACTAACCATCTATTTATTTCCTCAACTGAGCCGCACCTTTTAATACCAATTTTATTCCATCTATTCTATTGAAGCAGCGAGGAAAGTGACAACTAGGCAGGACACGTATGGCTAACACAACAACAACGGAAGTCCAAGGAAAAGCGCAGTTTCAATAGGATTGGACCAGAGTGATATTGGTGTTAGAAGAGTAGGTTTAATTAAACAGGAAAATATAGGTTTAGTATCATGGGACATACCACATGCAGGGCAAGTATTTGGTATGGTGGGGTTCAGTATATAAAAGTAAGAGTTTAACCTGTTACAATATCCATAACGAAGTTGTGCTAGCACGACTCTAGTCTCCCTCGAAAGAACGCGCTCCTCTTCAGCTATTTCAGGTGGTTGGATATACATAAATTACGGGGTTCACAGGCCGAGATCTGAAGGATCTGTCTATCGACTCGGTATGGAGACCGTTTAGAGCCCGCCTATGGTTACGCAGATCAACGCCAAGGTAATTTGGTGCCGGATTTCATAGTGCTTACGGAGATGTGTAATTATGTCTACGAGGTGGTGCTTCATCGAATAGTTGACGGTTTGACTGACTAGGTTTGTGGCAGTTAAGTAAAAACTGTCTGCTCTACAGTTCCGCGTGCATTGAGCATTTTAGCTTCTTGATAGAGGTGAGACTCAGATGACATAAGCAGACATCCCGTGGCAGTTCAGATGGCGGTATTTTGGCACATTCGCAACTTCCTCCAGTTGGTGTCAGCAAGGTAATCGATAACCGATCGACCAATAGTCTTATATGTAGCAAGCAACGTTTCTTTTTATTTTACCCAAGTGCTCCCGGCCAGTGAGGATTTGGTTGCGGCTATGTACCTTTGAGGCTATTGCGGTGGCATGACTAGTGAAGATGAGGCCGTTGTCAAACGTCACGCTCAAGATTTTAGGGTGTTTGACAGTAGGTAAAGGTACTCCATCTACGTGGACGTTTAACTCTTGCCCCATATGTGAATTCCACGTCTTAAAAAGAGTCCCAGTCGATTTAGTCGTAGACAGGTCAGATTTCGCTCGGTGAAGAAGCTGGAAAGGTCACGGAGGTAACTGTTGATTCTAGTACAGAGTTCGTCAATGGAGGAACCCTTGCCCGAGGCTATTATCGTGCAGTCGTCAGCGTAGGAAACAATGGAGACTCCCTCTGGTGGGGGGGGGGAAGGAAGTCTCGAAATATAGAAATTAAACCAAAGGGTGGAGAGGACACCACCCTGTGGCACCCCTTGTTTGATTCTTCGTGGTCTAGATTTCTTGTTCCTGAACGCGACTAACGACTGCCGACCGTTGAGGTAGCGGTCCACCTTTTTATGCCGGCAAGGAGTGGTGTCTCTTCCAGATCTCTTAGAAACGTGTCGTGATTGATCGTGTCAAAGGTTTTCGAGAGGTCAAGTGCCACGAGCACCGTTGATGTTGTTAAGAGTGATTCGCCCTGCCCAATGGGCTCGATCACTCTAAATTGTCATCAGGCTCTTCTAACGGAAGTCCGAGGAAACGCGCAGTTTCCACAGGGTTGGACCAGAGTGATGTAGGTGTTAGAAGAGTGGATTCAACTGAACAGGAGAAGAGATGTTTGGTATCATGAGGGGACATATCACATGCAGGGCATGTGTTTGGTATGTTGGGGCTCAGTCTGGATAAGTAAGAGCTTAACCTATTACAATATCCAGAGCGAAGTTGTGCTAGTATGACTCTAGTCTCCCTCGGAAGTACGCGCTCCTCTTCAGCCAATTCAGGTGGTTGAGTATTAATAACGGGATTCACAGGCCGAGATCTGAGAGATCTGTCTACCGACTCGGTGTGGAGGTCATTTAGATCCCGTCTATGGTTCCGCAGATCAAACGGCAAAGAGATATGATGCCGGATCTCATCGTAATGCTTACGGAGATGTCTCCTTATGTCTCAGGGGGGCGGTGCTACATCCAAAAGATGTCGGTTTGGATGACTAGGTTTATGACAGTTCAGAAGGAACTGTCTACTCAAGAGTTCCGCGTGCTCTTGAACATTGAGCAATTTTGCCTCTTGATGGAGGTGAGACTCAGATGACATAAGCAGGCATCCCGTAGCAGTTCTGATGGCGGTGTTTTGGCAGACTTGCAATTTCCTCCAGTTGGTGTCAGAAAGATTGGGCGACCATATAGGCGCAGCATAGTCAATAACCGGCCGGTCAATAGCCATATATGTAGCAAGCAATGTTTCTTTGTCTTTTCCCCAAGTACTACCGGCCAGTGACTTGAGGATCTTATTGCGGCTCTGTACCTTTGAGGCTATTGCGGTGGCATGACCAGCGAAGGTGAGGCCGTTGTCAAATGTCACACCCAAGATTTTTGGGTGGTTGACAGTAGGTAGAGGTACTCCGTCTACGTGGACATTTAACTCTTGCCCCATCTGCGCATTCCATGTAGTAAACAGATCGGAGATAAGCTCAGATCACGCTCGGTGAAGAAGCCGGAAAGGTCATGGAGCTAACTGTTGATTCTAATACAGAGTTCGTCAATGGAGGGACCCTTGCCCGAGGGCATTATCGTGCAGTCGTCAGCGTAGGAAACAATGGAGACTCCCTCTGGGGGGAGGGGAAGTCTCGAAATATAGAAATTAAACAAAAGGGGAGAGAACACCACCTTGCGGCACCCCTTGTTTTATTCTTCGTGGTCTAGATTTCTTGTTCCTGAATTTGACTGTTGCCTGTCGACCATTGAGGTAATTAGCGGTCCACCTCTTAAGGCCGGCAGGGAGCGGAGTCTCATCCAGATCTCGGAGGAGTGTGGCGTGATTGACCGTGTCAAATGCATTTGACAGGCGTTCAAAGCAGATGTCGTGCTATGATTTTTGCTGATGATAGGCCAATTTCAGATTTGTAGTGAAGTAAGGAAACAAAATGGACTCTAGTAATTTCACTACCGGCGAAAGGAGGGATATCGGGCGATAAGACTCGCCTAGGTTCGCCGGCTTCCCTGGTTTTAGTAGGGGAACTACAATCGCCTGTTTCCATATCTCAGGTATAACGAAGGTAGTTAGAGAGAGATTAAAGAGAGCCGCTAAATAACTCTCTCCCTCGTGGCCAAGGTGTTTGATCATCTTCATGGCGATTCCGTCGGGTCCGATGGATTTTGAGGATTTGCCCTTCATTATGGCTTTCTTAACCTCTGCGACTGAGACGGCAATGGGCGCAGTAGAGTGTTTGTGTTTGCGCGCACGTCGGAAGGCTCTTCCCTTAGTCCTATCCGCAGGTGGATGCATTATAAACAGCCGGCAAAAGGCGCTCGCACATTTCCTGGCGTCCGATTTGACGCTGTCGCCGAAAGCAATGGCGACCTTGTCTTTGTGTTTGGTCGGATTGGATAGGGCCTTGACAGTCGACCATAATTTGCCCACTCCGCCGGAGAGGTTGCATGTCTCAAGGTGTTGTTTCCACTTGGTCAGCTTGTGTTCGTTGACAATCCTACGAATTTCCGCATTGAGATCTTTTATTCTGGGATCTGCCGGATTGAGGAGTCTCACTTGGTCACGTTCTCTTGCCATCGCCGCAGCTTCTGCCGGGAAATTCGGACGAATTTCTGGTATTCTGCCAGCAGGAATAAAGCCGCATGATCTTGCGAAACTCTCTTTCGCCTTTGCGTACGTCCGTAGGAGTGGGTAAAGCAGCGAAGGAGCGCTCTGTATATTCAGTAAAGCGGTCCCAGTCCGCTTTGGTGAAGTTGATGTATGTTATTTTATCAGTCGTTATGAAGTCGGTCGGTCGTTCAACAGAGAGTAAGATGGGTAGGTGGTCTGAAGCTAATGTAAGCATCGGTCGCCAGATGATAAAGTTAATAAGGCCCGCGCTCGTTATAGAGATGTCTGGCGAACTGTGGCAGTTACCTGCCACCCTGGTGGGGGCATCTCCATTGACTGTACAGAATGCTGAGTTATATATTTGGTCTGCAATTGCGTGTCCTCTGCTGTCTGCTGGCAAGTTGGAGTGCCAGAGATCGTGATGCGCGTTGAAGTCGCCTAGGATTAGACGGTTATCGCTCCTTAGCAACGCACTAATGTCGGGATGATAATCTGTAGGACAACACGTGACGGGAGGAATATAGATGTTTATGATTTGCAGGTCGGCGTCTCCTGACCGGACTGCTATGCCTTGGCATTCTAAGGTAGAGTCCCTGGGGTCGACGTCAGGGGAAAATAGATTATATTGTACAGAGTGGTGTGTAATGAACGCAAGGCCACCCCCAAGACCGCTGGGACGGTCTTTTCGATGTACATTATACCCATCACAAGTTCGTAAGTCCGATCTCGTGTTCAATTTTGTCTCTTCATAAAGTCAGTTATCTCCGCGATCTTTCCAGCTAATCCGTTACAGTTCAGCTGCAAAATTTTGAAGTGTGGAGGCAGGCTAAGGCCTAAACTATGTCGCAGTCTAAAGTTGACAGCGCCGTGGCCGATGTCCTATGGTTTAGAGGATGTTGGTTGAGACAGTAGTTTATCTGCGTCGTTTTGACATTCAAAGCTGATGTTGTTCTTCCGGAAATCATGCTGGTGTCTGGCCAAGTGCAGGTTTATTGTGTAATACGGGAGCAGAGTGGTCTCCAATAACTTCGCAACAGGCGACAGGAGAGATATCGGACGATATGATCCATCTTGGTTGCCGGCTTCCCTGATTTTAGTATGGAACCACAATCGCTTGTTTCCAAATCTCTGGAATGACTAAAGTGGTTAGCGAGAGGTTAAAAAGAGCCGCTCGCGGCCTAGGTGTTTCAACATCCTTATGGCAATACCGTCGGGTCCGGTTGATCTTGAGGGCCTTCATTATGGCTTTCTTGACCTCGCCGGCGGAGACAACAGTGGGTGCTGTGTTGTGTTTGTGTTTATGCGCACGATGGATGGGTGATTGCTTGGCCCCGTAAGCAGGTAGATACATTATAAACTGTCGGCAAAATAAGCTCTCGCACCGGCTGAGGTCCGATTTGACGCTGTCAGCAATTTAATGGCGACCTTTCATTGTATTTGGTCGGATTTGATAAGACCTTGACTGTTGAACATAATTCCCACAACAGCCGGTTCTACGTACCGGAATGAATGGGGTTTTTCTTTCCGACCAAGGGCTGTTATTTCGACGTTACCCTGTTTAACTTGCCACCTTTCCCCTTAATATTGTCATCGTCTTTGCAGCAGGGCTGCTCAAAACTCTCTTGCTCCGAGCGGGTGTTGAATCCAACCCGGTATCAAGAGAATGGATCTGCTGCGTTTGCTGGAAGAAGATGTACGTTAAACGTTCACACTCCGTCCAATGTAACACATATAGGCCCCCTAGTTTCTTCAAAACTTTCGTGGCTCCTTACTGTTCACGCCTTAGGGGGTCGCGTGGCCAACGTCGATCCAGTGTCGCACCGCCACAACTTCCAGATAGTCTCTACGACTAACAGCAATAATACTGCCCAGTAAGTAGTGTGTAACTCCTGCTGCCGCTCACGCCCACCGTAGCCAACACCTCAAACAGTAGCTCACAGCTACTTCCTACGTAACACTTCTGAGCGACAGCCCATCCCCCTCCCACTCACAACCTCCCCTTCTTCTTCCAGCACTAGCACAAGTGTAAGCCAAAGCCACCAGCTCCTGTTCCCTTACACCATGTGCACTGTTTGTCGGTTGAGATTATATACACCTGCGACATCAGTCAAATGTAACTCTTGCCTTGGCCTATGTCACCTGCTTATATGTTCTCAACTTGGTAACAGGAATTTATGGACTGATACGTACGTTCCGCCATGTTGTCGAGCTACCCAACCTACAACGTCGACCGGTTCGCCTCCTTCCGGTGGTCCGGATCCCCGTCTTCCTAATTGCGACGCAGTGCGCAACCCAGTCTGCTTCCACCTAGGCATACGCACCGGTCCTTGACTCCCAGCGTGATTACTTCTCCCCCTTCGCACTTTCGTGTCCTACAATTGAACTGCAACGGCCTAACCCGCGAGGTTAGTGAAATATTGAACTTCATGAATCGGCAAAATATCAAGATTGCTGCGATTCAGGAAACAAAGCTCGGTGCCCGTTCAGATCTTCGGACCTGTGATGGCTACAACATCCATCGGCGTGACCACGCCAGAGGACTTGGGGGCGGACTTGCTTACATCACTCATCAATCTGTGCAATACCGTATATTTGAGCACAACACCTTAGAATGTCAAGGCATGGTAGTCCGGTCAGGCGATGTCGATCTCGAAATAATTAACATTTATATACCTCCTGTCACCTGTTGTCCGAGGGATTACCAGCCTGACATCCGTGCGTTACTCAGAGGCGATAATCGTGTTATCCTCGGAGACTTTAACGCACACCATCACCTCTGGCACTCGAGCCTACAAGTAGATGGTAGCGGACAGAAACTGGCTGAACAAATAGATGATTCGACGTTCTGCACTGTGAACGGGGGATGCCCCACGAGAGTCGCGGTAAATTGTTCTAGCTCGCCAGACCTTACAATCGTCGGCGCTGGCCTCATAAACTGCGTTGACTGGCGACCGACGCTAACTCTTGCATCGGATCATTTACCGATAGTCCTCTCAATCGATCTCCCCAATGACTTTGTCACTTCTGAAAATGGCACTTTCACTAATTTCAGCAAAGCTGATTGGGTTGGTTTTCTTAACTTCACTGAGAGCACCTTCGCTGCTCTTCCCAACGTGACCATGTGCGACGCTTAAACTCTACGGATCCCCAAATTCAAGATCTCAATGCGGAAATCAGACGGCTGGTTGATCAACACAAACTCACCAAAAGGGAGGAGCGCCTAAGGTCTTGCAACAATCGCCCAAATGACAGGATTGTGCGGGTTCCTTTTTACCTGTCGAAAGCCTTCGATACGGTCAACCATGCGCAACTCATTAAAGACCTGGAAGACTCATCTCTTCCCCCCTGTCTAAAGCGTTGGACCACCAATTATCTGAGTGGTCGGCAAGCATCGGTTGAATTCAGAGGCGAACGATTAAAACCACGTATAACACTATGTAACAAGGTTTTTGTCCCTGGGTTGTAATTGTTATTTCCTAGTCAGTTAGGTCCCAAAAGTATAGAAAACAGCTATTGTCGCAAGATAACTTTGCTTTTATTTTTATGCTTGTTTGTTGAAAACTGATACACGAGCGCATACAACTTAACTTAACAACAACAATTGTTTTCTCTACATTTGTGTGTGTTAAAACTAGTGTTGGGCAGTATCGATTCCAAAAGTACTCAGTACTCGATGCTGAAAAGTATCGACAGTACCCGATGCTTAAAAGTATCGATACCAAAGTAGTAAATAAACAAAAGTACTCGATACTGCCCAACACTAGTTAAAACAACAAAGTCGTCGCAATAAATTTTGCAACATTTTAGTGATTTATTGAGAGTTGTTTCTTATTTTATTACAGATAAATTCGTTCAAACATGTCTTCACGAGGCTGCAAGTATCCTGCAGATGCATTTTGTTATGTCTGCGGATATTTTATCAAAACAAGAGCGAATAAGTACTCTTTGGAAACAGGTTTTAAAATGTGCGAAGCTTACAATGCTTATTTCGGCATGCCTGTGGGTGATCAAGACAAATCCTGGGCACCTCATTTTGCGTGTGAAAACTGCAAAAGGACTTTGGAAGTTAAGACATTTTAAAACTATATTGCTTTGTTATGGGTAAAATAAATGTTTCTATTAACTTTTTTATTAGACAGTACTTTTCTTTTCTAATTTTTTTTTTTCAGGATGGTACAGAGGGGAAAAGAGAGCTATGAAGTTTGCTGTGCCAAGCGTTTGGAGAGAACCCACTGACCATTCAAGCAACTGCTTTTTCTGCATGGTGGACCCTTCCAAACGTCGGACTGGCAAAAAAGCAAGTCAAATCATGTATCCTGACATTCCTTCATCCATGGCTCCAGTTCCACACAGCTTTGGACTCCCCGTTCCTACTCCTCCAGAGAAAGAGCAGGTGTCTTCCTGTGAGAGCCCTGATTCCATGAGTGTGGAAGACAATGAAGGTGAAGGATTTAATTTACTAGCTGATAACAAAAACCCATACTATCCCAACCAAAAGGACATGAATGATTTGAACAGAGGTCTTGGTCTAACCAAGTCCAATGCTGAACTTTTGACGTCCAGACTGATGCAGTGGAATTTGCTGGATCCTAGTGTTAAAGTCACATTGATTAGAGAAAGTGACTCGCAGTTTAAACGCAAATGTCGAAAAACCACCCGCTTCTCATTTACTTTTATGTTTTTGGTTTTCTGAAGTTTTAATAAAATTTAGTTTTGATTTATATGTGCTGTTCTGTACGATTTTCTCTGTAGTGAAAGACTCAAACACGTTTTTCTCATAATTTTAGCATATTTTAATGAATCACATTGTCCATTTTAAGGCATAACAGACTAGAAAATAACAATTACATCCCAAGGACTGAGAATTTTTTTTTTTACTTAGTGTAATCAAACCAGGTGTGCCACAGGGTGGTGTCCTATCCCCGTTTTTCTTTAATTACTACATGTCGAGGCTCCCCTCCCCACCAGAGGGTGTCTCGATCGTCTCCTACGCCGATGACTGCACGATCCTGGCGACTGGCCCCTCCGTAGACGAGCTGTGCTCAAGAATAAACTCATACCTCCCATCCTTGTCCGGTTTTTTCGCTGGACTAATCTGGCATTATCACCGACCAAGTCCTCGGCCACCTTATTTACGACGTGGACAACGCAGGTGAACATGGAATTAGACGCCTACGTCGACGGCATCAAGCTTCCGACTGTCACACATCCCAAAATCTTAGGGGTCACGTTTGATAACATGTTCAAATACGGTGCTCATGTAACCGCGATTGCCACCAAAGTACAAAAAGCTGCAACAAAATCCTCAAGTCACTAGCTGGCAGCCCCCAAGTGATAAGAAGATAAAGAAACATTACTGACAACGTACAAGACAATTGGCCAGCCGGTTCTGAGCTAAGCGACGCCTATATGCTCGCCGGGGCTAGCAGACACACACTGGACGAGGTTGCAGGCTTGCTAAAACACCGCACTCAGAACTACCACGTGACGCCTCCTTATGTCTCCTGAACATCATCTCCATAGTGAGACAAACATGCTCGGAGTAAAAGAGCATAGCGAAATGCTGACCAGGCAATTTCTGTTCAACTGCCATAAACCGCAGCGCTCGAACAGAAGCCTGGTCAATGAAAATCCGCCTCCCAGGAGAATAAGGACTCATCTCCGTAAGCACTATGATGAGATCCGGCATCATATTTTCTCGCCGTTTGCTCCAAAGGTCCATCGGCGGGCTCTCAATCTCATCCACACTGAGTCGGTAAACTCCTTTGTCAGCTCTCGTCCGGTGAACGCCGTCCTACAGGCACAAGCTCCACCTGTTGCCGAAAAGGAACGCGAACTGCCTAGGGAGACAAGGCTCATACTGGCCCAACTTCGTTCTGGATACTGTAACAGGCTAAACTCTTACCTATCCAGACTGAACCCTGACATGCCAAATGTCTGCCCGGCATGCGTCGTCGTCTGCTCAACTGAGCCTACTCTTTTAACAGCAATTTCACTTCGGCCCAACCCTATTGAAGCCGCGAGGTTTGGAAAGTGATATTTTAGGCAGGTTAAATAGTCGCTACAACAACAACAACAACAACTCCGCCGTTGACGTTACTTGTTTCTAGGTGTTGCTTCCACTTGGTCAATTTGTAGTCGTTTACTGTCCGTCGGATTTCGGCGTTGAGATCTTTAATTTGAGGATCTGCGGGATTGATGAGTCTCACTTGGTCACGTTCTCTTGTCAGAGCCGCTGCTTCCGCAGGGAAGTTTGGGCGAATTATCGGAATTCTTCCAGCGGGAATGAAGCGGCCAGAGCGAAAAACGGCCCCAGTCCGCTTTGCTGAACTTTATAAACATACGGTGCTCAAAAGTTATAAAGTCAGTCGGTCGCTCGATTAAAAGGGTAATCTACTAGCAATTTAGTGTGCCAGAGATCTCGGTTTGCGTTGAAGTCGCCGAGGATTAAACGGTTATCACCTCTTAGCAACGCACTAGAATTGCCTGTTTAGCATTCCATTATACTCTTGAGCACCGAGCAGTTTTGCCTCAGTATGTAGGTGGTGCTCCCGCGACATAAGGAGACATCACGCAGAATTTCTGAGTGTGATGTTCTGACAGGCCTGCGACTCCCTCCAAAGTGTTTTCGATATCCCTGGGGACCAGCCAGGTACTTGAGGGTTATACTCGCCTTTTGCGCTCCTAACCAGCTAGGGTGTAGTTATTGTTATGCTGCAATGATGAATGTTTTTTTATTGACATCCCCACTCGACAGCAGATTTCAAAAACAAATTTACCAAAAAAAGTTATAACCGAATTGGGTAATTCTATACGACCGTACGTAACTGCTAATATACGTCCAAAAATATCGGGAAAGGTATCAAACGACGGATTTTAACCGTATCAATAATCCGAAAGCGTACATTCGATATTTTATATCTGTTCAGCGATATTTGCAATTAAAGTTGAAAATTTTCTGTCATTTTCATGTGGTTGTTGTAATCACAGATTAGGGTGTACCGAAAAGGGCAGAAATGTGTTCTGCGCAGAAATATTGTGGACCGCGTAGCCGGTGTTGGACCGGCTAAGGGTTATTTTTTTGAAGTGCGGCCGGACCTGGGCCATTTTTGGGTTTTTTGCTAATAACTTTTCACTGAAACAAATTATTTAATCCGCTTTCGGAAATGGTCCCCAGCTTTAGCTAATTATCTTCTAGTGCGTTTGGAAAAAAAGTAAGAAATAAATTAGCACAGGTTTAACAGTAAGGCATTTTTTTTTATTTGTATACAAAATACTTAATTCAAATTGTTTTCAGACTTTAAAACCAATAATGGTTCACTGAGACAATATGCACAGTTTTCAATTAATTTTCGTTATGGAAAGAAAAAAAAATGGTCACTACAATTAAGTTGGAACTCGGCACCATCTGTTTTTATGCTCATTTGCATCCGCATTTCAATACTACATCTTGCATTCATACACATACAGGTCGCATATGCAACTGGATACCATAGTTTTATCTATTTATTCTTCTTGCCACCACCACGTCGTACAGCCACTTGCTCCACAGCAATGGTTCCCTTATTATGATATTTGTTCGAAATACGATTCACAAAATATAATGCACCAACACAGAACATAATGCTGGAACGAAACGCATATGCATGAATGATTTTATGAAGATAACATAAGTCAAATGAAACGAAGAATCCTCACTATTCTTTTGCTTTATAAAATAGTAATACTGCACCACCAACTACTTCCTATGGCTTTTTTCAGATTTTCACAACTACCTATAATCCTCCTATTTTTCACCCGCTTGATGGCACTGTAAACTTCAAATACCTATTTCTGGTATTTTTAACAATTTTAGAATATGCCCGAGGTAGGCATACCGGTCGTAAGAGGCGACGAATGTACACAAAGGTTGTTGTTGTTGTTGTTAACAGTGCTTCGCCCTGCCCAATGGGCTCGATCACTCTAAATTGTCATCAGGCTCTTCTAACGGAAGTCCGAGGAAATGCGCAGTTTCCACAGGGTTGGACCAGAGTGATGTGGGTGTTAGAAGAGTGGGTTCAACTGAACGGGAAAATAGATGTATGGTATCATGAGGGGTCATACCACATGCAGGGCATGTATTTGGTATTTTGGGGTTCAGTCTGCATAAGTAAGAGTTTAACCTATTACAATATCCAGAGCGAAGTTGTGCTAGTATGACTCTAGTCTCCCTCGGAAGTACACGCTCCTCTTCAGCTATTTCAGGTGGTTGAGTATTAATAACGGGATTCACAGGCCGAGATCTGAGGGATCTGTCTACCGACTCAGTGTGGAGGTCATTTAGAGCCCGTCTATGGTTCCGCAGATCAACGCCAAGGTAATTTGGTGCCGGATCTCATAGTGCTTACGGAGATGTGTAATTATGTCTACGAGGTGGTGCTTCATCGAATAGTTGACGGTTTGACTGACTAGGTTTGTGGCAGTTAAGTAAAAACTGTCTGCTCTACAGTTCCGCGTGCATTGAGCATTTTAGCTTCTTGATAGAGGTGAGACTCAGATGACATAAGCAGACATCCCGTGGCAGTTCAGATGGCGGTATTTTGGCACATTCGCAACTTCCTCCAGTTGGTGTCAGCAAGGTAATCGATAACCGATCGACCAATAGTCTTATATGTAGCAAGCAACGTTTCTTTTTATTTTACCCAAGTGCTCCCGGCCAGTGAGGATTTGGTTGCGGCTATGTACCTTTGAGGCTATTGCGGTGGCATGACTAGTGAAGATGAGGCCGTTGTCAAACGTCACGCTCAAGATTTTAGGGTGTTTGACAGTAGGTAAAGGTACTCCATCTACGTGGACGTTTAACTCTTGCCCCATATGTGAATTCCACGTCTTAAAAAGAGTCCCAGTCGATTTAGTCGTAGACAGGTCAGATTTCGCTCGGTGAAGAAGCTGGAAAGGTCACGGAGGTAACTGTTGATTCTAGTACAGAGTTCGTCAATGGAGGAACCCTTGCCCGAGGCTATTATCGTGCAGTCGTCAGCGTAGGAAACAATGGAGACTCCCTCTGGTGGGGGGGGGGAAGGAAGTCTCGAAATATAGAAATTAAACCAAAGGGTGGAGAGGACACCACCCTGTGGCACCCCTTGTTTGATTCTTCGTGGTCTAGATTTCTTGTTCCTGAACGCGACTAACGACTGCCGACCGTTGAGGTAGCGGTCCACCTTTTTATGCCGGCAAGGAGTGGTGTCTCTTCCAGATCTCTTAGAAACGTGTCGTGATTGATCGTGTCAAAGGTTTTCGAGAGGTCAAGTGCCACGAGCACCGTTGATGTTGTTAAGAGTGATTCGCCCTGCCCAATGGGCTCGATCACTCTAAATTGTCATCAGGCTCTTCTAACGGAAGTCCGAGGAAACGCGCAGTTTCCACAGGGTTGGACCAGAGTGATGTAGGTGTTAGAAGAGTGGATTCAACTGAACAGGAGAAGAGATGTTTGGTATCATGAGGGGACATATCACATGCAGGGCATGTGTTTGGTATGTTGGGGCTCAGTCTGGATAAGTAAGAGCTTAACCTATTACAATATCCAGAGCGAAGTTGTGCTAGTATGACTCTAGTCTCCCTCGGAAGTACGCGCTCCTCTTCAGCCAATTCAGGTGGTTGAGTATTAATAACGGGATTCACAGGCCGAGATCTGAGAGATCTGTCTACCGACTCGGTGTGGAGGTCATTTAGATCCCGTCTATGGTTCCGCAGATCAAACGGCAAAGAGATATGATGCCGGATCTCATCGTAATGCTTACGGAGATGTCTCCTTATGTCTCAGGGGGGCGGTGCTACATCCAAAAGATGTCGGTTTGGATGACTAGGTTTATGACAGTTCAGAAGGAACTGTCTACTCAAGAGTTCCGCGTGCTCTTGAACATTGAGCAATTTCGCCTCTTGATGGAGGTGAGACTCAGATGACATAAGCAGGCATCCCGTAGCGGTTCTGATGGCGGTGTTTTGGCAGACCTGCAATTTCCTCCAATTGGTGTCAGAAAGGTTGGGCGACCATATAGGCGCAGCATAGTCAATAACCGGCCGGCCAATAGCCTTATATGTAGCAAGCAATGTTTCTTTGTCTTTTCCCCAAGTACTGCCGGCCAGTGACTTGAGGATCTTATTGCGGCTCTGTACCTTTGAGGCTATTGCGGTGGCATGACCAGCGAAGGTGAGGCCGTTGTCAAATGTCACGCCCAAGATTTTTGGGTGGTTGACAGTAGGTAGAGGTACTCCATCTACGTGGACATTTAACTCTTGCCCCATCTGCGCATTCCATGTAGTAAACAGGGTCGCCGTAGATTTAGTCGGAGACAGGGTCAAAGGTAATGACGTGCAACTCGATGGTTGATCTTCGGATATGATGCCTCTCACCTCTCATTACCAATCTTATCCTTCCTTGCCGAAGAAGGGGTGACATGACATAGAAGGTTTCACTGGTCATAAATCGCTACGACAGTCGGGCAGTACCGCAAGGGAATACCAGAGCGTACCGGGTTCAATTCCGGCCAAGGACTGTTAATTTGACAATACTCCCTAAAACCTTCGGGGAGTGTTTCTGTCGTTACCACAACAACTCAGTGTTTATTCGCACTATAACCGGGTCTAACCGTAATTCAGTATGATCCTGTTAAAGCCGCATCCACTAGAGGGCAGGATGGCTTAACAGGGTAAAGTACTGTTGCTACAACCCGCACTGCGCGATATCAATACGTTCACACAATATTAGGTTTCGTAAAAGATCGTTAAGGCTTCATATCCGGCCAATGATTTCCATTTGTGGGGATTGTTTCTGCCAGTACAAACTGGTCCGTCGGTCCGTAAAAGTACATAAATCTGCCTAATCGGCGCATCTATTGCTGGGAATTTTCACCACCCTCCTGCGATGGAGCTCACAGTGTACTAGCACCTAGCAAGGTTGTACCGTTTGTTTTAAAGAAGCATCCTGTTGTTGTTGTGGTAACGACAAAAACACTCCCCGAAGGTTTTAGGGAGTGTTGTCGAATTTACAGTCCTTGGCCGGATTTGACCCGGTACGCTCCCGTACTCCCTTGCGGTACTGTCCGACTGTCGTGGTAGCGATTTATGACCAGTGAAACCTTCTAGGTCATGTCACCCCTCCTTGCGTAAGGAAGGATAAGATGGGTAATGAGAGGTGGAGGCATCATATCCGAAAATAAACCATCGAGTTGCACCATTATCTTTGTGCATATTAGTCCCCTCTTACGACCGGTATGCCTACCTCGGGCATATTCTAAACCCCTAACCCGCAGTGGCGCACCCTCGGGCCGTTAAACTACTTTTCCAGCTAGCGCTCGGCGAATGCCGTCATCCAGGCACAAGCAAGACATGCCGCTGAAGAGGGACACAAGGGACACTGGCCCAACTTCGACCTTGATACTGCAATAGGCTAAACTACTTATCCAGACTGCACCCCAACGGATTAGTCGGATGTTGAGGGTGTCCCTTTTAATCAAACGGCGTGATATATGGGATCAAAACCCTTAAAAATTGCTTTACGCATTTGGTAACTATAAAGTACCAAGTTTTCTTTAGGAGACAACTGCTAAAACACCTCCAAAATTATCGGGAAAGGTATCAAAAGACACGTTTTGTCCTCGGTCACAATAATCCGGAACCGGATTTTCGAGTTTTTGTTTCAGTGAAGGGATATTTGCAATCAAAATTGAAAATTTTCTGTCATTTTCATGTGGTTGTTGTAATCACATATTAGAGTGTACCGAAAAGTGCAAAAAGTGTGTTCTGCGCAGAAATACTGTGGACCGCGTAGCCGGTGTTGGACCCGCTAAGGCTTTTTTTTTAAGCGCGGGCGAAGGCCGCCTACGCAGAAAGGTGTTCTGCACATAAATACCTTGGATCAAGCCCCCTATTTGGGATCGGACCTGGTTCATTTTTGGGTTTTTTTGCGAATAACTTTTCACTGAAACAAAAAATGGAAAGCCCGCTTTCGGATTGTTGATACGTGTTGTCAAAACGCGTTGTTTGATACATATCCCGATACTTTTAGACGTGTTTTAGTAGTTGTCTCCTAAAGAAAACAATTACCGAAATGAACACTTACCATGTAGTGGCACAAACACGATGCACCACACCCGATGCAACTGTTGCCAAAGTCAGGCATGTAATTATTTCTGGTATAAATTTCGCTTGGAAATCGTTACCAAAAACAACCATTTCTATATTGGATACAGCCGTTAATGCGAATACAAATAACCATGAACCCATAAAGCCTCCAGCAATTGTATTCATTTGCGTTTCCTGTATCCAACCAGAGTAGAAGCGCATCGTTCCAAATATGACCAAACTAAGTATGCAGGATATCACTGCCGACACGAGATTACTACTTTCACTTTTTGTTTCTGCACCTTCATTTAACAGAACGTGGGTAGGATAAAGTTTATGTAAATTACCCAATGTTTACTTCATTTAAAGTTTTATATATCTTACCCATTATTCCAGTTAAATGTAAAATTTGCAAAATCAGGAAAATGCCTACCTTGGCTGGATCTTATTAAAAGCCGACTTAGCATCCACACATAACAACAATAGCAGCTTTGTATTGTGGCAATTATTCTCAAACATGTACCATCCCTAATTCAAGAACACTCCCACCACTAGTTAAACACAACCGAGATAACGATGGCTACGCTTATGCATGCAAGCGTGTAACTAGGAAGAGGAAGAGAGATAGCGCGAGTGTTTGCGAATACGATGCAAAGAGGAGATGCCAATAAATAACACCGACCCTTCCAGAACACGAAAAGCGAACAACCAAGAAAGTTCTCGGTGCTTAGGCAAGTACCCTGTTGGACTATATAAGGCGGTGGCCAAGCAAGGCAGGTTGATCAGTTGATTTTCAAGCGTTGAACAGTGAACTACTGTGAAGTTACCAAACTCTTAAATTTTTATTGCGTGTATTACTAGTAAATAAAACTAGCTATTAGATACAATATCTGTGCGTGTGTTTATTTGACTTTATAGTGATCGAACCCAGGATTGATAATTAATGCATCATCGAATTCGTCACAGTATAATAACAGGGTGCACAGGATGAATAATTTCACTAATCACCCTTCCTTACCGGACAGCTGTTTGGTCAGTGACAGCTCAGCTGATACTCAGGTCCTAGGTAGTGAGGCATCATAATTGTGATAAGATTTCTATGGCGGTGGTGCATAATCTTATGAAAACATTTGTGTCCGTGTAAGTAATTTGCGTATGTGTGTCGCTCCACCTAAGACCTGAGTATCAGCAAGTTGTTTGTAGTAGACTTTTTAACAGCCAACCCTTATTTGCTTGGTAGCACAGACACATATAAATAAACGCACATAAATACACAAACAACTCCCATGCAACTGATCCGTATAGTTCCCGTGAAATCTTGATCGTGATCAGGATAGCTGATTGGAACGCTATATAAAAATATAAGGAAATTCCTCATGAGATATTAAAGCTTCTTTCGAAGGGCACTCTCAATATTGTTGCTTAGACAGTTTTTACACTACAAAATTGTTGAATTCAATGCTGCATTTACATTTACATTTGTCAAGTTGACTCGAAAACAATTGTGAAACAAAGAACGACTAGAGGTATGAAGAAAAACTTGAAACGGCTTGGAGGAACGGAGGTACTTGTCCACACAGCATTTGTATGAATAAGTTTTTAAAATATCGGCACTTGATTGAATTTTTATTGTTTTTGGGACTAAATATTGAGTTTTAATCAAATTTAACATGTGCCAAATCAAATATGATTCCTCTTGACAATTAAAAACGTATCATCATCTTGAAATCACTTTCCGTAATTAATTTTGAACAACTCTGGTGATAAAATTCGGAGTTACCATAAAATTGAAGAGGGGAAATGATCAACTACCTACACTTTAAAAGATAAAAAACTGACAATAATTTGTCTATCGAATTATATTTGATCACTTCTAGTGACTAAATACTTCTGAAATAAAATTGAATAAAATGGATAATAAAATATGTTCATCTTTGATAATCGAAAACTAACCCAATAAGCAAAATACATTTGCTAAAAGCTTACGATAAACTTACTTTAGCAAGCTCTGCGTTCGGAAAGCGGCTACTATAATCACGGTTGCCGTTTTGGCCGAAACGTACCATTTTTGGTACGCATTTTTTCGCCGGGTACGTTGGTACGCAACTTCCAAATTTGGTACGATTTTGCCATTTTTACTTCAACGCAACTCCGATGACACTGCTACAAATATCAAACCTGCATTTGAATGACTACCATGGCATAGTAAAGCAGTTAATAGCAAGGCGGCCATATTGGAAATTGCTTCTCTAAAACATCAGAACAACACAGCACATGTTAAAATGTAAACAAACCGATTGCAGGCAAGTTTGACATTTTATCGAAAGTTAAAATGAAAAAAATTTAATCAGCTGAGACGATATTACCTGTATAGGTATGCCATGATGACTACAAAAAATTATTTATGCGCCAAGCAGATACAATACGGCGGTTCGTTGAAAAAACTGACAGCTAAGTAGAATGTGTGTGTTTGTTTGCGTAACAACAGATTCGACGGATACGGCAAAGTAGATTTTGCTCTAAATTTTGACGTATGACGGATACTTCGACGGTAAAGTACTGTATCTGCTTGGCGCATTAGTCATAATGTTGTGTCTCTTTCACTCTCCTGCTTTACTTGCAGTAGAAGTGAAGTGGTACCACTTGCTTCAATTTATACGTAGGAGTCTTTCTCTGTCATACATCGCTTTGATATTTTAAGAAAAAGTTGTCACTATTTGTTTGTGATAAAAAATAGCACCAGCAAGTGGTGCTAATGAAGTTAAAATTATTATCATATTTGTCTTAGTTCTGAAGCGGAAAAATAAAGATGGATAGGTAAGTTTTATAATCGGGGGAATATTCGCAGCAAATGAGTAGAATTGTGGACAGTTTAATTAATTTATTTATTTTTACTCATTATAGGGTATATTTAGAAGAATAAAATGTTTTTAGTTTTTTTATGTTTATACATACACATATGTGTATTAACCCCCGTTTCTGTGTAAATTTATGTCAGCAGATGAACTGCTTAAAATTGTTTTAATAAATGTTATATTGTTTGATTAGAACATTTTTTTGGTATGTTTTTTTTTTGGTTTGATACGAATTTTGGTACGCAAAATCTTAGGCAAACGGCAACCGTGACTATAATCGTTTTACGTTTTATTCAACGTACAGCGAGTGTTTGTTATAAACTGATTGATAAAACTCCAATTTAAGTAACTACGGTGAAAGCAGGCTATTCGCCTAATGCTTTGACCTAGACCGGTGCTCCGAAGATTGCTGGCTCGAGTCCCGACAATTACCGCAAACTTTTTCTAGACAACTTTTCAGCCCTATTTTGTAGCCCAATTAATTTTAGTTCAGGAATGTGGGCGTCAGAGCTCGATCAAGAATTTCCCTAAATTTATAGAATTTTTATTGTTAAGGCTATTAAAACTTTTCTCCCATATAAAATTAAATTTTGTTCATGCGTTGTATGGACAAAATCACTCAACATCCTCGACGAAAAAAATCCGAAAGTTCAGGAAAATTTTGAACAAATTCTAACTTGCACATATTTAATTTGTCTAAAAAACTGCGTGTACTCAAACGTTTTCTAGAAACTTTTTTAAAAAAGTAGCAGCTTTGATGCCTAACTTTCCTGAACTTTAAGTAAACTTTCACCTACTACTATTGTGAACACAGCTGTGTATAAATATGCAATTTTAGTAAAATAACCTTGTTGGTTCTGCGCTTCAAAACATGATTTAATGATTTATATGGTTGACGCGAACGGCCAACAACACGAAATTACCGTTTGACGTCGGTGAATTCTTATGTCAAAATGCACATGTGAGAGGGAACGCGCAAAAACGATTCGCCTATTTTCTAAGCTTTTGACCATTGTTTACTCGTACTAGTTTGGCATCTTCTTTTGCGAATCGGAGTGGAAGGCAGTGGATGAATGTACTCCGAGAGAGTGTAATGAAGGAAATCCCGTTCAGAGTTGCTTTAAAGTAAAAACTACAACTAAAAACTGCAATTTAAACTGAAATTTACATTCTGCAGGAACTGATAAGGTGTTATAACTGCTTTATATTCAATAATTTGGGTGTTTTAAGTCTTCACGTTCAATATTGCAGCATTTAAATTTCATTGTGTTATTATTGCATACAATTCACCCGGTGTGGTTTGTGTGTGTGTGTAGATTCGGAGTAAGTTGCGCTACTAGTAAACATATACTATGCTTTTGACATAAGGTGTGGATGAGGAAGAAGAAGACGCTATGTCATTTGAAGCGACCATATAAATTATTTGATCATGCTTCAAAATCCAAATTGCAGTTGGCATCCACTGCAAGAAGGGACTGGATTGTCAACGCCACTTAACTTCTCAATCCCCAAACATTTTTACAAGCTTCTACTGCGGTTCCGCACACTCTTTTTTGTATTTATAAGGCATGTTTTTCATAAACTCACTCACTTAAGTTTTTTTAGTTTTTCCGAAACGTTGAAGAAATCACGGAAGTTTTAAAAAATTTATTTTCGAAAACTGCCGAACTGTACACTTTACTTTTCCAAAGCTATTATACAACTGTGAAAACACATTTAAACGTTTGTGAAATTTTGTAGTTACAAACTCGTTGAGAAAACATTGATTTCAACGTTTGGAAACTATATATATAGTCATATCTCGCAATTTAGAAATTCTTAGAAGTTTCCCCTCCATAACTTATGTACTATTTTTACGCCGGTTACCAGGTCGGCATTAATGTGTCTGCAGGAACTTGAACGAGGCAGTATCCGTAATTTCTGCGGCAGAGTGACATTCCGCAAGATAGAGGTTGATATTCCGGGCTCTCTGAAACCCTATAGTGCTTTCAGAGGCGGTACGTATAGAGTGAGAAATATGCTCCCACTGTTCGATTACATCTTTAGGTCGAAGATTCTACCCTGATGGTCGGAGTCGATATGGGACCTTCAAGGGTACGCAAGTCCCGAATAGTGGACCTATCTCTACTGTTGATCAGCACATAATCAATTTGCCTTCACGTTTCTTGATCAGGTTGCTGTATGGATATTAACAATATTTCGAGCAGTGGCCAAGTCGTGCAGACTGGATTTTTAGACTGTAGGACCAACACTCTTTTCGTGCCCACCTTGGCCTTAAAGTCGCCACGCACGATTTTGAGATCATGTTGGGGACAGCTACTGTTCCAGCTTATAAGAGAAAGCAATGAAAAAAGGGGTAAAAGTGAAACACATAAAAGCAAACGTCAGATTCAATAATTATAGGCTGCCGATGAAAAACATTGTGGCTCGTGTTTAGATTTTCTTTATTCTTTTGTAGATCAAATCCCGCGCAAGGCCCTGATACTATACTTCCAGTGAGTAAAAAGTTACTGATTAGAGCACAACTTAGTCTTAATCGGAAACGGCTGAGAGGATTTGGATGAAATTTCGTAAATTGATAGTGCATTATATTCTAAGAATTTCTCCCTAGGTGTTGCCACTCACGATGCTCTTGTGGGGTTGACAGTTATCTGATTTTTTTGTACTGCCCTTATGGGTATAAATAGGGTATCAAACAAAACGTGATTTACGTCGTATTTCAACAGAAAATATTTCTAGGTAGGGTTGCTACCTAGTCCCATTATATTTTTTTGGCATATCCGCTATTATCTCCAAACTACTTAACTCATTTGGATGAGATTTTTTAGTGTTGCCATCTATTCGAAATTTTTAAAAATTGAGGGAGATATGCTAATGTGGGTATCGAACAAACAGTATCTTACGTCTTATTTTAACAAAAATATGTCCAGGTAGGGTTACTACCTTGGGTTGCAACCTAATCTCATTATATTTCTTTCTTTTCATATCCGCTATTATTTCAAAAATGTTTTCACACATTTCTATGAAATTTTGTATGTAGGTTTACTGCTACAATCTAAGCTGTTTATATAAGACACTGAAGAGATTTTTACCGAGTTTCCATCTAACTTATATCACACAAAAATCAAATAACTTTCCATTATCTTGAAAACTAATGGAACGAAATAATTAATGCACACGGTTGGTATACTAAGAAGTTTAGCTATATATTTATAAACACGGCCAGAATGTCTGCACTGATGAGTATCTAAAACAGAATAAATTATAGGGCAACCTCGAAAAATGCCGAGCAAAACTAGTCGCCCAGGTACTTAAAAAATAATGCCAGTTAATTGTTATACATTTTATTTGAATTTGTTTCTTTGTTTTGATAGTTCCTTTTTTCATATTTACGTTATGTTTCAAGTTTATTTTTTTTTATGTTTTTTGAAATTTTTTTTTGCATATCGCTTTATAAGTATGTATCTACTTGCTTTTTGTTTTTTTTTTCTTTTGTACATACCAACTGTTGACTTTTGACTATTTTTAATTAACATTAACGTTCTAACTGTAAATATTTTATAGCTTTTTCTCATATGTATATTTGTGTACTTTTTAATTAATTTAGTAATTTTTTTTTTTCATTTTTATGTACATGTATCAAATTACTTTGAACAATGTACATAAAAGCAATAAGCAAATTATGCACCAAAAAAATATTCTCTCTAGCTCACTGGTGTAGACTTTAAAAAGTTAAAAAAAAAATCTAAGCCTTGTTTTCTAAAATTCTAAAATAGTGTATTAATACATGCAAAAAACATTTAACAATTTTCAAAATCACTTTGACATAATCTTTTGGGTTTAACCCGCTCCAGCGGTTAGGAAGTTTAAATATACTACCAAAGAATGTAAAACTATAAGAAGTTCCAACAGTGAATGCAAGTGAACGCTGTCAAATCGATGGTTGGTAATTCACCACTGTACCTGCGTGTGAAATGCTTGAATTCACTGTGTTTTAATTGAATATTTACACAAAAAATTATAGTTGGAGTTATAAAAACGTTTAATTGTGAATATTGAATCAAGAAAAACGCATTCCCCAGTGATGAATTGCCTACCAGCGAATTGATGGTTTACTGTTTCCCACTATTCGTTGCGTTGAACCTTTTTTGGGTTTTACGTTCTTTGATACTACTAAATTTGTGCTATTTTCTTTCCACAAAAGTATTTACTAAACACATGTTTCTTTTTTTGCGGTTACGAGACGTTACCCCCTATTTTGGTGGTTACAAAGTTTGACTGAAATTTTAGCCCGGAAAATACCAAAACGAAGGAAAAGTAACCGGTAAAAACAATGTTGTTACCACAGTAAATTACACACCCTTAAGTTGATGCTTTTTGTTTCCCATTATTTGCTGCGGTGAATATCCTCGGAAAAAATTTCGAAATCACGAGAAATAGTGTCCAAATTTCGTTTTAAGGCTGTGACAGACCATAACGAAGTGTTTGGAAGACATTCACCCCTATTCTGCATTTCGATTACGTTCCTGCTCTACCATCCGCCCGGTTCGAAAGTAGGTATTCTGCGTTATGATTGAATTAAAAGAAGAAGAGGAAGAGCTATAACTTTTTCGAAATCAGCTGTTTGCCTTGAAATATGTGAAACTGGAACATAATAAAGCAAATATACACAAAAAACTTAACTACGATCGAAGTGTAGAATAGGCAGAATTGTAAATTTCGAAGTTGAACTGAATGGAAACGGAACGCAGAATACCAAAGTTGCCAAACGGAGAAAATTTCGATCCAAAGCCCTGTGCCAATCGGTTGAAATATGTAAATTTTGACAGAGCGAAGGAAAATTCTGACATTTATCGCGGTGAATATGAACGTCAGAATTTACCCTATCTCATGGGGCTAGGTCAAATTTTGACAATTACGAATGTGTACACATATATGCATGCGGTAGTGCCAATCATATTATTTTGAATGAATTTCTATGCCAACACGTTATTAAACGGTAAAAAATAATTGAACACAAAAAATAAGATATATAATGGCAGAAAAATATGTCATTTTCAAATTTATTCACAGAATATTTGCTTTCGCACGTGCTTTTCTCAGATGTCAAAATTTACCATTTCATTTGGCACAGCAAAATAGAAAATATGTTTACACCATAGAAAATTTGTTCACATAATTTTTCCTCTGAGTAAAATGTTACCGATTAGCACACGGCCCAAGGCGAAATGCAGAATAGGGCTGATTAATCATGGTGAACATGAACGTCAGAATTTACTCTAGCTCAAGGGGCCAGGGCGTTGTTAAATGCTAAAATATAAATTAACGCAAAAAATACCAAATATAAAGCAAGAAAAAATACGTAAATATTTACATTTGGCACAACAAAATAGAAAATGCGCTTACATCATAGAACATTTCTTCATCTCATTTATCCTCTGGGTACAATGTTTCGTGGTGAGTTGGACAATTTTACAAAGGTCTGACTATTTAACTGTCAATATTTAAAATGTGCCAGAAAAGGTAGAGACAATAAAAATATCCAACGCGACACATAGAGGGAAACAGTAAAGAATAAAGGCAAATTGTTTTAATTCGACAGTATTAATGCTAATAATATTTTTATTTTTATGCGAAATTCACAATGTTTAGTAAATCTGGCATGCTAGTGCCAAAGGTAAAAAATTTAGAGTAATACTTTACATCCAACGTCAACTGTAAAAACTGCACTAGAAATGTCGATATTGGTACCCAAAGACGAGTTTCCTAGGTTCGATCCCAAAGAGGTGCCTGTTCCATAGTATTTATGGGCAGAATACCTTTCTGCGCTTCAAAAAAATAACCCTTAGGCGGTCCAACACTGGCACGCGATCCCCAGTATTTCTGCGCGGAACACACTTTTGCACCCTATATCTTTGTCTACAACAACCACATGAAAATTACAGAAAATTGTTAAATTTGCTTGCAAATATCTTGCAAACTACTAAAAATACTGGGTTTTCCCCAAGGGTTCCTGGGACCGAAACGCGTCTTGAGAAAGTCTGGCATGTACTGCAAGGGAGAATCGGAGCGTACCAGGTTCATGTACGGAAAAGGACTGCCATTTCGGCAACACTCCCCAAAATCTTCTGGGAGTGTTTTCGTCACTACCACAAGAACAAAACCAGGACAAATTTCTGCAACGAAAATAATGACGGCCTGTAACTAAAGTGCAAACAAAGTTATTTTATGAAAGGAATACTTCAGCTCATTGCTAAATACCACGGGAGATGTTGAACCCGATACCATAACCCCTGACAATGGAAAAGCCGTAGTACTATTACACTACGCTAAAGTGAGAGTGGCAATATTCTATGTTATTCAATGCTCTTTGACACTACTGAACTTGATTAAGTGCATAAGACGTTTTTTCTTTAACATTTCTGCTCCTAATTTAACAAAAAGTCGTTAGGTTTCTTTAGAACCAAACCCAGTTTTAGCGCACCACTCTGTGACCATTGACAACATATTTAGTGTGAATACATCTTCAAGGGGCTTGTTGAATAATAATAATAAATAATAGTACAATTATGTGTTTGTAATTTTATTATTACTCTTTTGTTTTTAATTAGTTACATCCCAATTCAAACTGATTTTTTTAATACAATTCTAATGAGTTCGCAACTTAATTATATTTAAAAAATTAAATTCTCATATGTTGCAAAATAAAATTTACTAGTGACAAAAAAAATATTAATTAATAAAACTTGTTCGTTTTGCTTTGTTGTAGTAAGTTGAAAATAAGGAGATTCTATATAAATTCAAGTCGGCATAGTAAAAAATAAACTAAATTCTCCTTAAAAAAAAGATAATACATTGTTGAATAAACATTTAAAATGCAATTAATTACACTAACAAATCAGTAATACATATTGATAGGTTTTGTGCGTTCGATTTTTGTTTTGTTTTGTTTGTTTTAGTTTTTCATATACATATATTTTTATACTCATTTTGACTAGACTGGCGAATTACACTTCACATTCGATTTTGTTAAAGATGTGAAAAATACACACAATAACAATAATTAGCACATCAGTTAAAAAAATAATAATAATAACATGTAATAGAATACTACAAAATGAAATTAGAAATATAGTTTCGTTGCTTTCTAAAATTCTATAACATATAACTTTTTATATAAAACAACAACTTAATTTAACTATAATTTTGCTTTTGGGCGCACAAACAATGTTAAAAGTTCGAGTTATAAAATTATGTTTTATCATAATTATAACTAAAATCAGTAGATTATTTAAGAGATTTGAGAGGAGTTCCATTTTCGGGTTCAAAAACACTAAAAATAAGGCGGGATTATTCTCGCTTGCTGAAGTTACATGCTTTATGTGCATACATATGTGTGTAGTACATTGTTTACCCGTACTAGTTTGGCATCTTCTTTTGCGAATCGGAGTGGAAGGCAGTGGATGAATGTACTCCGAGAGAGTGTAATGAAGGAAATCCCGTTCAGAGTTGCTTTAAAGTAAAAACTACAACTAAAAACTGCAAATTAAACTGAAATTTACATTCTGCAGGAACTGATAAGGTGTTATAACTGCTTTATATTCAATAATTTGGGTGTTTTAAGTCTTCACGTTCAATATTGCAGCATTTAAATTTCATTGTTTTATTATTGCATACAATTCACCCTGTGTGGTTTGTGTGTGTGTGTAGATTCGGAGTAAGTTGCGCTACTAGTATACATATACTATGGTGTAGTATCAACTATGGTTCAAGTAAATAAGCTTGATTTGACTTGAAATTTGTATATTTAGTAAAGAAGCATAATAGTAGTTACTGCTGATTTTCATTAGGTAAAATTCTTTCAATATAATTTGGCCTAATAAAAATCAGCCTTTATCTAAATTACTGAATTAGGTTTGTTTTTTGGGTAACTACAGGTCCAATGCAGTAACCGCAGACTATTTCCGACTAGTACGGGGTCACAACTTACAAATATATACATGGTGCTCAAATTTTGAATGTAACATTTTTTAGGTTAATCAAAGCTTCTAATTTTTTAGGATTGATTATTTGACTCTGATTATTCAAATTCGGATTGCTATTTACTAAAAAAAGTTATACAAATCTAAGCCACGTTGTTCATTTCTTTCGAAATAAAGTAAATGCATGAATATTGAACGAACCGTTCTGCTAATAAAATTCAGAGTGGTGAGTTTGCTTAGGACGAAAATGGCTAAACATTTAAATATACTGCTAATCTGTCTGTGATAACTCTGTTTTCTAAATAATTGAATTCACTAAGTTATAAATTATCAAAATGTGATTAACCGGTTAACTAATCGATAAATGATTAATTAATTAAACAAATTAAGGTTAGTTGGCATATTCAATAATAAAATTCATTTTTCTCTTAGCATATACAGAAGTTGTGGAAACTAAACCTCAAAGTTTTCAAAACCAGAAATTTTTTTGATAAAAACTAACTAAAGTGTTAGCTATATATAGTTGTGATCCCGTACGAGTCACAATCACTAAGAAATAGTCAGAGGCTACAGGAGATCGATCTAGTACTCGGTTCTCTGACTAATAAGAGCACAAAAAATATAGTAAATAAGGTTATCTCTTAGACCGAAGCATTTTTGCTGACTGCTTCTGGTAAAACTGTCAAACGATCGCCTGTTGCGCTTTTAACAAAAGAAAAAATTAAACAAAATAAAATTAAAACTCGATTTACATGTTTGAAAATAATAAAATACATGAAAATAAAGTCTCCCGGACGTTTAAAAATATCAGTTGTAAAATTTTTTACTAGAAACCAATCCCGTAATTTTGACTACTCTCTAGCTCTAAGGTATCAGAAATAAATACGCACAACCCCACTAGTAAGATCCTACAACGTCCACTGACCAGTGTTTTTAATATTGCATAATTTTAGGCGCATCCTATTGCATATAGTTCCGTTCGTTAATAATAAAGCGTCAAACAGTTTGGCAAAGTGTCTGCAATTATTTTAATGTATATAAAATAACTTATGGAAATTTTTAATAAAAATAAAATTATGTAAATCAACTATAACAAAATACTTCTGTTGTTTTAAAGCTTCTATAGTTATTTGAATATTGGAATTTAATCCTATTTGCTTAGTTATAGACACCTTTTGAAGTTTTTTTTGTTCAATGTTAATATTTGAAAGCAATTTTATAACATTTATACACGTGCTAGGTATCAATTTCGCTTTCGACCTTGGCGGTTTTGCATGATTTGTTACACGGGTTCGAGACACCTCAGCTGGGTTGTGTCGATTTTTTCAGCACACTCAAATTGTGCAACTTCGGCTGTTGGCTTTAAATTTAAACTAGTTTTTTTTTTTTTAATTAAAGTTTCACCTTAATAAATATTTGTATCAACTGCTTTCGAAATGGCACAATTCAAACCCTATAGAAATGTATTTCAATAAAAATAAATACTAAACAAATAAGCGTTATTTTTTTAAATGGTCATCTACCAATCAAATCTCTTTTAAGTTCTTTCAATATTTATTTTTACAAAAATAGTTCTAATATAAAATAACAGCTTAAAAAAGAAATTAATGAAATTTCTTCGTTCGCTTGGCAATTGAGTCGAATTATATCGAACTTTTATGTAAGCAAGAAACTATAATTTACCAACAAAAAGCATAAAGCTGATAGTAATTAGAGCTGGAAAGGTAATCGATGGCAATAACGATAGTATCGACAGGGCTTCTTTTGTGAGGCACTATCGATGTTTTATAACGATAGCAAAGTATCTAACCATGCAAATTTGGATTTGTTTATAAAATGAATGTTATATTGATCTAGTTCTAGTGGTTAACTAATTATTGGCATTACTGTTATTTCTGAATACTGAGTTTATTTTTCTGATAAGGGCGCCGTTCAATAATATTTTAACAGTTTTAAATTATCTAAGGTGGTAACATTGCAATGTTTATGTTTACTTATGGTTTACTTAAAAAGAATGAAGATAATACAAATTCTGAAACATAACTTACTCAACCAAAAAACGTAGAACATAAAGAAGGCTTAACGCGACGAAAACTGAAAAACATTAAAAAATAATTTCACCAATGGAGAAATTTGATTTTAAACGGTTTTGATAGCGGTCATTCACACTCGCTGTTGGACCTTCTTATTGTTTTACTTTCTTTGACTAAGCTGCATTTATTTTTTTAGTTCCAACCAAAGCCGTAATTCTCTAACCACTGAAAGGCCAAAAACTAAAAATTCACTCAGAGCAAGAAGTTACGGAATTGATTTGTAGTGAAAAATTCAACTTCTGTCCTCTACAACATAAATGTCAAAGTTTATAACCAAAAATAAAAAAGGAAAATGTACGTGACGTTTCAAATAAAATGTTAGGCAGATATTTTTTAAAATCCCTTAAAATCATATCAATGTACTTTTTTATTCCCCAATACTCAAATACGAAATTAAGCTTTTTTTGTTTACTATTGTTCGTAAAATACATTTTCATTGCCACATAAGATAACTTGCGTAATTCTCGAGTCAAGTAACCCACTAGTAGAAAAACTATGCAAATTCAATTCACATTATAATATCATTAGAGACGATATTAAAAATCGAATATCGAACTGTGATTTTCTTGATTTGAGAATTATGTCCCATTTTGATGGAGGACAGTGTTACTCGAGATAATCGATGTCTAACTTCAGTGTTTGTTGGGATACAACGATTTTATGGAGAATTGTTCAGACAATTTTGTCAGTACTATCGTTCTTTTTTTAACATATCGATAGTTTTCCAGCTCTAGTAGCAATGCCAATTTTACTGAATTACTAATAGTAAGTAAATGTGTAATGGAAAGATTTTTTTTACAAACATTTTGCTTGTATGAAGATTTAGGCGCTCATTTGTAATGCGGCCAACAAATTAAAAAAATATATATTTAACAAATTAATACAACTTGATTTTTGTTGTAATTATTGTTGTAATTGGTGGTTATTATTGGTTTTCTTAAAGTTTTTTTTTTCTTTTTGTTGCGTTTTATAGTTTAGTTAATATATATTTCTTTTTTTTTCTTATTAAAATTTTTTCAATTTTCTTAAGTTTTTTGTTTTTTTTTTCTTTGTTAGAGATTTATATCTTTGTAGCTAACGAATACTACAAATAGATTTTTCACGCTACAACAATTGAAGCCTTTTTATGCATATTTTATGTATGTATATGCAAATATGTTTGTATACATAAATATGTACATATGTAAGTAACTACTACTTCAATTTCGTGAACTTTTATTAACTCCAGCGCGTGCAGCTGCACTTGAAAACAGCTTGCAAGGAAACGGCACATACGCTTGCGCGCACCTCACACATCACAACTCTACATGCTAATATCTTTTCTATATGTTGCGTTTAGCACATTTGAAATGCTCAAGAAAAAGGAGCTTAATTTAAACTTTTGCTGTTTAAACTTAGTTGAGTGGGTTAAACACTTCTTAACTCCGCTATAAGCTTTAAACTCATGCTGAAAAAACAGCGCCTAACAGATTTCAAATCAGTGCGCTTTTAAGTGAATGCGTGTGTGTGTGCTTTGTGAGTGCACCATCTACTTACAAAAACAAAAATAGGACAACAGAACAAACATAAGCAATTATAGTTTTTGTTGTTGCTGCTTTTTTGGCTTTTGCAAATGTTTTGATTCGTTTCTTTAATTTTGTTAAGGTTGCTTTTTTCTTTTTGTTTGCTTTTTGTTTTTTTTTTTTCGGTTCAAAGAAGTTTTAACCCTTTCGGTGCCTGCGCATACCTACACACAAACAAAAACTACTTAAAATACTTTACGTTCAGGTCCAAATTTCGGGTTAACAAATGAGAATCCAGCAAATTCATCTTGATTAATACAGCGTATAACATCGTTGGGAACGGGTGTGAGTACTGGTTCCTCTTTCGTGAACTCTGTATCGAAATTAGTGGCATCGCGTGGATTTTTCTAAAATAAAAAATAATTTAAATTAGGATGAGTGATTTGCAATTCAAATTGTATATTAAACTGTGTCAAAAAAAGTGGTGAAAAAAGTACTGTTAAAGTTTCAGAACTCAGTATTCACTTTCAACTTCCTACAAAACTGTATTCAGCTAAATTTTTGTACTTCAATGGTCTCACAGGTTTAAAGCAAAAATAAGATCATTCATAAAAAATATGAACTAGGAAAGATAGACATCAAAAATTAATATAAAGGTCTTTAGCCTTTACAGTATTTTTCGTAATTTTTTGGCCCAGTCTATTGTACATATTAACTTACCATTTTTGGTCGAAAAGGTGGTTTAATATTACGCTTTTCCAGCTCATCCCAATCTAATTTACCAAAAAATGGATGTCTTCGTATCTCGTTTTCATCACCGGAGCACCCCAAACGTGTTTCGGGATTTTTTGTTAGGAACCCTGTGAACATAAAAAGTGGTTAATATGTATGTGCATAGACATATGTAAGTTTGCTCCTTGCTTTAAGAATATATATGCGATGTTACGGAGCGCTGAGTCTGATTCGGTGCCGACGGACCGGAGTAAGCGCAATAACGGAAGTTGATCACTAAAGTAATATTATTGGTCAAACCCATGGCATAGTAAAACAGGTAATAGCACGGCAGCCATGTTCAAAATCACTCCTCTAAAACGTCAAAACAGCACAGTACATGTTCAAATGTAAACAACCCGATTGAAAGCAAGTTTGACAGTTTAGAGAAAATTAAAATGAAAATAATCGAATCCGCTGTTGAGTTTATATTACCTGTATTGGTATGCCATGGTCAAACCGTAATAAAGTCCAATCTAAGGTGAAAATTTTTTTTACAGCTGTGAGGTGAAAAAATTTTACATTATCAAAAATTCATGACTATAAGGCCCACTTGCCTTAGTCAAATGAGGGGTTAATTAAACTTATACGTTTTTGACAATTTTTCAAGAATAATAACTTTTATGTAAATTTTTATTGTTAATATTTTTTAAATAATTTGGTATTGATTATTAAAAGTTTTAGATCGAATAAGAAGGAAAATTTAGACACAACCACCAAAGCTTTTTTTCTAGACCCATTTCAGAAGCTGCTAGACTAGTACATCAGATAAATTTTACACGGTCTGTTAACCATTGGGCTATCAGAACGGCTATACTGTATAAAAAAAAAATTTTAAAACGCCGATTCCGATTTCGTTTTCGATAAGCTCCCTTCCGTAACATTACTAGTTCAAATGTACATAGGCATTTACCTTTCAATATGGACACAGCTTCTCTAGACAGCCAAACTGGATATAATACATCGTCATGCATTATCGAATCGAATAGTTCATCCTCGTTGTCAGCCTCAAATGGCGGTTGGCCGGCCATCATTTCATACATAAGAACACCTAACGCCCACCAATCGACAGATGCACCATATTCTTGCTCTTTCAATATCTCGGGCGCAATGTAATCAGGAGTGCCACAAAATGTTGTAGTTAAAACACCATTTATAATACCCTCCTATGAAGAAAATACACCCATCACGACAACAAAAAGGAAGTAATTAGTAAGAGTTAATGACTTAAAAATTATATAAAATACATGAGAGCATGTAAGTATAGGTCCAACCGAATATGTATCAAAAAAAACTGTATTACATGTTCTGCTGTTCTAAATCCTTTTCAAAACCTTTTCACGCAAAAGTTGGCGTGGATGCTAATTTTCAATAAATGTAATCTCTACAACCTTGGCATGTATTTTTATCAAGTTTTGTCATTCTATCCTAAACGTTTCTGAGGTTAATGGCGAAGCAAATTATAAAATGGGTTTGTCCATGTGTGACGCTGCCGTGGCTATTTTCCAAAATTTACCAATTAGATGCATCCGTCAATGAATTATCTCTTCTGTTTTATCCATACTGTATATATAAATTAAAACCCAAATCTTCGTAAGAGCAAAACAGCGAATGTACTGGACCGATTTTTCAAATACAAATTTTAAGGCCACAAATTTAAGGTCGCTAATAACAAATATGTTTTATTGAAGTGTTAAGTTCATCAAAAATTATATGCACTGCTACTGCCCTTGCCATTCCAGCGTTTGTGAGAGCGATATACTAAAAGATACTAAACTTCGTCTACCTCGTTCCAAAATCGGCTGGCCTAATACTTTGACTATTCCCAACGTCTGCCGGCATTGTACTCATGTAATGCTGGTCAGTGACTTAAAAATCTTAAAAGGCTCTTTGCATTGGTGACATTCGCTAGCGTAGTGCCCTCGGCCGCCGTGGTGTGGAGGTTGTGTTGCCGGCCTACCACACCGAAGGTCCATGGTTCGAGCCCTGGTACAGGTAACATCAAAAAGTGATTTGAAAAAGTTTTTCAAAACGGGGTCGCCCCTCGGCAGTGGTTTGGCAAACTCTCCGAGTGTATTTCTGCCATGACAGGCTTCTCAGCAAAAATCGTCTCCTTTGTAGATGCCGTTCGGAGTCGGCAAAAAACTGTAGGTCCCACCAATTTGTAGGGAAAATTCAAATCGGCACACCACAAATTGGAAGAGAAGCTTGGCGCAAAAATCTCTTAGGAGGTTTATGATGATATACCTGTTGTATATCGCGCCATAAAGAGAAAAAGAGAGAGTGCCCTCGACATGGATGAATAATGGTATTACATCTCCGTTACAATTTTCAAGACTAGCGTGGCTGTTGACTTAGTCGCTGACAGTGTCAAGTTTTGGGAAAGAAAACAGGCGGTATATACAGGGTGGCGCAAAAGTAATCCTCCATCAGAAAATGCTATAAATTTTGCTATTGGCCCCTAAAGTCAGTTCTGTTTTGACATTTGTGTAGTAAACACATGCGAAATACACGTTAATAAACAATGTTACGCTACACTGCTCCAGAACGCGGAATATTGCTGACTATCTATTTGACCAATAATCGGTCGGTGAAAAACGGTTACTGCGCAAAAGTAATCCTCCTATCAGAAAATGCTATAAATTTTGCGATTGGCCCCTAAGGCAGTTCTGTTTTGACATTTGTGTAGTAAACACATGCGAAATACACGTTAATAAACAATGTTACGCTGCACTGCTCCAGAACGCGGAATATTGCTGACTATTTATTTGACCAATAATCGGTCGGGGCCAAACGGTTACTGTGAATGGTGAGCGCTACAGAGCAATGATCAACGAGTTCTTTTTGCCGCAACTTGATGAATTGGGATTGGAAAACATGTGGTTCCAACAAGACGGTGCAACAGCACACACTGCACGTGCCACAACCGATATGCTGAACATCGGAAGCTTACTTTTGCGCCACCTTGTATTACGTCCCCTCCCCTGCTCTTGTGACATAAACAAAGAACTTTCCAGATGTTTAGATGTAATGAATACAAATTATTATTTCACTTACCTTGCACATTCCAAAATCGGCCAATTTGCAGTGCCCCTCCTGATCCAAAAGTATGTTATCCAATTTTAAATCTCGATATATAACGCCATGGGAGTGTAAAAATTGCAGTGCCAATGTGACCTCAGCAGCATAAAATGCAGCGCGTGCAGCATCAAAGCGACGTGCTTTTTGTATTTGAAACATCAAATCGCCACCGTTCACATACTCCATAACAAAGAATAAACGATCCTGTTTAAGATAAAAAATTATTATATGTCTTATAATCTTTACATACATATACATATGTATATGTAACAAAACTCTAAGGACAAGTTTCTCAATGTCCGGTTAACGCTAATCGGCAGTTTAGTTGCCAGAAGTTCCTCGGTTATCTGTCAAACAAAGTGACAGTTACCGTAAACCTGATATTGAGAAACGCCCCTAAGAATTCGATGTATATACATTTTAGATAGGTATCAAAGAAATATGCATAGATAGGTTCTATATCACAGTAATAGAAGCCAAAACAACAGCTTTTAGAATTTTTTTCTGTCTATCTGTATATGGGTAAAAACAATAAGCTCAAATGTTTTTTTATACACACAGTGAAATTTTAATAGACTGATGTCGTTAAAAATGCCCAATTCTTGTTTTTTCGATTATCAATCCTGGGTTCGATCACTATAAAGTCAAATAAACACACGCTCTAATACTGTTTATAAATTATTGTTGTTGTTATTATTTACTGGTAAAAAACGCAATACAAATTCACAAGATAGGTAACTTCACAGTAAGTTCACTGTACAACACTTGAAAATAAACTGATCATCTTGCTTTGCTTGGTTACTGCCTTTTATAGTCCGACGAGAAGACGTTTCTAGGTTTCTCCCTCTTCGTGTTTTCGAAGGGTCGGTGTTATGTATCGACTCTCCTCCCTGCCTCGTATTCGTAAACACTCTAGTGTAGCCATCGTTATCTCTGTTGTATTACTAGTGGTGCGAGTTTTATTGAGTTAAGAATGGTAGATGCTTGAAAATATTCGCCACAATTTCAAAATATACAATTTTTTCACAGAGGTATTGCTTGAGCTTTATATTGACAGACTTGTATAGGACATATATTTCTGCTACTGCTGTATATTATATTTTTTTGGGCTACTTTTCGAAACCTTGCACAACCGCGGGCATATATTGGTTTACTACATAGGCTCGAAAAATGCCCTTTGGGGAGATCATTTCGAAAAAAATTTAAAGCATCTTCTTTTAGAAACATGCCACGAGTTTTTTGACATTTTCATGTAAGATGCTACCTCCTCGGAACTTTAACCTATTGTAATTTAAATCTTGGCGCACCCGCCAGCTGTCATAGTAGACTCCAATATACTACATAGCTAAATAAGGATGCCTTTGGAATGCCTCCCCCCATTGTGGGAAAACTTTTAATAACTGATGTTATTTTAACAGCAAAACACTATCGAAACTTTAAGGAGACTTGATATGTCCTCGCCTTGATATGGCCTCGACGTAAGATGAGAGACATAGAGATTAATCGTAATAAAGGAGATATTGGAAAGTAGAGCGAACCGGAGAGAAAGGTATAGATTGAGAGTGTAATAGAGATTGATATAAGGTGTGATGGAAAGAGAGAGTAAAATTAGGAGGGGGAAAGGGGAAAAAACAAAGTGGAAGTTAAAGAGTGGCAATGGGAAATAGAGTGGTAAAAAAGACAGGGCGGGAGAGAGTGAGACATAAGAACATGAGAGAGATAGAAGGAAGTTGATGTCGAGGGCGATACTGATAAATATAGGAAGAGAAATATGTAGTGCCGGAAAGAGAGCTGGGATTTTGGGAACGGAGATATAGAGCGAAATGGAGAAAGAAACAGAAGAAAGAGATCGTTCAGATTTAAAAGCGCATACACCTATTTATTTAGGCTGATCTTTAAGAAAACTTATAGAAGCCCCAAAATATATGCAGCTGCATAACAGTACTCAGCAGCTAATCATTTATTCCGAACCATTATATAGCTAGGCTATACCTACTATTTGGCTATTTCAATATTCAAATATACAGGTCGACCAAAAAACCAATTTGCACCTCCAAGTACGGCATCATACGTACCTTTGTCTGAAAACAGGAATGTAATGCTGTCAAAAATGGGTGGTTAGCAGCCAAGGCCAATATACGTTTTTCGGTCATTGTACAATCAACATCATCATCCTGTATAATAGCATCCTTTTTTAAAACTTTAATAGCATAAACCTCTTCGGTATCCTTCTTTTCGGCCAACATCACTTTACCAAATGAACCTTTGCCCAATACTTTGATAAAATTAAAATCTGCTAATGAAGTTTTGCCTGGACGCGATTCAAAGTATTGACTTGCGACTGCACCAAGGCCAGTCATTGCGGTTGAAGTACTTGTGGCAGAACGTTCCGACATCATCGAACTGCGTGTTGAAGTGCTACTCTCGGTACCCAAATCACTGCGATCGCTTAGACTATAACTGTCATCGCCACCCGGTTGATTCAAATACTATATAAGGAAATGATAGAAAATGAGACGAAGATAAATAAAAACAAATTTTAAGCCTGTACTTAGATCACACATGGGCCGTTTCCATTACCATTAAGTATCCATTTACGCCCTAATTCTTGTGTGGTAACAACATTCGCTTGACCGGCAAATAAACAATTTGGGAACTTTTACACCATTTGGTAACCTGCCGGCTTATGTTGCAGTTCAATTTCGTAACCCCCAAAATAGGTGGTAACGTGGCGTAGCCGTGAAAAATTACACGGGTTTTTTAAATATTTTTGTGGACAGAAAATACCACAAATTTTGTACACATACTAGTTCATAAGAATTAATAAACAATATAAGCACTTTTTTACACGAAGTTTCGTTCCCGTTTGCATTTTATTCTCTACTAGCTGACCCGCCGAACTTTGTTCCGCCTTAGGCCCGGTTTTTCAGTACAAGTTTAACTCAATTTGTCAGTTAAACTAAGCTTAAACTTGTTGCGCAGTTTTTCAGTCAACTTTAAACGAAGTTTAAACGTAGTTTAAGCGGTCAATTCGGCAGGGTTAAACTCTAGTTAACCTGTCAGCTGTTTTGCATATTTGATGGTTTTGGTCGTGAAACAATAAGCTGAACGCAATTAAGAAAGGACGATATTTTTATATTTAATTAAATACTGGATATATCATCTGACGAAAGTGATTATAGTGATGCAGAAATTGGCGAAATGCTAACTATTACAATACTGAGGAGAAGCAATGGCGTTGAATATGTATACAAATACTATCTGTTGCCGTATCTAGATAAAGAAAAAACCAATGTTGCCCTATAAAAAGCAAATATTAAAAGCGGCCTTAAACTCACACTGAAAAACCGCTCTGCAGTTTAACTGGAGTTTAAATTTATGCCGAGTTTAAGCAAACTTAGTTTAAACTGAGCTTAACCAAGGACTGAAAAACCGGGCCTTAAAAGCACAAATCTTACAGTCACCCTGGGTCCACATTTAGGTCAATAAATTGGGACCCGGGTAAAATATCGAGGTGAAAGATATCTTAAATTTTAGGAGAGACGTCTAGAGAATGATTATTGAAAGTTTCATTCATTTCTATGCAGTCGTTTTTGTGTGACGCGGGCGTTATGGTAAAAAAACACATTTTTGGTCACATTTTTCCCACATTTTGGTCAATAACTCGGGAACTGGATGAGATATCCAAATGAAAGTTGTCCTAAATTTTAAGTTAGACGTTAAGTGATAGAATGGTGAAAGTTTCATGCAATTCTATTCAGTAGTTTTTGGGTGATACGCGCACAATCATACAGACGGACAGACAGACAGACAGACAGACAAAAATTCTAAAAATTGTAGATTTGGGTTCCGCTGGTCCAATAACGACCTCTCCTATCAGTTTTTCTTAAATATCTTCAATGTACAGGCATCGACCTGTTACAATTTTATTATATGTAAAGATTGTGCATTGTTTGTTTTTGACAGCGTTCCCATGTACGCTAAAATCGCGGTTACATAAACTCCATTGCCAACGGTTACGAGTTTCGGTTAGATAATCTTCCAGGTACAAAGTTACCGGTTACGCACAGAATTGACCCGTAAAAATAAAAGTTCCACTCAAAAATCAAATGTTAGTGGTAGTGGAAGTAGAATTTCACTGCAAATAAATCTTGAGTCGTTAGTGAAAACTTTACTGCACTCAAATTTTAATGCAAAGTGCCCATGTATGATATAGATGTATGAAATTGTAAGTAGTTGATTTGGGATGCTTACTTTTGAACGCCTCGGCTGTGCCTGCTTGTCCGGCGAAATGCCTAACGAACTGAGGATTTCAGCCATTTCCTTTGTATTGATGCCGCACGTATTGGCCACATTCTTTTGGCAGCGTTTATGCACATTCATATTACATTGTGTACATTGTAATCCTTGCTTAATTAGACCATACAATAATGAACCGCAATGATCGCAAAATGTAAAACGTTTATAATTATGAACAAAAAAGCGATGCGGCACATTTACATTGAACCTTTGACCGGCTGGTGCCATTTCCATGGTATGTTGCTATGTGTTAAAGAATAAAATTTATTAGATAGTTAAATAATTTATTCACAATAATATCACATATTATGTGCTACAGATGGGTAGAGTCCGACCGAACATTCGGTCTCGGCGTCGACGAGGCGGATTAGCTTTTTTGTACTAATTTTGTAGGGTTGGACCAAAGCAATTTTGCTAACAGCTCAGTTGTGCAGTTAAAAAGGTGATTTTCTTCACAACTTAAAATTGATTTATTAACTTAAAATAAATCATCTTTAACGGATGAAAATATAATTCGACGACGTGGGTCACATAACTTAAAACTTCTCCTTTAGAAGATTGAAACAAGGTGCGAAAGTCGTGATATCCGCAGATCAACCCACAAGTTGCATGTTATTATCATTATTATTGTAGGAGTACTTTGACTTTGTGGCCACATTTCATGGAATGGCAAAAGACCCTTTGTAGCACCTGGCTGGACTTAATCGGCTGGTTTTTCAACTAATTCTTCGGTACGGTATTGGGTTACACAAAAATCGAACTTCGGTCGGACTCTAGAAATTAATAATATTAAATTTTACCTCTTCGCGCATGCCTGGACATTTGGTGACCACGGAGCTATGGCATCTCTTATGTACAACACAGGTGCACACTAGAATTGGGAATGCAACAATAAAATATGTAAATCAAATGATCAAAACACTTGTAAAATATGTATTAAGGTGGATGTTGTTTTTCGTAGTGGGAAAGTAAAGTACAATATTAAACATATATTAAGTGCGATAATCTGTGTTTAGTGCTGTAAATTTAAGCCATATTTTTACATGCATGGAGCACATACAGAAATAAAGGAACACAGATATTTATATATAATATGTATTACATTAGGGATGTTACGAGGCTTTGAATCCAATGTCGACTTAAATCCAAATTATAATGAAACTCTTGACGCAACACACATATTTTTCTAATTTTTTTATTTATTTCAATCCACTAATATTAAAATTTTGCTGACTATGATTATTTAAAGTGCTTCAAACTCCTTAATCTTAATTGCTTTAGGGTCCTTTCATACCCCGACTTCTACTCTCGGTTTCGATTTCGGTTTCGATAAGTCAAGCTAGAAAGATTCGGTTCCTATTTCAGTTTCGGTAAGCTCACTTCCGCACCATCCCTATATTCTTCTTCTTTAAATGGTCATAGGCGGCCGCCGTGGTGTGAAGGTAGTGTTGCCGGCCTACCACACCGAAGGTCCATGGTTCGAGCCCTGGTACAGATAACATCAAAAGTGATTTGAAAAAAGTTTTTCAAAACGGGGTCGCCCCTCGGCAGTGGTTTGGCAAACTCTCCGAGTGTATTTCTGCCATGACAGGCTTCTCAGCAAAAATTCGTCTCCTTTGTGGATGCCGTTCGGAGTCGGCAAAAAACTGTAGGTCCCACCAATTTGTAGGGAAAATTCAAATCGGCACACCACAAATTGGAAGAGAAGCTTGGCGCAAAAATCTCTTAGGAGGTTTATGATGATATACCTGTTGTATATCGCGCCATAGAGATAGAGATAGATAAATGGTCATCTAACCGCCTGGGCGATTTTGACTGTCCAACATAGCTCGCCAATTGGAAACACCGCGGGATCGCAAATCGGTCTCCACTTGGTCCTTCCATCGGAGTGGTGGTCTCCCTCTTCCTCTGCTTCCACCGGCGGGTGCCGATAAGAATACATCCCCTTATTATATATCTTTAATATACATCAAAATGTGTGCACGTTTGAAACAGATTTTTGCCATAAAACACTTCTATTAAGCTTATTAGACTGAATACACTGTGTAACAAATACAGTTTATGTATTTTACAAAAAGATGATATGATTTGGCCCATGGACAGAAAGCGTCAATGCCAAATTTTATTACAATATCTTGTGATAGGGAATCTAATCGTTCTTCAAAACAAAAATAAAATTTTAATGTGGGAAAACAGTTCTTTATTGCCCATAACTGGATGGAATGTTCACCAGGTGATGGGAGTCTTGAATTCGGGACTCAATGTATTTGGTTAATATGAGTTATAAGGCTGTCTTAATATAAAAGAATATTTTCACAGCTTATACTCTTAATAATATGTCTTTAATTCGAATTAATATGGAAACTCGAACTATTTTCGGAGGAACCGTTTAACCGTTAAGCTTTCAACGCTTTTTCTCGAACTACTTTTTCGAAATGGTTGTCATGGTATATCAAGTTCTATCCTACCAGTTCCTTTAAAGCTTGGTGGAAATCTTCTTTGTATATTTCTCTATTGGATATGACATGGATCTTGAAAAATTAAAATTTTCATTATTAAAAAATCGAAAAGATGAATTAATGGTCAAGCCTTTAGTTACATATTTACTCTAGAGCTAAATATTTTAGTTCAATGAAATTATTATTTTACTTATACTTCGTTTAATCCGTTGAACTAGTACATTCGGATCATAGTTGGATCACCTTATTGAACTATAGCTCAACCAATTGAACTAGTACAATTGGAAACTCACATCAGTAAACAATATATATGCTTCTTGCATATTTTTATATCCACAATATCTGATGAAATGTGGTATGTGCATAGTGTACTGCATTCTAAAAATGTGTACCTAGGTGTTGCCACTCAGGATGGTGTTATGAGATTGCAGCCAAATTTCAAAAAAAAATATTTCTAGGTAGGTCTGCCACCTAATCCAATTATATTTATTTTCGGGCAAATCCGCTTTTATCTCAAAAACTACTCGACCCGTTTTGATAAATTTTTGAACATAGATTGTATGCTAAGGGTTGGCACCTATTTAAAATTTAAAAAAATTTAGTGACATGCTAATATGGATATCAAGCGAAAGTTATTTTACGTCAAATTTTAAGAAAAATATTTCCGGGTAAGGTTACCACCTAGGGTTGCCACCTAATCCCGATATATCTATTTTTTTGCATATCCGCTATAATCTCGACAATATCTTGAGAGATTTCTATGAAATTCTTGGGAGCGTGTCATTATTCTGTATTACAAAATTCTGTGTGACAAAATTCTGTAAATTGCAAAAAAATTCTGCTTGAACAAAATTCTGCTTTTTTAAAATTCTGCTTTCTAAAATTCTGCTTTCAATATTCTGTATTACAAAATTCTGTATTAAAATATAATGTTAACAATGTTAAAGAGGTAATGTAATTATTTTGAAAAAGTGCGCACATGTACATATGTATATATTTTATTTGTTTTGTCGCAAGTTTTCATGTGGTTGTTGTAAATTATTAGGCTGTACTTAAAAACGCGCAAAAGAGTCGGATCGGTGGCATGTTGCCACCGATCAGGGCAACCACCTGGACTTGGCATGGCGTAGCCCAGGGTTATTTAAATAAGCGCGGCCGAAGGCCGCCTATGCAGAAAGGTCTTTTGTACAGAATAACTGTAGTTCGCGTAGCTGCGCACTTTTTCAAAATAATTACATTACCTCTTTAACATTGTTAACATTATATTTTAATACAGAATTTTGTAATACAGAACATTGAAAGCAGAATTTTAGAAAGCAGAATTTTAAAAAAGCAGAATTTTAAAAAAGCAGAATTTTAAAAAGCAGAATTTTGTTTTTAGAATTTTGTACATACAGAATTTCGACACCAACCCGAAATTCTTTACATACATAAAAAACTTATCAGCTATAAGCTAAGCTCTCTTCATATGTATGTAAGTGTTTGCACTTTAGGTTTTTTTCGAGTTGTCACCTTTCTGAAATGTTCACAAATTTAGTTAGATATGCTAATGTGGATATCAACCGAATGGTATTTTACGTCGTATATAAACAAAACTACTTGTATTATATTCCCATTAATATAGAGATCAAAGTAAAGAAAACGTATGCGAGGGTTACAAAGCGATACTTTTCCTTGCGGCATTGGGTCTGGCTTAGCTCGATAGATAATGCAAGAAAAACCTGTAGTGTATTTCTTCAGCTGTTCTCTTCGTACAACAGTGGGGGAAACTTTCTAGGCAAACTAGTTTGCAGGAGCAGGAGAACATCTGCCGTGTTTACTAGGATAACAATAAACGTAAGCTATTAAACAAATCAATGTAGCACACCATTTGTTATTATTTGTTAAATAAATTACACATACAAGTTTAAACAAGAAACATTTATATATATATATATATACATATGTATATAGAGTATGTATGTATGTATCTACAATGCACATATTTATATAAAACTATTATTAAAGAAATTATAAATAAAATAAATGACAGTGCAGGTACAATGCATTTACAACAAATATTTATTTTGCAAAAAAAAAAAACACAAACAACCAATAAATAACGGGTGAGTGATAGTTTTTATTTATTCTAATAACTGTTTTTGTTTGTTTGCTTTTTTCTTGATTGGCATGTTTGTCTGTTCGGCTGATGATTTGTTGGTGTTAATGATTGAAATTGAATTTGAATGCAAAATTACACCGGCAATAGCAACAACAACAATATGGCTAGATACATTAATAGTTGTGGAGCAAAATAAGACAATATCGAAAATAACGGATGACTAGGTAAGTAAGTATGTTTGGGGTAAATGTACGTATGTAGGTATGAATGCATTTAGTATAATTTAGTTGAAGATGTGTAAAAGCAATCAACAGGACAAATTTACAATGCAAATGGGCATTGCCTTTATTCATATGTGCATTAGGGTGTCTCAAAAAACATCGTTTCTGCTGCTTCAAACATAATGTATTACAACCCAACCTCCTTTCAACAGCATAGCTCAAATTTCCAATTGTGTGTGGTGCATATTTTGCCGTATAATTTACTTGTAAAAAAGGGTGTTTCACATTTTTTGTGGTTGTAAAAAAATTTTCTTCGAAAAAAAATTTATGAATTTTCATTAGTACCCAGAAAAAAATGTAAATTAATATTTTTTTCTAATTTGAAACAGTTCAATTGAGTCTAATTGCTATGTCGATATTTCTTTTTATTTTTTATTTTTTCTTACACATTTATTTTTGGTGCTAAAATCCATGCATTAAATTTCTTTTTAGAATAATTTTTTCACAGCTGGCAGGAGAGAAAAGTGTGTGTTATTTAAACGGTAAAACATGAAGTTACGTGGAGAATCATTTAATATTGTAATTTTGACCTCCGCTTTGCTTCATTTCCTGTCATATTTTAAGTGAAATCATCAGAAAAATATTTTTTTCGAGACACTCTTTGCACATACATACATATAGAAAAATAGCATAATAAATAAACAACTGATTTTTTTAAACAGCTAAACAGCGAACATAGAAAATAGTGATCAACAATAACGAAACTACACAACACAACAACCATTTTAATTTTAAATAAAATAAACCGTCTATGTATGTATGAATGTACATAAGCATCTACGTGTGTATGTGCTTTTAAAGGTAACAATCTCTTTAGGTAAATTTGCGTGCATACATCAGAGAACTGGAAGAGTAGAATACAATCACGCTTAGCTTAGGCAAGTTTCGGGCTCCACGCATCTATATGGCCAAGTATTTGCCGACGTTCGAAATATAAGTGGCACTGAATTTGTAGGCCTTCTTAAGCTCGAAGGAAATCATGTTCACAACAATTAATTTCGCCTTACAAAATCTGTGATAAAAACATTTAATTTGTCCCAAATCAAGATCGAAATCAACAAACCAAACAATATCGGATTAATATTGGAATTTGGAACTACGAAGAAAATACAAGAAATGTGAATTATCCAAAAAAAAATTTTTTTAATTTTGAAAACATTTTATGAAATAGAATAATTTGGTTCTTCCTTTAAATTTAAAAGTTTTATTTTTTAATAAATACTGGGAATGTTAAAGTTTTTCGGGACTGAATTCACTACTGGCGTTATCGCGATATTCACTGGAGAATGGAGAACAGCAACTCAAACAGCTGATTAACTAGTCGATTCTGAGGGTAACCGATAATATTGTACCTGAAAGACTAACCAAAAATCGTAACCGTCGGCAAGCAACTTCATGTAACCGCGATTCTACATGAAAACGCCACCAAAAACGAAAAAGAAGCAACAGAGAATTAAATGCAAAAGCGAACGAAACTTTATGTAAATAAGTGCTTATATTGTTTATGAATTTTTGTTAACTAGTATGTGTACAAAATTTGTGCCATTTTCTGCCCGCAAAAATATTTACAAAACACGTTAAACTTTTCTTGGTTACGTGACGTTATCACCTATTTTGGTGGTTACGAAATTAGAATGCAACTTAAACCGGCAGAATACCCAAAAGGGTGTAAAAGTTGCCAAATTATTTATTTTTTGGTAAAAAGAGTTTGGTTACCACACTAGAACTAGAGTGGTCACCACACTAGAACAAGGGCGTGAATGGTGAATTCGTTTTAGTATCGCATATAAGTCTATAATTCTGCACTAAAGACTGAACCCATCATAAAGAAAGTAGTTGAGAATTGTTAGCTACCTGGAAATTTCAATTCTTGAAAAGAGATTAGGCACGCATCGTCAGTTATCGATTTCAAAATCATCGTAGAAATAAGGAATATATGTCCGAGTTATTCTAAGAAGACGATCAACTATATGTAGTTTGAATTGTCTTCGATATCAAAAACCAGTCAGTTTATTGACATCAACAAATACGTGAAGTGAACTACGTATATATGTATATATTCGTCTAATTTGGAAGCAACATTAATAATATACTGATTTGGCCCGATTTACCTAAGATGAGATTAGGGGCGACTCTCTCTTCCAATTTATGGTATGCTGCTTCTTCCCCTACAAATTTTCGGGGCCTACATGTTTCATGCTGGAGGTTTGAATTGGACACTCACTTTTTTGAGAGTGATACTTCGATACTTTTCAAATTGGTGTCATTATACAGAAAGAAAAACTACTAAAGTATTTTGTTACACCAAAACGACTAGGTCATTACGTGGGAACGATCATATTCCATAAACGGGTTTATCTTGCTTCTTACAAAATGAGCTTATGCAGTTCTCTTGTATGCATATGTGTGAGTGGATTCTGTTCGTGTAATAGCTATGTTGTTATGTTGTTGTTTGCACAGACTTAATAAAAGTTTTATATGTACATCCTAGTTGATGCTAAATAGTTAAAAATAGTTTCATTTAAACTATGGTCTATAATTGTTGGGCTTATAATATGCTTTATATATGTATGTCGCTGCATGCAAGATGTACATATGTATGTTTGAGCATGTGCATGATCATTTTTGTGTAGGAGTATTTAGCATGTGAATTTTTTTATCTAAAAATTTTTAGGATACTCGTAAGTTAAAAAATTTTTTTTTATTTTTTTTTAAAGTATCAAAAAAGAGCACTAATGTAATTGAACGAATAGGTGTACGAATACGGGGTATGTTGTGGTTGTATTTGTGTTTGTTGTTGCTGCAATGTGAACACATACCTTGACATTGATAGCCTTGTTTACCAATTCCCCTGCAAAGGCAAAAAATTTCCGTAGCTTGTATATATGTATGTGAATATACTAGTAGATTAATACATATTAGGAGGTGATGTATGTAGGTATGTATGTGGGTTTCAAAAAAAAAATAAGGATTTAGCCGCAGGTGAGATGTGAATTTTATGAATAAAAAATAGTCCCCTTTAGAATCAAAAATAGAGAAAAAAAGTAAGGAGAAAATTATGTATTCGTATGTAGTAGTTCGTCGGAAGTGCTAAATATGTAGCTATAATATTTTTTTAAATTTTATTTTGTCCAGTGTCGCACAGTGGTGCAAGTTGAAAACCGGTGATCTAGAAATAAATATCTAGACAATAATCTAAAGAGTGGTACAAAAAACAAGTTGCAAAGTCTAAGTTCGGGTGGAGCTGAATATTAATTGCCATTATAGGATTTATTTTGTTTTGTTGATTTTCCAACAGGGTGGAAAGTTGATGTATATTGGAACGATTTTCCGTCATAGCTTGTAAATTTTGGTTTTGTAACAAACCGGTTTCGGCGTTCTGCCATCCTAAGTGTTTACTCTCGTTCTCCGAGCGGCATGCTTGATAGAAGCAGCGGACGCCATTTTCTGATAGAATTAAATTCTAATCATCAATTGGAGACAATGAAGTCCTTTTGACACCTAAGTTATATTGGAAGGTTAATACAGAGCATAGAGTCAAGCAGGCATATGGGGGATCTGTACGTCTGCAAAAGAATTCTAGGGAAACAGCATGGATGAACAAAGCAGTTACGAGGTGTGTTCAAAAAGTATCGCGAATTTTGTGTTTTTTCAAAAATTATTTATTTATTCATGAATATCTATTTTGTCCCCTTCAAAGTAATCCCCATGAGATATTATACACTTGTGCCAACGGTTTTTCCAATCTTCGAAGCACTTCAAAAAATCATTTTTTTGTATCTTGTTCAGCTCCTCCTTCGATGCCGTCTTTATCTCGTCAAGAGAAGCGTAACGTCGTCCTTTCATGGGCCTCTTCAGTTTAGGGAACAAGAAAAAGTCACAGGGGGCCAGATCTGGGGAATACGGTGGCTGCGGCATCATTAGTGTGTTGTTTTTGGCCAAAAAGTCGCGCACAAGACGCGATGCGTGAGCAGGGGCGTTATCGTGGTGCAAAAGCCAATTTTTGTTCTTCCACAAATCCGGGCGTTTCTGGCGGATTGCTTCGCGCAAATTGCGCATAACTTGCAGGTAATATTCCTTATTGACCGTTCTTCCCTGTGGCAAGAACTCATGATGCACCACGCCCCTGCAATCGAAGAAAACTGTCAGCAAAACTTTCACATTCGACCGAACTTGGCGCGCTTTTTTCGGTCTTGGTTCGTACGGCGGCTTCCATTGAGATGATTGAGCTTTGGTTTCCACGTCATAACCATAAACCCACGATTCGTCACCAGTTATGACCCTCTGGAGCAAATTTGGATCGTCGCGGACAGAGTTTAACATCTCATTAGCAATGTTCATGCGATGCTGTTTTTGGTCACAACTGAGCAATTTTGGTACGAATTTCGCGTAAAAATCGAAGACGATGCAAAACACGTGCAAGCAAAGCAGCTGTCAACAATTAACTGAACATTCAAAATGGGCGAGCTTGTCGGCATAAGTCAACATAACGCCACAAAATATTCGAAATTCGAATATACGTAACCAGCGAAAATTTAAAATTCGCGATACTTTTTGAACACACCTCGTATTCTACCGATCTTAACTTAGAAGGATTTGAAAGAGGAGGAATTTATACCGGGATGGGGTCTCGGGTAAGAAACGATAATGCACACCTTAGACTCATCAAGTGTTGTTATTGTTGTTGTTGTGGTAACGACAAAAACACTCCCTGAAGGTTTTGGGGAATGTTGTCGAATTAACAGGCCTTGGCCGGATTTGAACCCGGTACGACAGTCGTGGTAGCTATTTATGACCAGTGAAACCTTCTAGGTCATGTCACTCCTCTTTCCGTAAGAAAGGATAAGATGGGAAATGAGAGGTGAGAGGCATTATATCCGTAGATCAACCATCAAGTTGCACGTCATTACCATCGCCTCTTACGACCGGTATGCCTACCTCGGGCATATTCTAAACCCCCAACCCGCAGAGGGTACTTATCAAGTGCCGTATTTCTCAGTACTGGCTCAGCGAGGCTTATAAACGGTGGACGCGTCTGCAGTCCTGCAGAGTATAAGGGGGCTGGGGCACTCCTACAATACAACACGATCTTCAACCCTTCTCTGGGTGAATAGAAGGGTCTGTTCAGATTAGTTGCGGTGCTCACTGGGGATTGGACGGGTCTGCAACACAGTACCTCGTGCCAAAGCTACAACCTCCTAAAAGCGGAAGAGATGGTTAAGCACCTTGTCCAGCGCACTTGCGTAGCAGAATGAAACTTCTCAATTTTTGGACTCAACGGCATGGATATAATAAGACGGGAGTCCCACCATGCTTCTTGAGATTATGTCAATTTTTATAAAATATTATATATTGGTTCAAGGGACTCGCGACTGCAAGGAACCACCTAACCAACCTCCCGGTAGCGGTACACATCTTTATTTTATTTATTTTTTAAAACTCAACTTCAGAAGCTGATAGTCTGAAAGATATAGGCCCGGTTTCACCAACGCGACTAAGACTAAAACTAAGTCGTGACTTAAGTTAGCACAGATTCGAGACTAACTTAATTTTGGGTTTCACCAACTGCGACTTAAATAATTTTGAACACAACAACCCGATCAGCTGTTTTATGCATAGTAGAATTTTTTCATACCAGACAACTCTGCGCATCCCAATACCCCCGTGCGAAATGGACATGTATGGCCATACACGAACGAATGTATTGATTTTACACCCATTTCTCTTTAGTTGGAAGGTACTAAATTTAGCGCTTAATTAAAAACAATAGTTTCGTAATGGTTGCATGCTCGAAAACAAGCGTTTACATGGGACATTGTACAAAACAAATTGGAGCATTACTGACATTTAGGTTTTGAACGACAGCAACACTGACTTAGTCGAGAATAAGTCAGCTGGCAGGCTGACTAAGTTGTGACTTAGTTAAGTTAGATGGTGAAACCGAAAAAGTGAAAAACTCTACTTAACTTGGTTAAGTCGATCTGGTGAAACAGACCCATAGTATCTTTGACCAAAAGCAAAGTTTTTAAATTACTATTCTGTAGTTCTCCTCGTTGTCTAGATATTTGATTTCTGAATATTGATTGTTTTCTGAAGAAAACACATATGTATGTAGGTAAGTCATTTTTTGAATCACCAAACAAATAAAACATTAAACAAGTTATATGGTGTAGCAACTAAATAAAATAGTAGTAGCAATTATTACTTAATTCTACCCAAAAGAATACTTTCTAATATACTGTTTTAATACAATAATTATATAAGCAATTATACTTTAGATTCCCCAAAAACAATAGAGTTAACAAAAATTTTAAGTGCACAAATTAATTAAATCAATAATATGCATGTATGTATGTATGTAACTCAATAACCAAAACGTAAAAAGATAAATACAGTTATTCACTAGTATGAGCATACGAATAGTAAAAAAACGTAAATAATAAATAAAAGTGTGATTGAAATATGAATGTAATTTCCTTGATGATGATCATAATGTAGGTTGTGTTTCTAGGCTTAGTACGATTTACCGCAATTTTAATTTGTCTAGCTAATATGCATTAAGTATGAACCATATTACACTTACCAAATGAATTCGCGGCAATGTGAACAAAATGTCGGCTGACGCAGAAAAGTCGCCATAAATTTGTGCCCGTTAACCTGTGATAATAAGCATAAACGAAAAAAAATTATTATTTCTTTAATATTATGTATATTTTTTGTTTATCTAAGTAAATGAGTCGCTTTGCATTCGCCTACTTTTTGCTCGCTTAACCTATAGCACTAAATGTTTTCGTAAAAATAACGAAACGGTTCCCAAAATAGTCTTGAAACTATCCTGAAATTCTTCCCATATAATTCCGAATATAATTATAACAATCTCTAAATAATCTAGAAAGTGCCTAAAAACTGGGAGTGCTCCGAAACAAATTTTTTTTTCAGAAATGCTTAAAAATTATTAAAACTGCTTCTAATTCAAACTTCTGGAATAACACAATTTTTATAAAATGTTCATACTGAAGCAATCGATGTGAATTTAAATGGTTTTCTACGCTGTATACCAATCGAGATTTGTTTTGGAATGGTTTTTGTTTTAATTTGAATACTTAAATGGAAAATGTGTCCTATATTTCAAGATAGACTCCCAGAGATATAACGATGTAAAAATCATTCGATTCCTTGCTGTTTTTATTAACTATAGCGCGTACAAACATACATAAAGACAGACAAAACATTTACCAATAGAAGAAAACTAGAACAGTGCACGGCTATGGAAGTTCTCCAACTTTTGCTTTCTCGTTCGAGCACCCTGAACCCCCGTGAGCTATCCATCAAGGAGATGCGTTAAACAACAGTTGTGGTGCCTTGGTTCAGGGTAGAAAGAGAGCGATTTTCACTAGGGCCACTCCACCATATTTAGCATACGGGCTCCTTCAGTTACTCAGCAACGCCTAAAGGTTCACTGGATAGCTGTCTTTCTATGGAGGAATGTGAAATTAATTACATTTCGAATCTGTGAGGCCAGCTTTAAGTAGCTCACTCCGATGTTATATTGGCAGGCGTTGAAGTTATCCAATATTATACGGGTTTAGTTTGTGTATTAAGAATCTACTATGTCTGGGTAATAGCCTATTTGTCTAGACATGACTGGGGAAAGGTCAACACTTGTTACTGCAAAGTCTATATTGTTCTAGTGGCAAACTTTATGGTGCCCTATCCCTGCAATCGGTGCCCATACAGACAGGACCCATGCTACCTACGTACATGGTGCTCTGTGTGGAGCTCATTGCAGACAGTGCAGATCAATTAATGCGACGTTTAGTTTATTCATATATGAATATTCTGAAAACTATCTTACCTGATGAACACGCCGTCGCATGGCACCACGACGTCGATTGAAACCAGCGCGCTCTTTGAACTCCTTGTTTTGTGTGACTGCTTGGACCACTTCAGCCACATCTTTATTTGAATCTATTAAAAAAATAAAAAAGTTGTTCGCCAATATGAATAAAAAACAAATCAACAATATTTTTCCTATTACTTACCAACTCGATTTTTCAATTCGATTATAATATGTAGTCTACCCTGTGGTTCCAAATTTACCTGCAATATTGAATTATTTTGGTTTTTATTTTTAGTAATGTTAAAACAACATATTTCTTTATATTACCCATAAATCAAGCACACCCGAATCATTTTGCATAATATCTTCGAAAGGTATTTGACAGTTGGCAACAAAATCATCAGGTGGCAGCGCTGCGTCATGAAATACCGTTAAATTTATATTTTTTGCATTGGTTACGTCGTGAATGAATTGCTCATTCCAAACTGGGTCGAATGTCTTTGCTCGTGTGGTTGAGCGATCTATAATATATAATATAATATAATAAACACTTGCATTAAAAAATTTTGAACTTGTACATACATACATAAGCATTTGTAAATTCAAAAGGGGTTTTGGGATTTAATGCAAAATAGTTTAGAGTTGGGTTAGAGATGACAATACATCAGCTCTGATTCCAACTTTTCTGAGTAAAACTGTCAAACGCTGAGAGCGCGAGAGTACCATAAAAAAATACAGCATTGTTTTTTAGCAATGCGAATTTACTTTAGCGATGCCAATCGGTTTTGATCGTAATGACAAAACAAGTCTACTGAATAATTTTTAGTTTTGCAAATGCAGCTCTGCCAATAGTACATTAGCAACCCCACAAACGCACTTACATTTGGGTAAACATTTGTGAAATTCTAATTATTTTCAAAGTTATAACAATGGGATGGGAGTTATTTAAGTTTTTTAGAAGCTTGTTATTAACTTTGTAACTTTTCTAATAAAATGAAGTGTATAAAGCGCAATGACAGCGATAAAAAAAGTAAAATATGCCAAACAGTCCCGTGCGCAGAAAATATCCGAGGGGGGGCTTTAAACTCAAGTTACGTAATCAATGAAAAAAGATAAGAAATTTATTTTCGTACGGAAATTTTGTTGTCAAAAGTCAAATTTAGTTACAATTATTTAATAAATCAACTCTTCGTGGTACTGAAAAAAACTCTTTCAAAATTATTTGCGGATCGATTTTGACATCGCGATGTACATTGAGTGAGGCTAAGCCGTTCAGACGGTCTTCAGACATTGTTGATCTCACATACGTTTTTAGTCGTCGCAAAGTTGAGAAGGATCGTTTATTCGTCGCTGTTGTCATAGGCAAAACTGCCATAACGCGAAGCATTTGGTTAACATTTGGAAACGCATCTTCATTACAAATATCGAATGCTTCAAGTGAGTTTTTTATTTCCTTTCCGACAATGAGCTTCCGCCAAAGTTGTACTTCGTTCACCCAGATGTCACGGAAATCGTTGTGCAAAATTGAACAGTATGATTGGAATAGTTGAGCGCAGGACTCTTCTTCGAAAATTTTCCTTTTGTTGGGGAAAAAGGCAAGCGAAATTTTATAAAATATTGCGGTGATTTAAGAATCGATCTTGCAATTGTTTCAGAAACGAATCAATGTAAGGTATGTAGATTGTTATACGGAAATAATCTTCAACTGAATCAGTTCCTACGTTGGAACGTTGGGTCTGTTTCGCTGCAATCCTTGGCTTTCGCAATTCAATTTCGTACTGCTCGCTAATTTCGCTCACGGTTTTGAAAATTTGTCTGAGCTCCCCCTTAGCATTTTCTCTTCTTTCCATCAAAATTTGTTTCGCAGCATCAGCCAATTTGATAGCCTCTCCCAGATCTTGATTTTCTCCTTGAAGTACTCGACTCAGAGACAATGTGAGAGAATGCACCGAGCTCAAAATATGCATAGATATCTGGAAATTTGCGGTTTTTATAGCTGAAAGCAGTTTGAAAGCTCCAGACGAAGTCGTTGGGTCTTTCCAGTTGGTGGAAATCACTTCAAGACCGCGAATTACCGCTGGTTGCAAATGGAGATATATTGCGACGGACTCATGCTGTTCTACCCATCTGGTTTTACAAAATTTTTTCAGTTTCTTCACTCGAGTTTCCGTTAGATGTTCATTTTCATTTATCGCAACCTGAAGGGCATTTTGGCGTTTCGGATAAATGAAGAAGGAATGGCTATTCTCTAGAACTCCCAGACAATTTTTGATTCCCGTTATATTGCACGTAGAGCTTACCGCCAAATTGAAGCTATGAGCCCCTTGGAACTCTCCGCTAACCGCTCTCGCACCGTCATATCCTTGCCCGAAGAAATAAGTGCAATCCAGTCCGGAAGATTTTAGGAAATCAAGGTAAGCAGTTCCTATTCCCTTTCCAGTGAAATCGGTGATAGGAATAAAGCACAAAAAATCTTCCTGAATGATGAACTTTTCGCCGCATTTATCCAAGTAGCGAATGCAAATTGAGCTTTGTTCTATTCCTGCAATGTCTGGCCTCTGGGAAAAGAAAATCCCTTCGATTTGTTCACTCGATCGATGTTGTAACTCATGATGAGGTGGTGACAAATGTTGATTATTTCATTCTGGGCACGGTTGCTTATGTATATAGCATTCTTTGGTCAATCACTAAGGTGTTTTTTCAACTGCTCATCAGTTTTGGCTCAATATCTTAAGAGAGCTCTAAAGTTTACATCATTCGTCAACGGTTCGTATTCAGAAATTCTTCCCGTATCATTGGAACCTCTTAGAGCAAGTCCTTGTCGGCCACACAGGATAACTGTTTCAATAATTGGAATCATGCGTAGTTTGCTTTCATTCAGAAAGTCTAATTTTTGTTTCGACAGTTGCAAATCAATGGGTAAAGCATTTTCTTCTTCGATTCCCATTCTCAAAGACCATTGCAACAGACATTTTTTGTCTTATTCTAATGAACTGTGCTTTTCGAAAGTTTCCAGTGCTTTTTTCCAGTTTTTTAATGGGGTGGTAATTAACTGGCCCAGAGTTTGGTTACCGACTCCTCTCAATGTAGCACAAAATAAGGCACAGTATTTGCAATATGCACCGTCTTCTATTGCCGAATACGCTAGCCATTGATGTTTTTGGAGCCAAGAGCGTTGAAACTCCAAACTTCTAGGGCCCGATGCAGGAAAACTGTACCCGTTAGGGGGACTCCAAATCTTCTTTTGCAATCCAGGAATTGAGTTTATTGCATCATAGGAACTGAGATCATTTTTCAAAGAGCAAACTGGTAAAGACAAGCTTTTCGGTACCTCCAAATTAAATTCCACTCCTGTAGTAGTCAGTGCTAATCCTGTTTGTGGCTTACATGCGTCATTTTCCGCAATATTTGTCTGAGTTTGAAGACCAGTACGACTACATTCGCCAACGTCTTATGCACTTAGTACAAATCTGAATTTATGCTGTATTTAATATTAAGTTAAACTTACATCTTCGTTCTCGATTCGTCTTTTTTTACACAGAAAACGACGAATATACATGGTAAAAAATATTAGGATAGGACTCATACAAACTATTTAATAATAATGCAAATTATTTAATAATAATAGCAATAATTTAATAATATTCCGCTTACTTAATTCAGCAAACTTAATTTTTAATAAAACTTAATTCTTAATAAAATTAAATTTTCAATAAAATTTAATTTTTAATACAACTTAATTTTTAATATAATATAATCTATATATATAAATAATCAAATTTAATAAATTATTTATAATTATAATATTCAAAATATATATAATTATAACTATAAATTATTAAAATTTTTTAATTAAAAATAAAATAACTCCCATAATTTTAACTTCAATAAATTATATTTTTTAAATTAAGCCATAGCTAAATTTATAAAAAAAATTATTAATAATTTTGAAATTTAAAATTTAAATATATATAAGTTAAATTTTTGATATAAATTAAATAAATAAATAAATATTAATATAATATAATATATTATATATAATCAAATTTAATAAATTACTTATAATATAAAATCTAAAATTTAACAACTATAATTATAACTATTAATTAATAACACTTTTTTATTAAAAATAAAATAATCCCTCATAATTAAAATATCACCAGTTTTCTCTGGTCAACGAATGATAATGAAGTGTGCGGCAAAGAATTGTCACACATTCTAATAACATGATAGAATACGCGCAACAACGAACCGGTTGAATACGCATTGCGGGAACAACAACAAACAGAAAGGAGTATTTACATATTTATTAAATAAGTATAGGTATTATGTAGTAATTACAAGCTTTTAATTCGTTTTTTATGTGTGCGAAAGGGAGAGAAAATGCTGCATTGCGTTATAAGTTATAAGTATGGCAAAACGCACATCTCATCACTTACAATCGATTAACTTATCGGCTTTTTTGTACTTCCCTTTTATGGTTTCGCATCACTAAGAAATCATTAGTGACGTGAAATTCAGCCAAGCAAGGGCGCAAAATGCGGTAAGTGCATTAAATTTAAAATAACAATTGTAAATGTAACAAAAATAGGTCATTTGTTTTACAGAAATAAATAGTTGTAACAGGAAATCCGACACTATTTGTTTCAACGTCCCTAATATATTCGCGGCACTACATCGCTAGAACGGTCGCTGCCGGCGACATACTTTCGAGCCCGTAACTTACATGTGCAGAGGTCGTGACGTGGTGAACAATGACGAAGCGTACAACGACGAGACGCAGGTGCAACAGGGGGCCTTGCCTTGCAGCCTTATTAAATATGTCCGCTGCCCCAGCCGATGCAGCATCAGGTTTACCATCAACTGTTACGTTCATTGCCATTGCCGTTCCATCACCAATAGTCACAGCCACCGCCGCCGACACTCCAACCGTGGCATTTTCCGACAATGCCACCACGGTCACGTTGTCAACGCCGCCGCAACGACGATCGCACCACCAATCGCCATAAACGCTAGAACAAATGATGTCACCGTGTTAACAGCTATTGCCACACCAAACGATAACAACGCAGTCATATACACCCCCAGCATCACCGCCATATCTGCCACAGGCAATTTGGTAAATAATTGTAGCTCCATTTCAGCACAGCAGGTGAGTTTTTTGTTCAATAAAATAAAAGATTTAGAAAACCAGCTTCGAGACACTCAATCGCATATAGTTAGCAGTCAACGTACATCATGTGACGTAAACAACCGTTATAACGGTCAACGCGTAGAGTTTTCAGCAACAAGTAACTCACATAATATGCCACATGTGCAGTTAAGTAGCACTAACTATATGCAATCATCGTCGTTGGTAGGTTCTTGGCCCATGCATATATATACAACCATTTCACACCCAGCAATAATGTCGAGCTTTAATGGTGGTTACCAGCCAAACGTCGTTTTTAGTGCCCTGCCCTCTCAAGCCCATACAGCTAAAAATACAAACTCATTTACAAATAGTTTCAACACCCCGCAATCGCTGACTACTAGTAGTGTTCATTATCAACTGCCGCGTAAAATCCAAGCCCTGCCTGATTTTAGTGGCCAACCGGAGTACTGGCCATTGTCAGCCCTATTCCCGAGTCTGCCATCGAAAAACTGATACCCTTCGCAACAAAGGCCAAAAATCTCTCTGTGTTTCTACAGTCTGTCAATGGAGTGCAGCATTTGTCTAATCCCACCCTATTAGAGGAATTAATAAACAAGCTTCCAGTTAGTAAGAGAATAGAATGGGCTAGGTATGCCGCTGCGATTAAGCCGTATCCAGCCGTAGTCGATTTTAGCAATTGCCTCAGCGAGGCAAGAGGTGGACATTCATCACGAGATTGCCCTAACCGAAAGTTGTGCATGACCGATGGATGACAATAAGCTGTTGAATGAGTCTAACCGCGCTATGAACGTAGTAGCCACCACGCCGCATAATGAACCACCATTAGTAGGTAACACAACTTTGATGGAGCCTATGTTAAGCTGCTCATCCGATACAACCAAGCGTCAGGGCGTGTTATTTCGCGTACTTCTAGTGACATAATATGGGCCCCGTAAAAAGGTGGATACGTTTTCCATGCTGGATGAAGGATACTCCATTACAATGAAGAGACAGAAGCCTCCTGGACAATTTAGGCATCCGTGGAGAAGAACATAATTTAAATATGCAATAGTTTGGAGGAAGGACTGTCCAAGAAGCTGCCACAGTCGTTGATATGGAGATAACCGGAAGAGGATTCAGGAAGCGCCATGGTTTGCGTCGCGTTTATGTTTTGCCAAATTTAATTCTGCCGGTTCAAAGCCTGAGTAACGACGATTTACGTGCCTTGGCCGCCCGTAATCGGCCAAATATTTCTACGGCGTTTTCCAACGCTACCCCAATGATTCTCATCGGACTAGATCATTGCCACTTAGGTCTTCTATCAGTCACAATGCGTCTTGCCGACCGAGGTCCATATGCAGCCAATACGGAGCTTGGATGGGTAGTCTTCGGACCAACTGACCACAGAGCTCTTCCAAGTGCAGCGTGTCTACACGTCCAAGAAGCACCTGATCTACATGCTCTGGTTGAAGAATATTTTAACATTGAAAGTTTTGGAGTGCGGCCTGCTCCGGTTTTAAAAAATCACGAAGATGCTCGCGCTGAACACAAACTGGTCTCCTTTGGAAGAGCGATTGCATCAAATTGCCTGATAGTTATCTGATGGCCAGGAACAGATATTTTGGAATGGAGCGCAAATTTAGCAAGGGCCACATCTTTGCCACGCAATATAAACAAATTATACGTAGCTACGTTGAGAAAGGTTACGCTAGAAAACTGACGCCTACTGAATGTGAAACGAGGACTGCGAGGTTGTGGTATCTAACCCATTTCGCGGTAGTGAATCCCAATAAACCAGGGAAATTGCGACTGGTGTTTGATGCTGCTGCTTCTGTAGGAGGAGTTTCGCTCAACTCGTGTTTGCTTAAGGGACCGCAAGAGTATCAGCCTATGCCTTAGTGCTATTCAACTTTCGCAATGGATCAGTTGGTGTATGTGACGATATAACAGAGATGTATCATCAAACTTACGTTCGGCCTGAAGACAGATGTGCGCAGAGGTTTCTATGAAGAGAGAATCACATGGATCCACCAAGCGTTTACGAAATTCAAGTCCATGTGCAGCTCAATTTGTAAAAACGATGAATGCGTCAGATTATGCTAGTCAGTTTCCTCGGGCGGTGGAGTCTATCGTGAAGCATCACTATGTAGACGATTTTGTGGACAGCTTCGAATCAGTGGAGCAGGCAAATGCGTGGGTTTATATCTAGTTCGATTGCTGTGTTGGAAGCATTAGGCAGCGATGGGTAAGCTGACAATGTTAAGAGCATAAGAGAGCCAATAGTCGGAAAAAGTGCTTGGAATTTTTTGGCAGCCGAAAGATGATTCGTTCAGGTATGAGTTTAGATTTCCAAGATTGGAAGCAGAAGTCATCAGCGGTAGCAGGCCAGCGTGAAATACTTAGTTATGTTATGTCAATTTTTGAACCTTTAGGATTCTTAAGTCATTTGGTAGTTGGAGCTAAGTTAATTATGCGCGAAATATGGTGGCGCAAGATTGTTTGGGACGAGCCCCTACCTGATGATGTTACTACAACTTGGATGTACTGGCAAAAAGAGGTACGCAGAACGGCCGATGTTAAAATTCCACGTTTTTATTTCACCAAAGGAATGCCAAAGCAATTGCAGCTGCATGTTTTCGTTGACGCCAGCGAGGGGGCCTTTGCTGCAGTATTCTATTGGAGGTATGTCACTTCGGAGGGAACCTTAAGCTTTTCGTTTGTATGCGCGAAATCAAAAAGCCCGCCCATGAAGCTTATGACGGTGCCGAGACTTGAACTTCAAGCAGCAGTACTTGGAGCGCGTTTATCACAAACTGTCCTCGACGAACATAGACTTGTAATCTCCTCTGGATGGTGTTATGGTTTACTTTCAATTGATAGTAATTATTATTTGGTTCAATGCGATTGGTTGGGTGACAGTTTTGATTCACCTTCCGGTTTGACGTTTAGCTACGGGAAAGTGCGTGATTTTCGCTGAGGTGGCAGCACCAAATGGTTCAATCCGTTCATAGCAATCATCCGATGGTAACGACCAATCAGAATGTTCCACTTGGCAATAATCACGCCACGTCAACGGGTAACGGAACTTTTCCATTGCGCAGTCGCGTTAAGTGAATAATATTGGGCATAGCAGCGTCACCGGCATTCGACCAATTCAAAAAGTATACATGATTTGAACCGAGCGGTCGTGCGCGTGTAAAAAGAAAAAAAATGTTAGTAGCATTTCGCGAAAAAGTTGTTTAAAAAAGTGATTGCGTTGTTTTTCTTCTGTATATGTATATGTGTGTACATACAGAAGTATAAATTTAATTATTTCCACGGTAAAAGAAATCGTGTTACGCGTGTGAATATACTGTACACCTAACCTACAGCGTTTACATATAGGCTTACTATTGTGAAGTACCTAAATATTAATATACCTGGACAGCAAAATCAGTGTGTGTGCGAGTGTGTAGTGAAAAAAATCCGGAAAAAAATACTAATAAATACGCAGCTCACTTTTATGAAAGCATTCTGAATCAAGTTAAATTGAGCTATTGAATCGGCAATTCTGTACGACGGCACGTGCTGCTGATGTGCGTCCGAGAGTCTCGGGGGATGTATCGGGCGACGGGTTTTGACCTCCATGTCGATGGTCCGGGGGCGGAAGCTCTATATTTTGTGTCTGTTTAGAGATATTGGCAATCCAAGTTGAAAATTTTTCGTCATTTTCATGGGTTGTTGTAATCACAGATTAGGGTGTACCAAAAAGTGCAAAAAGTGTGCCCTGCTCAAAAATATTGTGGACCGCGTAGCCGGGGGTTGGACCGGCTAAGGGTTATTCTTTTGGAAGGCGGCCAAAGGTCGCCTACGCGAAAAGGTGTTGTGCACATAAATACCTTGGATGAAGCCGCCTATTTGGGATCGAACCCAGCACATTTTGAGTTTTTGCTGATAGCTTTCCACCGAGACAAATTATTTGATTCCCGCCTTCGGATTGTTGGTACAGAGGTCGGAACGCGTCGATTGATGCCTTTCCCGAGAGTTTTGAACGTATATTGGCGGTTGAATGCTGTCGTATAGAATTGCCATTGAATCTGAAAATTGTTAGCATTCGGCCTAAAACCTTTAGAACAGTGATTTCACAGACATGCGGAAACGTATTTTAAATATTAAACGAAACCAAAAACTTTTGGTCTTTACAGATAATTGCAAAAAGAAAACAGAAGAATAAATATAAACGCAAATTTAAAGTGCGTGCGTAAACAAAATTAACAAACAAAAGAAAAAAAAATCTGCAAAAAGAATATAAAAGCAAACTAAAGCTACAAAATTAAACTACAAAAACCACCACAAAAATAACAACTTGGTGATAATAAATAGCTAAAACAAACAAACCAACAACAGGAAAAGTTCACAGAACAACAAAAATAAATCACAACAACAACCATATCAGTAGCAGCAGTCGCAGCAGCCACAACAATATTTCTGGATATCCAGCAACGACAACAACACCAGCATTGACAACAGCGGGGGCCGCCTTCACATAGGCCCACCGCCATAAACCGCAACAACAACAACGCGCACCAGGGCGCACGACGACCTCCAGCAGTGACATCAGCGAAGGCCGTTCTCATATAGGCCCACCGCACTAGCAGCAACCACAACAATACCAGCAGCAGTAATTACAGCGATAGGCCCACCGCACTAGCCTCAGCAGCAGTAGCAACAACCAAAGGTAACAACACAACCAGCAGTGAAATTAGCGGGGGCCGACGTATTATAGGCCCACCGCAGTAAACCATCGGCAACAACAACACCAGCAGTGACATCAGCGAGGGCCGCCGTAATATAGGCCCGCCGCACTAGCAGCAGCAACAACTGTAACCAGCAGTGACATCAGCGAGGGCCGCCGTAATATAGGCCCGCCGCACTAGCAGCAGCAACAACTGTAACCAGCGGTGACAAGAGCGAGGGCCGTCCTATCATAGGCCCGTCGCACCACCAGCAACAACAACATAACCAGCAGTGACAACAGCAGGGGCCGCCGTAATGTAGGCCCGCTGCACTATTACCTACAACAACAACAGTAGCGCCCGACCAACAGCCTACTGCAACAATGGGTGAGATCAACCTGATGTAGTTAGTTTTGTTTTTTTTTGCAAATAATATAGAATTAAATTAAACAAAGTGAATGTAGCTTAATCTAACTTAGTTTAACCTGAGCTTGACGAACGTATAAAACCCCAGGCCGTAGTATTCAAAAACAAAAAAAATTTCATATGAAATGAAAATTGATTTACTTTCACGCATTCCTCAAAAAAAAAAAAAAAAAAAAAAAAAAAAAAAAAAAAAAAAAAAAAAAAGGAATTTGACTTGATATTAGAGCAATGCGCTTAAGTGTTTGTTGTCTTTATTATAAAATCTAGTATTTAAATGGCCAAATTATCAAGTACTTCAATTCTTTGAAATTACAAGCATGTGAGTTACTTAATACTTTTGCTGCGATTTTACGAAAGCAAAAATGTTTGCTTATAATGCAAAATTCTTTATTGCTATTTGAGCGTTTATTAATAAGTGTTTAATGTACAACTTTTTTTTTGATTAGCATACGTATACATGAAAAACAATACAGGAAGGTTTAAACAAGTAAATTAAATTTCGACTGCTTTACTGCCTTTTTTTATTTATAAATATAATTAAATTTATAGCTATTGGTTTTTTTTTATAAAATAATTGTAATATCGATTTCCATTTAAATGGTAGTCCGTGGACCGTTAGGGTCATTTATTAAATTTAGTTACACTTTTGGAAAGTTAAGACAGAGTATGGGCGAAAAACCAAAAAATTAATTAAGAATTTTAAGATATAATGTCCCTTCGGTTCCAATTAAACTTCTAAATACATCAATATTGATACCAAAATTTTTAGCCTAGCAGTAATTTTCAATAATATAATGTTGCGAAATAGGTATAAGCGTAGATCTATTATTTCATAAAGCGGTTATAAATAAAACTTAAACAAAAATTTATTTAATAAAATAAATGAACATAATAATAATAATATGTGACTTAAAAATAAAATAAATTCGAAAACCCTAACTTAAAATACCTAATCAAAAAAAAAAAAAGTAAAACGGCCAAACCCAGACAAAATAAAATAAAATGAATAACATAACTATCTGATAAGACCAAAACCCAAACTTTTTTTTGAGAAAACTCGGTACAACCAAATAAATTTTTTTCGTTTGCTATAAAATAGTTATACTAGCGTAAGTCGATTTAATTAGTTGTAAATGAATTTTGAATAAATTTGTTAAAAATGGGAATGCTGAATCTTTCCATTAATTAGAAGGTATATAGGAATCCAGGTAAGGGGCCATCGGGATTCGGTTTGGTGCACCGGTGGCCATGGATGAGGGTGGGTCAGCACCAGGGCGTCGCAACCACACCCGCGGCGCCCCCTTATAATGTTCGGCCTCTTTTTTTTTAAATTTTTTTTTTTTTGCAGCAGGGTAACCGGTCATTTCCGGTTCGTTTAAAATTTCAGGGTTTCTTTTCGGTTAATTTAAATTTATCTTTGTTCTCTTTTTCCGTTCGTTATTTCAGTTTTAATTTCGTTTCATTTTCGGTTATTTTTATATTTGAGTTAGTTTCGCTTTCGGTTATTTTTGAATTTTGATTTTCATTTTAAATATTTTAGTTGCCCGTTTCTTTTGAATTTATTGATTTTCCGTTTTATTTGAGTTTTTGTATTTTGAATATTTAAATGTCAACGGTCTGTCCGTGGCATCCGGTGTTTTAACCGGATGTTGTTTTTATATAGTTGTTTTGCGCGGCTTTTTTGCGTTTCCCCCGCGTTTTAAAAGGCATGATTTGACCTTTTTCTGATTATGGCGCAGGACGGTAAGGTTGGCAAGAGCCCACCCCAGCCGACAATGACTAGCCACTGTGCACCATTGATATCATGCCGACCGCCTTCCTTACTGCTCCAATTTTGTTGCGTTACCATAACAGATGGCGCCCAACGTGGAAACCGAGGCGCTGACCGCGATGACTTTCTGGTCAGCTTGTGAGGTTTCACTATCCCGTAAGTCCCAGGTAGGCAGGCCCAGGAGCCGCCACCTGCGTTGCGACGGGATGATGGGACCGATCAAGTTGTCCGGATTGGTCTTCGTGTTCAGTAGCCAAGGGCTCCACGAGACTGAACGTCATGTCCACCGGAAGTTTTCATTTCACCCGGTGAGGTAGTGCTAAACGCACTTAGTTTTTTTGTAGTTTCAATTTTTTTTGTCCCGGGTCTGTTGTCCGATGTCGGCTTCGGGAAAAATATAATATGTCCGCTAAGTGGGGTTTAGCTTTCTTGGGATTATTTATTTAATATTTTTGCCGAACGTGTCTGTGTAGTTTTGTCTTAGTTTTGTATGTGTTTTTTGGTAGTGATCCTTACTTCTCCAACCAGTCTCAGGGAGGCAGCCCTTAGCAGCCCCTGCATTGCGGGAGGAGGAGTAGGGACCCCATATCCACCCCCTTCCAACTGCGCAAGTCTGGGGAAAAGCGGTACCTAACCGCATCCTTTCATTGCGGCGTGGTTGAGGAGGGGTGTGTCAAAAAAAAAAAAAAATAAATAAAGTTTTGACGTTTTGATCGCTGGTGTCCAGTGCTCCGACCAGTCTCAGGGAGGCAGCCATTAGCAGCCCCTGCATTGCGGTCCGGAGTACTGGAGTCCAAATAAGTTTAAAAATTTTACCAATTTTCGCCATGGTACACCAACATGTCTCAGGGCGAGGTGTCTTATAACCACCCCTGCATTGCGGTAGGTGTACCTGGAAGAATGTCCTTGTCTAGTGTTATTTCGTTTTTTTTTGATATGCCTATGCCTTCTAATGATGGGATGTCAGCATTCCCATTCAATATATAAATACACAACTAGCTTTTGCCAAACTTTATACCGTATATTTACCGTATATTTACTAATAATCAATTTCTTTCAGCATATATATATTTATATGTATATATTTATTTTTTTTTACATATTCACGGTAATCAGTTGATGCAAATATCGGTTAAGAAAATTTGCATTAATTAAATTTTTATTTTTCAAAACCTTGCAATCGTCGGTATTATAGGGTGGGGGAGTGAATCTTGACTTGTTATACCTTCCAACCGCCCCTTGTAACCGAATACTTTTTTTTATTTTTCTTGTTTATCTAACGTGGTTGGAGATTTTTCCTTTCAATATGGATCAGTCGGCTGAACGCATGACTACTAGGAACTCGGTACGAGGAAGTGGGGGCAAGCCTAGAAGTCAGGGTAGAGGGGCGCTTCCGAAGCAACCCACCAATCGGCCTCTGGTACTGCATTCTCCAATAGGTAGTCCGGGCGGGGGAGATCCGACCAGGATAGTGTTGAATTGTGCTTCCAACCATAAAATGGATAGACCAGCTAGTACTAATATCCTTGACTCGTCCATGGCAGCAGATCCAATGCAAAATATTTTTGACCCTTCAACTGGCGTGTTAACAGGTATACAGGGGGAAGCTAGAGCTTCGGTTCAAGACCGTATACCTCCTGACACTTTAGGTGATAGGATCACTACGCAAAGGAGCAATGCCGAAGTCCTTCCTGTAGATTCGTGGGTGAACGTGCTACATCAGCTGTTCAGGACATCGCAGGAGGAGATGCGGAACGAAATGAGGACGATCAGGGAGAACATGGACTTACTCAACGCCGCAGTAACATCGTCGCAGGGTAGTGCGACCTATACCAGGAACACCAATAGGGAGGAAAGGAACCAAGCCCCTACATTCGTTAGTAACCAGGCCAACATCGTTTCGAATAGCGTGGCAGTGAAACCACAGGATTGGAAGATTTCCTTCGATGGTACTGGAAGCGTTGCTGATTTTTTGTTTAAGTTGGACACCCTATGTGAGCGGACTCAATGCTCTAGCGACCAACTTATGGCGAGTTTTCATCTCTTTTTGTCAGGACGGGCGGAAGAATGGTATTGGCTGTTCACAAAGCAGAATCCAACCGCGAATTATCCCTTTTTGTGCTATTCCCTGAAGCGTGAGTTTGGTACCCTAAAAAGTGACCACGAGATTAGGATGGAAATCTCAATGCGTAAGCAGAAGCTAAGTGAGTCATACGACGTGTTCCACACTGACATAGTAGCACTTAACGCACGTCTTAGAGAACCGATGTCTGAAGCCCTGCTGATTGACATAATAAAGCGGAACGTCAACAGTGGCCTTAAGCTAATGCTCTTCAATGCGGATGCCAGGACCTTGCATGATCTACGCGATATAGCACGAAGAGGGGAACAAGTTCTGAAAGAAAGCAAGATATTGGGAACCACTTACCATGGACGTCAGGTCAACGAGGCCCGCACGATAACACCGGACATGAGGATGGAAGGCGAGGATTGCGAAGCTGACCCGCAGATAGAGGCGTTGGAGTACCGGCGCAATAGAAAACCGGATTATTCCGGAATCCAATGTTGGAATTGTCAGGCCATGGGGCATTCGTATATTTATTGCGAGGAACCCATCAAGAATCCGTTTTGCTTTAAGTGTGGGAATAGGGGAGTCTTTACTCCAAAATGCCCTAGGGACCATCGCAGGCAGGGAAACCAGTACCCGAGCGAGAAGATGGGGGAAACTCGTTCGACACTATAGCCCCCATATCAGCCAGTGCTCGAGCCGTCTCGTGCACTGAACCAAGTGAGTCCTTCGAGGGTATGCATGGAGCTAGTGAGCTTCCGAGGAGTAGTGGCACCCTGGCGAAGGAGTACCCAAATGTGATATTGACTTTTCCTGACAGTACAGACAATTCCAATAGTTCAGACTCAGATAGTCCAACGTCCTCATCCGCGATTGTTAAACCGATCAGAATTTTGCAGCGTCTGAATAGGGACGTCGCTTGCCAGACGCATTTTCCACTTAGTTTAGAAGAGAGGGAAGATAGGTATGAGCGAGTAAGGTATTCGATTTTTGGAAAGCCACCGGTGTCGGTAAATATTTTGAAGTGTAGGCAGAGATATAGTCAGCGGGTCCAGGAGCGCAGGATGTTGCAAACCACTACGCTAATGCTGACCGAGGATGAAAGACCTTTGGTAAGGGTAAAGATAGAAGACAGTTTTGTAGTGGGTTTGTTGGACTCGGGAGCCAACGTCTCTATTTTGGGGAAAAATTGTGAAGAATTTTTAAAAGAGAACAACTTCGAGTATCACCCCCTACATGCGTTCGTTTATACCGCGGGTGGCAACAAACAGAAAATCTTGGGCTCGATATCTTTACCTGTCACTTTCAAAAATGTTACTAAGTCCATCCGGTTTTACCTTGTTCCTTCGCTTCTTCAAGAAGCTTACTTCGGGGTTGATTTTTGGAGAGCCTTTGCGCTGGCGCCCGAAATATTTCCCAGTGTGGAGTGCATAGACTTTAATAATAAAAATGATGATGAAATAAATTTCCATGATTTGTCACCAACCCAGAAAGTCAATTTGCAGAAGGTCATAGAGACGTTTCCTTCATTCGAAAAGTTAGGATTGGGGCAAACGAGATTGATTGAGCATCATATTGATACTGGTGATGCAGTCCCAATCAAAAGTAAACATTTTCCTCTTTCGCCACCGAGGCAAGCCGAAGCTTTTAGCGAAATAGATAGGCTGCTCGAAATGGGAGTTATAGAAGAGTCAAACTCGCCTTGGTGTAGTCCAGTTGTTCTAGTTCGGAAGCCAGGGAAGGTCAGGCTCTGCATAGATTCCAGGAAGGTCAACGCGGTAACTAAAAAGGACTCGTACCCGTTGCCTCATATCAACGGCCTATTGAGCAGACTGAAGGACACGCACTTCATTAGTGGCATTGATCTGAAGGACGCGTTCTTTCAGATCAAGCTGACAGAGTCTTCCAAGGAAAAAACAGCATTCGCAGTTCCTGGGAAGCCTCTGTACCACTTTAAGGTGATGCCCTTTGGTCTGTGCAATGGACCGCAGACTATGAGCCGCCTGATGGACAAGGCAATTCCCTCGCGGTTGCGGGAGAATGTCTTCGTCTACCTGGACGATCTAATGGTATGCAGCACTAACTTTGAAGACCACCTAAAGTTGCTGACGGAAGTGGCGAATTGTTTGAGGGACGCAGGCCTCACAATCAATGTGAAGAAGAGCAAATTTGGTCAGAAGGAAATTCGGTATTTAGGGTACTTGATAGGTAGCGGGTGCTTGAAGGTGGATCCTGGGAAAATAGAGGCAATGCAGAACTTTCCGATCCCTAAATCTCCGCGACAGGTTCGTAGGTTTGTGGGCATGGCAAATTGGTATAGGGCATTTATTACAAATTTTGCTGACCTAGCAGGTCCTTTGACTGATTGTCTTCGCAAGTCAGCAGGCCCATTTAAGCTTACCCCTGAAGCGGTAGAAGCATTCGAAAAGTTAAAAGAAGCCTTGAGCTCCGCTCCTGTCTTGGCCCAACCCGATTTCTCAAAGGAATTTGTTATTCAGTGTGATGCTTCAAAAATAGGTGTAGGGGGCGTGTTATTCCAGCTCGATGACGAGGGCGCTGAGCATCCAATCGCGTTTGTTTCAAAAAAACTTAACAATGCTCAGCGCAATTATACTGTAACCGAACTGGAATGCCTCGCCGCCATTATAAGTGTCAAGCGTTTTAGACCTTACATAGAGGGTTTGCCATTCCGAATCATAACTGACCATTCAAGTCTCAAGTGGTTGATGACTCAGAAGGACTTGAGTGGCAGGCTGGCTCGATGGTCACTCCTACTGCAAAGATACGATTTTGCCATGGAGCATCGCAAGGGAACCCTGAATATAGTACCGGATGCCCTCTCGCGTTTTGATGTAGACGAGCTAACCTTCTCCGCCCCACCTCACGAAATTGACTTAGCATCGCCGGAATTTGAAAGCGCGGAATACTTGGATCTTTGCAGAACCATTTTGGAAAACAAAGATGCGCTACCAGATTTGAGTGTAAATGATGGCGTGGTTTTAAAAAGGGTTAAATTTCGTAAGGGTGTGGCGGATGAGGAGGACTCGTTATGGCGGGTGTGGTTACCGACAGCGTTAACTGAGAAAGCGATAAGTCTTGCACATGATGCGAATAGGAGTTACCATGGGGGTTGGCAGAAAACTTTAGAGCGCGTCAGACAAAATTACTTCTGGCCTAGGCAAGCTAAAGACGTTAGAGACTATGTACAGAAATGCGACACTTGTAAGGCTGTTAAGTCAACAAATCAGCAGTCAAGACCACCTATAGCGAACACTTTTGCTTCAGAAAGACCATTTCAGCGGTTCTATTGCGACTTTCTAGGACCTTACCCGCGATCTAAGCGGCGCAATCAGTTTCTCTTCATTGTTCTAGACCATTTTGCAAAGTATGTTTGGTTGAAGCCCATGCAGAGAGCAACAGCTGTTAATGTTATGAATTACTTTACCTCTGAAATTTTTCCATCGGTTGGGGTTCCTGAATATATCCATAGCGATAATGGTAAACAGTTTATCTCTAAGGAAATGAAACAATTCCTCGAGAATTATGGGGTGACCCATATAAAGACGGGGTTATACTCGCCGCAAGCAAACGCGTCGGAACGCGTAAATAGAGAAATTGTTTCAAAAATAAGAATTTTCCTTAAAGATAAACAGGATCATACCGACTGGGACAAGCATATACCCGAAATTTTAGCGGTGTTAAGAAGCGATTTTCATACCTCAATTCAGTGCTCTCCATACTTTGCCTTATACGGTCAGAACATGGTCCAACACGCCTCAGCCTATAATATATTAGATAAACTCGGTACTCTTAGGGAAAATGACATTCCAATAATAACTAGGGCGGATAAGTTGTCCACCATTCGCGAGCAAATTCGTAGGAATTTAGATCAGGCGAAGGATAGGGGAAACAACGTTTATAACAAACGCTCTAGACAAGTTAACTATAGGGAAGGTCAAGAGGTTTTTAGGAAAAATTTTGCTTTGAGTAACTTTAAACAAGGCATAAACGCCAAATTCTTGCCGAAGTACCTCAAGTGCCGAGTGCGTCGAAAAGTAGGCAATGCGTTGTACGACCTAGAGGACCTGACAGGGAAACTGATAGGTCGCTTTCACGCTTCGGATATTCGCCCGCAATAACAATTTTGATTTTTTTTTTATATATACATACTGACCTTTGGAACCGTACCTGGGCGTTTTGGCGGTCGGGGACAACTCGCCCAGTATCCTCCCCGAGCATTGACTTAATAGGGTATTTACATACGCTTCCATCAGAAGTAGTGGATAACCTGGCAATCCTCGGTTATGCGGATTGTCTTTCGGAGTTTTGACGAGTTCTCCTTAATTAAAATGTCTACCGGGTGAAAAGTTTTTTTTACCATGGAACAAGCTTCTCCGGTTAAACCTTTTTGTGGGGGTGAAACCACTAGGACCAAAAATTTTCGGAGTTTTGACGAGTTCTCCTTTATTAAAATGTCTACAGCCGCGAAGCATTGTAACTAGGAAACCAAAATAAATTCTCCGTTTGCCTCGGAGTTTTGACGCGTTCTCCGATATCAAAATGTCTAACTAAATTACACGTTTTCTTATAAGCCTATTTCGGTGGGGGTAAAGCCACTTAACAAATTTCCATTTGCCGCAAAGCCTACTAAACTATGAAACAAAATACTTCAAAAATTTTCCTTTACTGGCGGATCTTCTTGCCCGGCTAGCTCGTGGTAGAACTAGAGACTCTTATCTAGGGGTGAGTCGTGCCCCACGTTTTTACCCAGAAATGGCTTCCTTGCAGGTAAACCTTTTTCCTGTTCGCTTCATCGACCGGTCTTCGAAGCGAAGCAGGCCTGTCATGGTTTACTTTCAATTGATAGTAATTATTATTTGGTTCAATGCGATTGGTTGGGTGACAGTTTTGATTCACCTTCCGGTTTGACGTTTAGCTACGGGAAAGTGCGTGATTTTCGCTGAGGTGGCAGCACCAAATGGTTCAATCCGTTCATAGCAATCATCCGATGGTAACGACCAATCAGAATGTTCCACTTGGCAATAATCACGCCACGTCAACGGGTAACGGAACTTTTCCATTGCGCAGTCGCGTTAAGTGAATAATATTGGGCATAGCAGCGTCACCGGCATTCGACCAATTCAAAAAGTATACATGATTTGAACCGAGCGGTCGTGCGCGTGTAAAAAGAAAAAAAATGTTAGTAGCATTTCGTGAAAAAGTTGTTTAAAAAAGTGATTGCGTTGTTTTTCTTCTGTATATGTATATGTGTGTACATACAGAAGTATAAATTTAATTATTTCCACGGTAAAAGAAATCGTGTTACGCGTGTGAATATACTGTACAGCTAACCTACAGCGTTTACATATAGGCTTACTATTGTGAAGTACCTAAATATTAATATACCTGGACAGCAAAATCAGTGTGTGTGCGAGTGTGTAGTGAAAAAAATCCGGAAAAAAATACTAATAAATACGCAGCTCACTTTTATGAAAGCATTCTGAATCAAGTTAAATTGAGCTATTGAATCGGCAATTCTGTACGACGGCACGTGCTGCTGATGTGCGTCCGAGAGTCTCGGGGGATGTATCGGGCGACGGGTTTTGACCTCCATGTCGATGGTCCGGGGGCGGAAGCTCTATATTTTGTGTCTGTTTAGAGATATTGGCAATCCAAGTTGAAAATTTTTCGTCATTTTCATGGGTTGTTGTAATCACAGATTAGGGTGTACCAAAAAGTGCAAAAAGTGTGCCCTGCTCAAAAATATTGTGGACCGCGTAGCCGGGGGTTGGACCGGCTAAGGGTTATTCTTTTGGAAGGCGGCCAAAGGTCGCCTACGCGAAAAGGTGTTGTGCACATAAATACCTTGGATGAAGCCGCCTATTTGGGATCGAACCCAGCACATTTTGAGTTTTTGCTGATAGCTTTCCACCGAGACAAATTATTTGATTCCCGCCTTCGGATTGTTGGTACAGAGGTCGGAACGCGTCGATTGATGCCTTTCCCGAGAGTTTTGAACGTATATTGGCGGTTGAATGCTGTCGTATAGAATTGCCATTGAATCTGAAAATTGTTAGCATTCGGCCTAAAACCTTTAGAACAGTGATTTCACAGACATGCGGAAACGTATTTTAAATATTAAACGAAACCAAAAACTTTTGGTCTTTACAGATAATTGCAAAAAGAAAACAGAAGAATAAATATAAACGCAAATTTAAAGTGCGTGCGTAAACAAAATTAACAAACAAAAGAAAAAAAAATCTGCAAAAAGAATATAAAAGCAAACTAAAGCTACAAAATTAAACTACAAAAACCACCACAAAAATAACAACTTGGTGATAATAAATAGCTAAAACAAACAAACCAACAACAGGAAAAGTTCACAGAACAACAAAAATAAATCACAACAACAACCATATCAGTAGCAGCAGTCGCAGCAGCCACAACAATATTTCTGGATATCCAGCAACGACAACAACACCAGCATTGACAACAGCGGGGGCCGCCTTCACATAGGCCCACCGCCATAAACCGCAACAACAACAACGCGCACCAGGGCGCACGACGACCTCCAGCAGTGACATCAGCGAAGGCCGTTCTCATATAGGCCCACCGCACTAGCCTCAGCAGCAGTAGCAACAACCAAAGGTAACAACACAACCAGCAGTGAAATTAGCGGGGGCCGACGTATTATAGGCCCACCGCAGTAAACCATCGGCAACAACAACACCAGCAGTGACATCAGCGAGGGCCGCCGTAATATAGGCCCGCCGCACTAGCAGCAGCAACAACTGTAACCAGCAGTGACATCAGCGAGGGCCGCCGTAATATAGGCCCGCCGCACTAGCAGCAGCAACAACTGTAACCAGCGGTGACAAGAGCGAGGGCCGTCCTATCATAGGCCCGTCGCACCACCAGCAACAACAACATAACCAGCAGTGACAACAGCAGGGGCCGCCGTAATGTAGGTCCGCTGCACTATTACCTACAACAACAACAGTAGCGCCCGACCAACAGCCTACTGCAACAATGGGTGAGATCAACCTGATGTAGTTAGTTTTGTTTTTTTTTGCAAATAATATAGAATTAAATTAAACAAAGTGAATGTAGCTTAATCTAACTTAGTTTAACCTGAGCTTGACGAACGTATAAAACCCCAGGCCGTAGTATTCAAAAACAAAAAAAATTTCATATGAAATGAAAATTGATTCACTTTGACGCATTCCTCAAAAAAAAAAAAAAAAAAAAAAAAAAAAAAAACAAAAAAAAAAAGGTATTTGACTTGATATTACAGCAATGCGTTTAAGTGTTTCTTGTCTTTATTATAAAATCTAGTATTTAAATGGCCAAATTATCAAGTACTTCAATTCTTTGTTTGCTTATAATGCAAAATTCTTTATTGCTATTTGAGCGTTTATTAATAAGTGTTTAATGTACAACTTTTTTTTTGATTAGCATACGTATACATGAAAAACAATACAGGAAGGTTTAAACAAGTAAATTAAATTTCGACTGCTTTACTGCCTTTTTTTATTTATAAATATAATTAAATTTATAGCTATTGGTTTTTTTTTATAAAATAATTGTAATATCGATTTCCATTTAAATGGTAGTCCGTGGACCGTTAGGGTCATTTATTAAATTTAGTTACACTTTTGGAAAGTTAAGACAGAGTATGGGCGAAAAACAAAAAAATTAATTAAGAATTTTAAGATATAATGTCCCTTCGATTCCAATTAAACTTCTAAATACATCAATATTGATACCAAAATTTGTAGCCTAGCAGTAATTTTCAATAATATAATGTTGCGAAATAGGTATAAGCGTAGATCTATTATTTCATAAAGCGGTTATAAATAAAACTTAAACAAAAATTTATTTAATAAAATAAATGAACATAATAATAATAATATGTGACTTAAAAATAAAATAAATTCGAAAACCCTAACTTAAAATACCTAATCAAAAAAAAAAAAAGTAAAACGGCCAAACCCAGACAAAATAAAATAAAATAAAATGAATAACATAACTATCTGATAAGACCAAAACCCAAACTTTTTTTTGAGAAAACTCGGTACAACCCAATACATTTTTTTCGTTTGCTATAAAATAGTTATACTAGCGTAAGTCGATTTAATTAGTTGTAAATGAATTTTGAATAAATTTGTTAAAAATGGGAATGCTGAATCTTTCCATTAATTAGAAGGTATATAGGAATCCAGGTAAGGGGCCATCGGGATTCGGTTTGGTGCACCGGTGGCCATGGATGAGGGTGGGTCAGCACCAGGGCGTCGCAACCACACCCGCGGCGCCCCCTTATAATGTTCGGCCTCTTTTTTTAAAATTTTTTTTCTTTTGCAGCAGGGTAACCGGTCATTTCCGGTTCGTTTAAAATTTCAGGGTTTCTTTTCGGTTAATTTAAATTTATCTTTGTTCTCTTTTTCCGTTCGTTATTTCAGTTTTAATTTCGTTTCATTTTCGGTTATTTTTATATTTGAGTTAGTTTCGCTTTCGGTTATTTTTGAATTTTGATTTTCATTTTAAATATTTTAGTTGCCCGTTTCTTTTGAATTTATTGATTTTCCGTTTTATTTGAGTTTTTGTATTTTGAATATTTAAATGTCAACGGTCTGTCCGTGGCATCCGGTGTTTTAACCGGATGTTGTTTTTATATAGTTGTTTTGCGCGGCTTTTTTGCGTTTCCCCCGCGTTTTAAAAGGCATGATTTGACCTTTTTCTGATTATGGCGCAGGACGGTAAGGTTGGCAAGAGCCCACCCCAGCCGACAATGACTAGCCACTGTGCACCATTGATATCATGCCGACCGACTTCCTTACTGCTCCAATTTTGTTGCGTTACCATAACAATGGGCTCAACAACGGGCATCAACTGGATAAATTCAAAGCATAATCGATATAAACCCTTCGTGGCGCATCGGATAGCGGAGAACCTCTCGACAACCCAGGCGAGTGAATGCAGGTGGCTTCCTACCAACGAGAACGTAGCCGACGCTGCGATGCGTCAAAATGGTGCTATCGACATAAACCCTTCAACGCGCTGGTTCTAAGAGTTCTCAGAGCCAAAGTTCAGCAGCCAGCAGTAATCAACAGCCAGCATGAAGTTAATCCTGTTCTCCTTACAAGCAGCAACAACTTAATTGATTTTAATAGATTTTCGGCATACATTAGACTGAAGAGAGCTACAGCTTGGATGTTTAGATTTATAAATCGCAAGCGTGGTAGAAGTTTCAGTGATTGCTATTTCAGATTAACCTCGGACGAACTAAATGCAGCTGAAACCTAGCTGTGCCGGCAAGCCCAACTTTCAGATTACGCTATGGAGCTAAAGCAACTTCAAGACAATCAAACAGTGCCACGCGAGAGTCCAATACGCACTTTGCTGGCGTATTTGGACACAAATTCGGTTATGAGGGTAAATGGTATGATCCAAGCTGCCAGCTGGTTGTCACTCGACGCCATACATCCAATCGTGCTGCCACCGAAACATCGCATTACCTTGCTCATCGTATCCTATTATCACCGTAAGATGAAACACCAGAACGTAGAAGCAACTATTTGAGAGGTGAGGCAGAAATTTTGGGTTGCCAATGTACGGCAGGTTTTGCGAAAGGTAAGATCGTTACTTGCCAACCATGAAGCCAATTATGGGCCGGTTGCCCGAGGATAGAGTGACACCGTATGTCAGGCCTTTTAGCAACACCGGGTTGGACTACTTCGGGCCTATAATGGTGACTATAGGGAGAAGCACAGAGAAACGGTGGGTGGCACTCTTCACTTGTCTCACGGAAAAAACTTTGTTGGCGCCGACCAAGGGGCAAACCGGTTCGACTAAGTATTCGATTGCGGGCGTGTGAGCAAAGAAGGGCGCCCAATGGGTTTTTAATTGTCTGCACAATCCGGCTGAGGGTGGAATATGGGAGCGTATGGTGCGATGCGTCAAGCGTATGCTAAACCACACACTAAAGGAAGTTGCTCCTCGCGAACATACCCTGCGAAGCGTGATGATAGAAGCGGAAAACATAGTGAACTCGAGGCCTCTTACACATTTGCCGATCTCAACTGACGAGCCGATTACACCGAACCATTTTCTGTTATGTTCCGCGAGTTCAGCGCAAACACCGGGCATAGAGCAGCTCGAGGAACAGTTGCGCGATCGATTTTGGAAGCGCTGGGTGGCGGAGTATCTACCAATATTGACAAGACGAGCTAAGTGGTGTACACGGTCAAAGGCGTTGAGTGTGGGCGATCTGGTTTTTATATGTGATCCTATTATATCAAGACGACAATGGTGCCGTGGGGTGGTGGAAAAAGTCTACAGGGGTGCGAATGGCGAGATAAGAAGAGCAGACGTCAGAACTAAAACAGGGGTGCTTCGTCGTCCAACATCAAAGCTGGCCGTTTTGGACGTGGCTCCTGGTGAATCCTAGTGGGTCACGGGGGTGGGGATGTGGCAAAACGCCCCTCTCGAACTCATCACTTTCAATCGATTAACTTATCGGCTTTTGTGTACTTCCCTTGTATAGTTTCGCATCACTAACAAATCATTAGGGTCGTGAAATTCAGCCAAGGCAGGGCGCAAAATGCGGTAAGTGCATTAAATTTAAAATAACCATTGTAAATGTAACTAAAATGCTCATTTGTTTTACAGAAATAAATAGTTGTAACAGAAAATCCGGCACTATTTATTTCAACGTCCCTAATATAATGAATCGTGAATGCACGAACTTAAATGACAATTTGAATACATATGCCCACCAAAAAATTTTAACCTTATCTAAGGCTGTGAGGAGTATCAGTTGGAATGGAATGTGGCCATTTGGAATATAAACGTATGCTTAAATATCCCCAATAGGGGGGCCCCTGCGCACGGGCCTGATGCCAAAAAAATAAATATGCCAAAATAAGAAATGCAGTTGGTAAGAGGATACCATCTTGTACATATATTTCAAAAATTATCAAAATCGGACTGGTAAATCCCGAGAAATTAAACAATATTTTGTACTTAATATTTTGAGCTCGATTTTTAAATAAAATATTTATTTCGAAGACTTTCCCTTTATGCACACACCTCCTAAGTTTCGCGGAAACTGATACTTTTAAATGCCTGCAAGACGATATTTTCATGTCTTTTATAATTTTAAATCTTGGGTTTTGACAAATGCATTCGTTTAATATATTTACCAGAAGTAGTCAGAAAAAAATCTTTTAGTTGCTTCTGACTGAGAGAGAATCTTATTTACTCTTTTTTTTTTTTTGAACTGTCAACAGTTAGAGAACGGATAAACTCTGACTATTTATGACAAGTATGGGATTGAAGCTATCAATAGATCTGATCGGTGAGTGCACTAAAAGTGTAGAACAGTGTAGGGCAGAACAGCATTTGACAATTGTCAGAGCGGCTTAGTGCAACTGCGTCAACAAACGAAAAAGTGCTGTTTAGAGCGAGCCAGCTGATTTTGATAAAGAACCCGTTTTCTACTGTCAGCTTTATAAAAGTGAAAATCCACAATCAACAATTAAATTCGCTCAAATTTGCAATTGAGCTATATGTATTTATAACTAATCTCAATTGTTTAAACATTTCCGTCCATCCAAAACAAAGCTTTCGAAAACTGGTGCAAAATGGGCCGAAAATATGTGACTGAAGAAATGGATTTAATTTTTTGATTTCGTATTTCTTTATTTGGTTTCCCGCCTGAACGATCAAAAACAGCCGTTTTCATATGCTGCACTAAATTACACCAGCTAAGAAGCTAGTGCATTGTAGTGTAAATTAGTGATTACTCAAAAAACAGTTCGGAACAGCTTAGTGCAAAACAAGGCTCATCTCTGTGTTAATAAAGTCCGCCTTGTGCAAGTTATCACGGGAAGCGCAGTCAGGTTTATAATTACCTGAAAATAAGTTGCGCATGGCCGGAGTCAGCCCTTTCCACGACTGCTGTGACAACACCGCAACTGCAATGCGACGGCGGCGGCGGCGGTGGCAGCGCTTCCGCCAATAGAGAGCTTAGGGGTAAAATAAGTATAGGAATTATTGTTTTCAGCTTCAGTATTAATTGTAGGTACTCATCGGTTGGACATAAGTTCCGCCGGAATAATAAATTAACAGATATCTAAGGATGGCGTCCAACGTGCAAGAACAATCAACAAGCACAGCTACAAGCGTAACCACTACACAACGCAGCAGTACGGTATTAAATAAAAATCAACAGTCAGTATCAAGCAGAAGGGGAGATCTAACCAAATAACTACACGACGAAGCAATACGGTACAAAATAAAAACCAGCATCAGTATCAAGCAGAAAGGGAGATTTGCAACAAAATTACAACCACTACGCAACGGAGCAGTACGGCATAAAACAAAACCCACAATCACAAGGATATTTTTCTAAAACATATCAGCAATGAACTTTATGTAAGTTGAAATACTCATTTTTTTTGTTGAACTAAATGGATGGCATTTGAGTGAATTGAATTAAAAATTTTAGTGAAGTGAATTAAAAATTTGAGTATGTAATTGAATTAAGAAATTTTTTCGATTAGTTGCCCGGCATATGAACGTGCTAACAGACGATCTAAATGACTTAATTTCAAATTTCGGAAATATTGAGTTAACAGAACAAAGTAAAATGAACGATTCACAACTTACACAGGTAGTAAACGCGGCCGTATCTGCGGCTTTAGGAATGCAGAGACGAGAGTTTGAGGATAGACTTAGGGTCATGCAGGACCAAATTGTAAAGATATTCCAAAAGCCAGTAGTAGCAAAATACGATAAAATTAAAATTCTTCGGGACAAAACTTGGGAGGAATCACTTGACGTGGTAAAAACCTTACCTGAATTTTCAAGTCAACCGGAAAGTTATGTGTCCTGGCGCGAGGCGGCACATAATGCATACGAAATCTTCAAGGACTACGATGGTAGTTCAAGGCATTATCAAGCCGTTACAATCATAAGAAATAAAATTCGCGGTGCTGCCGATGCGTTGTTATCATCGTTTAGCACCGTCTTAAACTTGGACGCTATTATAGCTCGTTTAGACTTTACGTATTCCGAACTATCCACATTAAGACAGGGCCTTCTAGTGTCCTGGAATTTTATGACGAGGTTGAGAAGAAGCTGTCTTCACTCGCTAATAAAACGAAAATGTCTCACGAAGCAAATAGTGCAGATGCAATAAATGCAAAATATCGTGCCCTTAGGGTTTTTATTTCTGGGCTCAGAAAGCCTCTTTGCGATATCCTCTTTGCATCGAAACCCAGTGATCTGCCATCCGCGTTAGCACTCGCTCAGGAGGTCGATGCCAATCACGAACGCTACATTTTCGCAGCAAGCTTCGCAAATTGGTCTATTGACGTCACAAAAAAAGCTGACAGTAGCCATAGAAGTGGCAAGGACAACAATAATCAAACCGCGTACAGTAGGGCAAACACTGATAGCCAAAAAAATCCTCATTTCATGAGGCAGTATAACCACCTGATGGCCAGTTCCGCCAGGTAAACGGTAATGGAAACAATCGGCAACAACATTATAGCCTGAACCGGCAAGGCGGAAATCGGGACGCACAACTGCGATAGGAACCAATGGATATAGATCCATCATCATCTCGCCTACGGCAACCTACAAACTTCACAGGAAATAGAAATGGGCAACTTCAAAAGCGTCAGGCGTCCTCCGACCGTCGAACAGGACTAGAACTCCCAAGAGTGAATCACGTGAACCAAAGTCATAGCAACGAACCCAGTTCAAAATCATATGAAGAACTATCTGAGCCAATTGTCGAGGACCTAGAGGCGGAGGAGGTGAATTTTTTAGGGGAAGGTCTCTCCTCCCCTGGATTTCTAGGACACTAGGGGGGCGAGAGCGTAAATTTCTCGTCGACACAGGGGCCTCCAAAAACTACATCAGGCCTCTACAGGGTCTAAAAGCAGTTAAGCCTGTCGATAATGAATTTACAGTGAAATCCATACATGGATTCACCAATATTTTAAACAAATGTAAGGTACATTTATTTGCAGTTGTATCAGAATTCTTTGTTTTGCCGGACCTGACTCTGTTCGATGGCATTGTAGGCCTTGACTTACTAAATAGACATTATTGAAAACGACTCTGGAAAAGAAAAAATTCAATTCCTCAAGGGTCAAGATGTTAGCCAACTCCAGCTCCAGACCGAGTCGGCCCCGGTGAGCATAAAGGATCATTTTAACGCTATGATCAATCTCGTATCAGGAGTCTTTGCAGACCCAAACGAAAAATTACCATACAACACTAATATTGTAGCCCCAATCCGCACTAGGGATAACGAGCCGACTTACGCAAAATTCTACCCATATCCACTGGGGGTCGCTGATTTTGTAAAAACGGAAATAAGGGATCTCCTGCAAAATGGCATTTTACGACGTTCGCGATCGCCTTATAATAATCCCATCTGGGTAGTGGACAAAAAGGGCCTCGATGAAAACGGAGTAAAAAAGAAGAGATTAGTAATTGACTTCCGTAAATTGAACGAAAAAACCATAGACGACTCATACCCCATCCCAAACGTTGGGGTTATACTATCAAACTTGGGCATGGCCCAGCTCTTTACGACCCTAGACCTAAAGTCTGGGTTTCACCAAATCAAACTCGCTGAGCGAGATCGGGAGAAGACCGCGTTTTCGGTGTGCAATGGCAAATATGAGTTCTACCGTCTTCCGTTCGGTCTGAAGAATGCCCCTGGCATCTTTCAACGAGCAATTGACGTTGTGCTTAGGGCACATATTGGCAAATATTGCTTTGTTTATATCGATGACGTGAGTATTTTCTCACAAGACCAGAAGGGCCATTTAACGCATGTAGAGGCTGTTCTTAAAAGCCTGCTTGAAGCAAACATGAGGGTATCTGTGGAAAAATCGAAATTTTTCAAGACAGAACTCGAGCACCTTGGCTTCCAAATATCAAATACCTGCCCACAAAAAATTGAGGCAATTAAGAACTTCCCACAACCAACAACTTTAAGGGGTGTTCGATCCTTTCTAGGGATGGCTGGGTACTATAGGTGCTTTGTTCGCGACTATGCGAAAATAGCCAAACCTTTAACTAATATTGATTTTTGTTGGAACGATTTTCCGTCATCCCTTGTCAAGTTTGGTTTTGTGACAAACCGGTTTCGGCGTTCTGCCATTTTCAATGCCTAGTTTCGTTCTGGTCTGTGTCTATCCGCTGCGTTGTTTTTATAGTCCGTGGGTGCTGTGGCAGGTAATGTCAATCTATGTGTTCGTGGTAGGTAACGTTAATATGCGTGTGTGTGTGCGCGGTATTGATACGTCCGAATTGTTATCTGTCCCAAGGGTTGTTTTTGTAGGTATGTAGACATACCGCTTGTTAGCTAAGCGGTAGGTTGATGTAGGTAGAAATCGGTGATTTTTGCAGTTTGGTTCATATTTCGTTTTTGCTTGTTCATTGTTACGTGTTTGGTTGCTGTACCTGCTGGCTTGTGCTGTTTTTTGTAAACTAGTTTTAAGGGTTCAAATATTTCGTCAGAGATAGTGTTGGTTTGTTCGTTTATGATCCTGCCGTCAAATGTTTTTAACTTGTATATCTCCATGTTCTCAAGTACATTAAGCCGCCGGCCTTTTCCTTGTACGTGAAGTATTCGAGCCGTTGTTTTTATGTTAGCTGGGGTGCAGTTGTTCTCAAACATGTGGTTCGCGAAATTAGATTCTGGTATTATGGTGGGTTTTCGTGTTTTTTTGTTGTAGTCCCTGATATGCTCTCGGAATCTTGTGCTTATTTTTCTTCCTGTTTGTCCTATGTAGCTGTATTGACATTCACAAGTAAGCCTATACACTCCGTGTCTGTTGAATGGGTCATCAGAATTAGTCTCGGTTCTTAGTTTTTGTCCGACGTTGTTAGATGTTCTGAATGCTGTGTTGACGTTATATCTTTTAAAGAACTTTGCTAATTTGTACGTCGCTTTTCCAGTGTATGTCATTGCCGTCCAAACCATTGGATTTTCCTCTACGTTTACTCTTTTTTGTGTTCCATGGCTACTTCTGAGTTTATCCACAAGTGCTTTCTTGTATCCATTATTTGCCGCTATGTTATATATTGTATTAAGCTCTCTCCAGTATGCTTCCTGTGTGAGCGGCGTTCTCTGAAGCCTATCCACTAAGTGCCTCAATGCTGCATTTTTGTGCTGTTGGGGATGGTTTGATGTAGAGTGTATAATGGTGTCCGTGGCAGTCGGTTTTCTATAAATGCCGTAGTTGAACCTATTTGTTATTTTGTCAATCCCTATAGTTAGGTCCAGGTAGTTCATTATTCCATCTTTTTCTACTTCCATTGTGAACTCTATGTTGCTATGTTGCCTGTTGAGGAACTCTAGTATTTGCTCTTCGTTATCGTCATTTAGGATGCAGATGATGTCATCCACGTATCTAGCGTAGAATGCCACGCCTAACTTGGTTTTTAACTCCTGTATATATTTTCCTTCCAAGTTTTGCATGAATGTTTCCATGAGAATGGCCGATGTTGGGTTACCCATTCCTAGTCCGTTTGTCTGTCTATATATTTTGTTGTTGAACCGGAAATAGTTTTGCCGCAGCGTTGTTCTTAGCGCGTGGGTAATTTGCGCAGTTTTTACCTTATCTTCAGTTTTTGTCCAGTAGTGTTTTGTTGACTATATCCATTGTATCTGTTAGTGGTATTGACGGGTATAAGTCCTTTATGTCAAAGGATACGAGTTTACTGCTCCTTGTGAGTTTAACGGTCTCAAGTCTTTGTAGTAGTTCTATCGTATTGCTTATTGTGTATTCGTGCCCTAGTTTCAGAGTGTCCTTTAAAATCGTTTTTAGATGTTTCGACAGTTTATAACCCGGCGCGGACTTAAAATTAATTATAGGTCTCATCGGCGTATCCTGCTTGTGGATTTTAGGTAACGCAATGAGTGGAGGAGCAGATGGATTCATTTGTGTTAGGGTATATGCCATTCTCTCGTCTATTATTTTGGTAGCATTTTTTATAACCTCTTTAACTTCGGTCTGGTATTTATCCGTGGGGTTATCCCTAATAATGCGGCATTTCATTTCCTCGATGAGCTTCTCTGTCTTTGCTATATATTCATCCTTACTGATTAGCACCGTTGTGTTTCCTTTGTCTGCCTTCGTTGTGACGATGTTGTTATTTTTTAGCTTTCGTTGTAGCCTTTTCAATATTTTCAGCTCCTTATTTCCTTTTTGTGCTTCCTGGGCTCTTACTTCCTTGCTTATGATTTCTCTGCACATGTGCCTTGCGTGCTGCTGTTCCTCATATGGAAGAAGCGATATTGCAACCTCTGCATCTACTATCGCTTGCTCAGTTCTTTTTGCTTCATTGCTATCCGCGATGTTGTGCTTCAGGCCCTTCCCTAGAAGTTGCGCTTCTTCGTTGCTAATGGCCACTGTTGTTAGGTTTACGAACCTTTTGTTAAATTCGTGTGTTTGTTGACCGTTACTGTGATCGCGTCGGCCCGTTAACTGGTCCAATTTTCGGTTCAGTTTTTCATATTTGCGTTGTAGTTCGCGTTTGACTCCCGTCTTTATGTGGTCGAAGCAGTCCATCAATGCAGTCGTGGGCAAGAGTCCGGACAATTGCAGATGTATCCTCAGTAGTTCGGTGTTTATCTTGTCTTTCTTAGCGTATAGGCTTTGTAATTCGAACTTTAAAAAGTCCTTTTCCGCCTTCCTGGTCGTTCTCCTACTTGCTTGGGTGTTGGTTTTTATTTTTATTAGCGCAAATTTCGGTGTAACATTCAATTCTAAACATTGCTTGTTGAACCAAATATTTGCCTTAGTCGTATGCATTTTTCGCAGTTTCCGTTCGTATTTCGTTAGTAGTCCATCCGTGTTTAAATTAAAAGCCTGACAGGCGGTAAGTGATTTATTTTGTTGTGTTGATCTTCCGACAGGGTAGTAAGTTGATTTTTGTTGGAACGATTTTCCGTCATCCCTTGTCAAGTTTGGTTTTGTGACAAACCGGTTTCGGCGTTCTGCCATTTTCAATGCCTAGTTTCGTTCTGGTCTGTGTCTATCCGCTGCGTTGTTTTTATAGTCCGTGGGTGCTGTGGCAGGTAATGTCAATCTATGTGTTCGTGGTAGGTAACGTTAATATGCGTGTGTGTGTGCGCGGTATTGATACGTCCGAATTGTTATCTGTCCCAAGGGTTGTTTTTGTAGGTATGTAGACATACCGCTTGTTAGCTAAACGGTAGGTTGATGTAGGTAGAAATCGGTGATTTTTGCAGTTTGGTTCATATTTCGTTTTTGCTTGTTCATTGTTACGTGTTTGGTTGCTGTACCTGCTGGCTTGTGCTGTTTTTTGTAAACTAGTTTTAAGGGTTCAAATATTTCGTCAGAGATAGTGTTGGTTTGTTCGTTTATGATCCTGCCGTCAAATGTTTTTAACTTGTATATCTCCATGTTCTCAAGTACATTAAGCCGCCGGCCTTTTCCTTGTACGTGAAGTATTCGAGCCGTTGTTTTTATGTTAGCTGGGGTGCAGTTGTTCTCAAACATGTGGTTCGCGAAATTAGATTCTGGTATTATGGTGGGTTTTCGTGTTTTTTTGTTGTAGTCCCTGATATGCTCTCGGAATCTTGTGCTTATTTTTCTTCCTGTTTGTCCTATGTAGCTGTATTGACATTCACAAGTAAGCCTATACACTCCGTGTCTGTTGAATGGGTCATCAGAATTAGTGTCGGTTCTTAGTTTTTGTCCGACGTTGTTAGATGTTCTGAATGCTGTGTTGACGTTATATCTTTTAAAGAACTTTGCTAATTTGTACGTCGCTTTTCCAGTGTATGTCATTGCCGTCCAAACCATTGGATTTTCCTCTACGTTTACTCTTTTTTGTGTTCCATGGCTACTTCTGAGTTTATCCACAAGTGCTTTCTTGTATCCATTATTTGCCGCTATGTTATATATTGTATTAAGCTCTCTCCAGTATGCTTCCTGTGTGAGCGGCGTTCTCTGAAGCCTATCCACTAAGTGCCTCAATGCTGCATTTTTGTGCTGTTGGGGATGGTTTGATGTAGAGTGTATAATGGTGTCCGTGGCAGTCGGTTTTCTATAAATGCCGTAGTTGAACCTATTTGTTATTTTGTCAATCCCTATAGTTAGGTCCAGGTAGTTCATTATTCCATCTTTTTCTACTTCCATTGTGAACTCTATGTTGCTATGTTGCCTGTTGAGGAACTCTAGTATTTGCTCTTCGTTATCGTCATTTAGGATGCAGATGATGTCATCCACGTATCTAGCGTAGAATGCCACGCCTAACTTGGTTTTTAACTCCTGTATATATTTTCCTTCCAAGTTTTGCATGAATGTTTCCATGAGAATGGCCGATGTTGGGTTACCCATTCCTAGTCCGTTTGTCTGTCTATATATTTTGTTGTTGAACCGGAAATAGTTTTGCCGCAGCGTTGTTCTTAGCGCGTGGGTAATTTGCGCAGTTTTTACCTTATCTTCAGTTTTTGTCCAGTAGTGTTTTGTTGACTATATCCATTGTATCTGTTAGTGGTATTGACGGGTATAAGTCCTTTATGTCAAAGGATACGAGTTTACTGCTCCTTGTGAGTTTAACGGTCTCAAGTCTTTGTAGTAGTTCTATCGTATTGCTTATTGTGTATTCGTGCCCTAGTTTCAGAGTGTCCTTTAAAATCGTTTTTAGATGTTTCGACAGTTTATAACCCGGCGCGGACTTAAAATTAATTATAGGTCTCATCGGCGTATCCTGCTTGTGGATTTTAGGTAACGCAATGAGTGGAGGAGCAGATGGATTCATTTGTGTTAGGGTATATGCCATTCTCTCGTCTATTATTTTGGTAGCATTTTTTATAACCTCTTTAACTTCGGTCTGGTATTTATCCGTGGGGTTATCCCTAATAATGCGGCATTTCATTTCCTCGATGAGCTTCTCTGTCTTTGCTATATATTCATCCTTACTGATTAGCACCGTTGTGTTTCCTTTGTCTGCCTTCGTTGTGACGATGTTGTTATTTTTTAGCTTTCGTTGTAGCCTTTTCAATATTTTCAGCTCCTTATTTCCTTTTTGTGCTTCCTGGGCTCTTACTTCCTTGCTTATGATTTCTCTGCACATGTGCCTTGCGTGCTGCTGTTCCTCATATGGAAGAAGCGATATTGCAACCTCTGCATCTACTATCGCTTGCTCAGTTCTTTTTGCTTCATTGCTATCCGCGATGTTGTGCTTCAGGCCCTTCCCTAGAAGTTGCGCTTCTTCGTTGCTAATGGCCACTGTTGTTAGGTTTACGAACCTTTTGTTAAATTCGTGTGTTTGTTGACCGTTACTGTGATCGCGTCGGCCCGTTAACTGGTCCAATTTTCGGTTCAGTTTTTCATATTTGCGTTGTAGTTCGCGTTTGACTCCCGTCTTTATGTGGTCGAAGCAGTCCATCAATGCAGTCGTGGGCAAGAGTCCGGACAATTGCAGATGTATCCTCAGTAGTTCGGTGTTTATCTTGTCTTTCTTAGCGTATAGGCTTTGTAATTCGAACTTTAAAAAGTCCTTTTCCGCCTTCCTGGTCGTTCTCCTACTTGCTTGGGTGTTGGTTTTTATTTTTATTAGCGCAAATTTCGGTGTAACATTCAATTCTAAACATTGCTTGTTGAACCAAATATTTGCCTTAGTCGTATGCATTTTTCGCAGTTTCCGTTCGTATTTCGTTAGTAGTCCATCCGTGTTTAAATTAAAAGCCTGACAGGCGGTAAGTGATTTATTTTGTTGTGTTGATCTTCCGACAGGGTAGTAAGTTGATTTTTGTTGGAACGATTTTCCGTCATCCCTTGTCAAGTTTGGTTTTGTGACAAACCGGTTTCGGCGTTCTGCCATTTTCAATGCCTAGTTTCGTTCTGGTCTGTGTCTATCCGCTGCGTTGTTTTTATAGTCCGTGGGTGCTGTGGCAGGTAATGTCAATCTATGTGTTCGTGGTAGGTAACGTTAATATGCGTGTGTGTGTGCGCGGTATTGATACGTCCGAATTGTTATCTGTCCCAAGGGTTGTTTTTGTAGGTATGTAGACATACCGCTTGTTAGCTAAACGGTAGGTTGATGTAGGTAGAAATCGGTGATTTTTGCAGTTTGGTTCATATTTCGTTTTTGCTTGTTCATTGTTACGTGTTTGGTTGCTGTACCTGCTGGCTTGTGCTGTTTTTTGTAAACTAGTTTTAAGGGTTCAAATATTTCGTCAGAGATAGTGTTGGTTTGTTCGTTTATGATCCTGCCGTCAAATGTTTTTAACTTGTATATCTCCATGTTCTCAAGTACATTAAGCCGCCGGCCTTTTCCTTGTACGTGAAGTATTCGAGCCGTTGTTTTTATGTTAGCTGGGGTGCAGTTGTTCTCAAACATGTGGTTCGCGAAATTAGATTCTGGTATTATGGTGGGTTTTCGTGTTTTTTTGTTGTAGTCCCTGATATGCTCTCGGAATCTTGTGCTTATTTTTCTTCCTGTTTGTCCTATGTAGCTGTATTGACATTCACAAGTAAGCCTATACACTCCGTGTCTGTTGAATGGGTCATCAGAATTAGTGTCGGTTCTTAGTTTTTGTCCGACGTTGTTAGATGTTCTGAATGCTGTGTTGACGTTATATCTTTTAAAGAACTTTGCTAATTTGTACGTCGCTTTTCCAGTGTATGTCATTGCCGTCCAAACCATTGGATTTTCCTCTACGTTTACTCTTTTTTGTGTTCCATGGCTACTTCTGAGTTTATCCACAAGTGCTTTCTTGTATCCATTATTTGCCGCTATGTTATATATTGTATTAAGCTCTCTCCAGTATGCTTCCTGTGTGAGCGGCGTTCTCTGAAGCCTATCCACTAAGTGCCTCAATGCTGCATTTTTGTGCTGTTGGGGATGGTTTGATGTAGAGTGTATAATGGTGTCCGTGGCAGTCGGTTTTCTATAAATGCCGTAGTTGAACCTATTTGTTATTTTGTCAATCCCTATAGTTAGGTCCAGGTAGTTCATTATTCCATCTTTTTCTACTTCCATTGTGAACTCTATGTTGCTATGTTGCCTGTTGAGGAACTCTAGTATTTGCTCTTCGTTATCGTCATTTAGGATGCAGATGATGTCATCCACGTATCTAGCGTAGAATGCCACGCCTAACTTGGTTTTTAACTCCTGTATATATTTTCCTTCCAAGTTTTGCATGAATGTTTCCATGAGAATGGCCGATGTTGGGTTACCCATTCCTAGTCCGTTTGTCTGTCTATATATTTTGTTGTTGAACCGGAAATAGTTTTGCCGCAGCGTTGTTCTTAGCGCGTGGGTAATTTGCGCAGTTTTTACCTTATCTTCAGTTTTGTCCAGTAGTGTTTTGTTGACTATATCCATTGTATCTGTTAGTGGTATTGACGGGTATAAGTCCTTTATGTCAAAGGATACGAGTTTACTGCTCCTTGTGAGTTTAACGGTCTCAAGTCTTTGTAGTAGTTCTATCGTATTGCTTATTGTGTATTCGTGCCCTAGTTTCAGAGTGTCCTTTAAAATCGTTTTTAGATGTTTCGACAGTTTATAACCCGGCGCGGACTTAAAATTAATTATAGGTCTCATCGGCGTATCCTGCTTGTGGATTTTAGGTAACGCAATGAGTGGAGGAGCAGATGGATTCATTTGTGTTAGGGTATATGCCATTCTCTCGTCTATTATTTTGGTAGCATTTTTTATAACCTCTTTAACTTCGGTCTGGTATTTATCCGTGGGGTTATCCCTAATAATGCGGCATTTCATTTCCTCGATGAGCTTCTCTGTCTTTGCTATATATTCACAAAACCAAACTTGACAAGGGATGACGGAAAATCGTTCCAACAAAAATCAACTTACTACCCTGTCGGAAGATCAACACAACAAAATAAATCATTTAACTAATATTCTCAGAGGTGAATTTGGTAAGGTGTCGGCCTTCCAATCGAAAAAAATTTAAATTACATTCGATCAAGACCAAATTAATGCCTTTAATAAACTAAAGAGCATACTCATATCAGAGGACGTCATGTTGGCGTATCCAGACTTCAAAAAAGCTTTCGATTTGACTACCGATGCTTCTTCACACGCCCTTGGCGCGGTGATTTCTCAAGAGGGGCGACCAATTACAATGATCTCCAGAACACTTGATAGAAAAGGAGAACATTTTGCCACAAATGAGCGTGAACTCCTGGCCATTGTATGGGCCCTAAAAAGCATTACGCATTACTTGTACTGTGTTAGGGAATTAAACATTTATACCGACCATCAACCCTTAACCTTTGCAGTCTCAGATCGTAACCCAAATCCAAAAATAAAAAGGTGAAGGCCTTTATTGAGGGGTATAATGCCGGGGAAGGACAACTTAGTGGCCGATGCCTTGTCACGCCAATTTATAAATTCCCTGGATCCTGATCCCGAATCAGACGCCGCCACTGTTCACAGCGAATAGTCACTTACCTATACGGTGGAAACAGTTTCAAAACCCGTGAATGTGTACAGAAATCAACTAATTTTGGAATCAGGTCAACATCCATCCAAGAGAACATTTGTTATTTTTGGAAACAAATTACGACATTTCCTCACGTTTCCTGATGATGAGAGTTTGTTTGGAATGCTGTTAGAAACAGTAAAAACTGACGTGGTCAACGGCATTCACTGCGAGCTTCCTTTGCTGGCAAAAATTCAAAATTGGCTGGTACATACATTCCCAAATACCACATTCCGTCACACAACCGAATTTGTTACGGATGTTTTTGATCCCAATGAACAAACAGAAATAATTACTCAAGAACATAACAGAGCTCATCGCGCTTCCCAAGAAAACGTAAAGCAAATTTTGAAGGATTATTTTTCCCGAGAATGGTAAAAAAGGCTAGGGAGGTGGCATCAAATTGCAGAATCTGCATCAAAGCTAAATACGGTAGGCACCCAGTAAAGCACCCTATAGAAAGAACACCCGTTCCAACCTTTCCTGGTGAAATTCTTCACGTCGACATCTTCTCTACCAATGGCACATATTTCCTTACTTGCGTCGACAAGCTATCAAAATTCGCGGTAGTGCAACCGATCCCTTCGCGAACAATAATCGATATTAAACCACGCATTCTGCAATTAGTCAACCTATTCGCAGTGACCAGGACCATTTTCTGCGATAATGAGAAATCACTAAATTCAAATACAATAAGATCTTGCCTTAGGGACTTCTTCAACATTGAAATCGTTAATGCTCCTCCCCTGCATAGTACGTCAAGGTGGAGAGATTCCACAGCACCATAGGAAAAATTGCTAGATGTCTTAGATTAAAAAAAGGAATTGAAGACACGACGGATCTTATTTTACTTGCCACTATTGAATACAATAAGAGCGTTCATTCCGTAACTGGCGAAAAACCTTTAGATGTCTTTCATTCGCGGATGGGTGAGACAGAAGCCAGGATTAAGATAGAAAGAGCTCAAGAGGCAGCACTAAGAATCCATAACAGGAAAAGATCAGCAAGAACATTTGCCGTAGGAGGAACGGTCCATATTAAGTCAAATAAACGCCTAGGAAACAAACTAACCCTCTTGTATGTGGAGGGAATAGTCCAAGAGGACCTGGGTTCTACGGTCAGGGTTAACGGTAGAATAGTTCATAAGGATAATCTTCGTTAGCGAGTTAAGTTTTTACCTTAAGTCTTATACTCTCCTTTACATCTCCTTTTCAGATTCCTGACTCTTACGCTTTTCATGACCTTGACTTCGACAAACGGCAAGGTTGTGGACTACTCCCACTCGGACTACTTACCGATTACAGACGACGACCTAGTTTTATGGGAATTCGAACATCAGACATACTACAAATCTGTCTGCCTACGCAGAACTGACCATTGACACCCGCTCTGCACTAAGACTTTACCCAAGTAGTCACATGACGAAGCTGATGATGGCGGGTCTGGAACGCATCGACAAGCTCCTTCGAACAGTGATAGGTCCAGTGAGACATCCGCGTAGTCTCAACATTCTGAGAACTGCTTTAAAGGTTGTAGCGGGTACACCGGCCTTTGGCGACTTTCAAAAAGTAACGATAGAACTTGGCAAGCTTAGGGACAATAACGATCGGCAAGTAACAATAAATTCCAAATTCCAAGAACAAGTCACCGATTTAACCAATATCGTAAATAAAACTATAAAGGCAGAAAAACAGGAACAAATAGATACCGGGCACCTTTATGAAATTCTTTTAGCCACAAAAAGGGCTATTATTACAGACCACTGCCCCCCGGCAGTGGTTTGGCAAACTCTCCGAGTGTATTTCTGCCATGACAGGCTTCTCAGCAAAAATTCGTCTCCTTTGTAGATGCCGTTCGGAGTCGGCAAAAAACTGTAGGTCCCACCAATTTGTAGGGAAAATTCAAATCGGCACACCACAAATTGGAAGAGAAGCTTGGCGCAAAAATCTCTTAGGAGGTTTATGATGATATACCTGTTGTATATCGCGCCATAGAGATAGAGATAGATAACATTATATTGTCAATCGCTCTACGATTATTAAATCCTATTATTTTTGATAACGCTGAGGTTGATTCAATCTTGAAAACTGAGTCTCTCAACAATTTAACTGTAACCGATTTGTTGCTAGTTTCTAGGTTTAAAGTTTTTCATGACAATAACCTTTTACATTTCCTAGTTAAGTATCCTAGACCTAAGCTGATTTGTAGGAGGAAAAGTATATTACCTATAGCACACAACAACAAAATGCTTTCACTACGTGACAACGCAGTGGCAGTCTGTGGTAAAGACATCTATTCCTTGGACGATTGTGCAGGGACAGCTATGAGATTTTGCAGCAAATCGAACATCACGACTTGCGCTAAACAATTAGTAGCCGACGTCACAGCAAAATGCAGAACAACATTTGGTGAACTAGATCCCATACAGGAAATTGATGGTGGCATGGTCGTCATAAACGATCGCACGGCAACAGTAATATCCGACAATGAAACTATTTCGCTAAAAAGAGGTACTTACCTGGTAACGTTTTCAGACAGGGCAAGCGTGAACGAAACAACATTCATCAATCGGAATACCCTTCAGATGAAAGTAGCAGAAATTCCCTGGGCCACTCGTATAAATATAACTGGTCACGATGACATAATGAGCTTAACATACTTACGGCATCGTACACTAGAAAGCCGACAACTGATGAAGCAACTGAGCCATGGCTATAAGACAGGATTGACAGCAACATCAATGATCCTGATAATACTGGCCATAATCGTCGGGGTGCTTCTTATTATATCTATATTGAGGCACAAAAGAGGGCAAGCTGCAATAGCAAGAGCAGTTGAAAATATAACGCAAGCTTCAACTAGAAGGTCCGAGGACGTCCCCCACTTAGGAGGGGAGGAGTTATCACGGGAAGCGCAGTCAGGTTTATAATTACCTGAAAATAAGTTGCCCATGGCCTGAGTCAGCGCTTCCCACGACTGCTGTAACAAAACACCACACAACAGGTATCACACACTAGCCGTGAGAACGAAATACGTTGCACATGGCCTAAGTCAGCCCTTTCCACGACTGCTGGGACAACACCACAACTGCAATGCAACGGCGGCGGTGGCGGTGGCAGAAGCGCCAATAGAGAGCTTAGGGGTAAAATCAGTATAGGAATTATTGTTTTCAGCTTCAGAATTAATTGTAGGTACTCATCGGTTGGACATAAGTTCCGCCGGAATAATAAATTAACAGATATCTAAGGAGAAGTCTTTTTATTAATATTTTGCATGTTTCTATAATGTACAAACATCGCCCTGCTCTCCTTCTTCCTATACTTTCCTTTTCCCTGACCGTATCCTCTATACTGCAGTGGTCATCTTTAGAAATAGGCTGCAGCACTAAAATACGGCTGTCTCCAGATCAAAAAACACGGCACCAAATTGATCGTGTCGTAATAGACTCAGACATAGTTACAGCGTCATAAATGTGCTTACTATACGAGGTCCGCATTTCGACTCGCACCACCATCTTGTGCCAGGAAAGATGGTCACGTACATCTGTTCAGTGGGCACCTCCCCACGATATACACCGTTGAGCCCGGAAAACCAACTGCCTAAAGGTGAAGTGAGCGCTATTATGATTCGTAAAAGGAAGATATAAGTATATTTAAGAAAAAAGAAATGTGAGGCCAAAAGCCGTGATGGAGTCGAAATGGCGAAATAGCAAAAAGTTCTAACAGATCAAAAGTAAATCCGGGGCAAAGTCCGCCATGGACAATAAAGGCGACCTGGTAATGTACATACAGAAATTGCTAAACAGCGAGGGTGTTGATAACCCAAAACATCAACCTCTGACGACAGAACCTGCATTCCCCCACCCGACAATGACGAAAGTGAGATTGGAAAAAAAGAAGCTAGGAAAGAATGGATTCGCCCTTCTTGCTATTCAAACACTGTTGTGTATTTTGCGAAAAAAGGAAGCTTATTGTCGACAACACTGACTGGACCTTATCAGAGCGGATTCCGAACTAATAGTCAAATATCTTTCAGATCTTCATGATACGCCAAATTCGGTAGCAGTGTCATGTTAAGATAATAGAGAAGCATCACCTCCTTGTCGTTTTCAAATTCGCGTTTGCCATTGAGTTTGGCTTTGCTGCAAAGCTTATCTGGCTAGTAAGAAGCTCCTACAGTCATTCGAAAGAAGAAAAAAGTTCTCCCAGGAATGTCTCCAAGGAAATTTAGGCTTAAAATGTAGCTTCGCTGACTATTTTTTGTTATGCGAATGGATAAATACCCTGCGCTCAGAAGGTTCTAGATCGTATGCAATAGGCGCCAAAAATATAATCCTGGTGCAGCTACCACATACGTGCAACAACAACCGGATTGCTTCAACGAAGAACATTTAAGCTATAGATCCATATTAATGAGAGTGCCTCACAAATTGCAGAAAATTAGAAGTTCTTCATAGGTCATATGAGGCGCAAGGAAAGTTTGTATTGCCTTAGCTTTTTTGTTGGCACAACGTTTAAAACTCAAGAACGGCTGGACTAATTTAAATTTTGTTTACTTTTGCTTTGGGATTTGTGTTTGTCGAAAACAGTATAACAATCATTAATATACAGGACATACATAAATAGGGTTGCCATATGCTTAAAGATTAATTTCTACTGTATATTTTTTATTTTATTTTATTTATTTATTTATTTATTGAAAAAGATTAGTACAATAAGATCCTCGATCTTTTATAGTACAATAAAAATGTAAATATAAACAATAATAGTAACAAAAAGTAGTATACATTAATTTATAATAAGTATAAATAATTAAAAAGCATTATATGTAGGAATTTTGAACTGCAGGTACATTTGAGGAAAGCAAAAACTAATGGATAGACTTGTATATAACGACTAGAAGACAGATTTATAGATAGCGAAGATAATAATGTGTAGAAATAAATTTTAACTAAAATAGGTATAAAGAACCCTCTTAAAATTGCTTTTATTTAGACTACTGCGAATGGAAACTGGAATAGAGTTCCATGTACGAACAGCATTTACGAAGAATAGCCGTGCAGATGACAGTAAGTTGGTACTATCAGATCAATAATTCGCGCAGACCTGGGGAATATCAGTTTATCATATAGGTAGCTTGGCTCCTTATACAGAATGAGTCGGCAAAGGAAAATACAATTTCTAGCTTTGAAGTAATCTGCAATTTCACACCCTAATAAATGCGATTTCCAACTTGATATATGATCAAACTGAGATAACCCAAACGCATAACGCGTAACGTGATTAAAGGCAACATCAATTTTGTGCGCAGACTGTGAACTCAGCTTGCTATACACAAGTTCAGAGTAAGAAATGATCGGCATAATTAATTGTATAGCAAGCTTTCTCCTAACATTTATGGGTGTATAAATTGCAGACATTCGTAGGTTCCTAAGGATATTGTATACCTTACCAACTACGGAATTGATATGATCATCACACGTTAATGTTGAGTTGATAATGAACCCAAGATTGGTCACTTTGGTTACCAGTTTGAGAGATTTGTCTGCGATGTATAACGGTGGAATATTTAAAAAATTTATTCTTTTCTTAGAAATAGGTAGCACATATGATTTATCTCCATTTAGACATAAGTCATTTCTCCTGGCCCATTCATATATGGATGATAAGTCATTATTTATCTTAGAGCATACTTGAGCCGTCTGCTCGTGGTTTCCGGATAAGTATAGCTGGACATCATCAGCATATGCATGCATATGTACATGCTGGCAGGCGGAAAATATGTCATTTATGAACAGACTGAATAAAAGCGGACCCAGGATTGATCCTTGAGGTACCCCAGCAAGTAATGGTTTTAGACCAGAAACTTCGGAGCCAACTTTGACACGTTGAGATCTCCCAGTCAAATAGCTCCGGATAAGACGCGTTGCAGAATCCCCAAAACAAAAATAGCTTTTTAACTTCCAGCAAAGCAGGTTATGATTCACGGAATCAAAGGCTTTCGAAAAGTCGAGTAAACATAATAAAGACAGCTGATTTTTTCAAAAGGACCTCTGATATCGTCTAAAATTTTTAAGACAGCCGTAGAGCAGCTGTGGCTTGATCTGAAGCCTGACTGATATGGGGATAACAATTCGAATTTATTAATATGTTCATGCATTTGTTCGGACAACAACATCTCCAATACCTTTGACAAACCAGGCAAAATGCTAATCGGCCGATAATCACTCGGAAGGCACGCAGTCTTGTTTTTAGCTACAGGTCGCACCGTAGCAACTTTCCATGTTTCGGGGAAGCAAGAGGTTGTTATACTATGATTAAGGATATGGGTGAGGGTAGGCAAGATGTAGGGCGCGATTATTTTCACAAATTTTATAGGTATGTTATCCTCACCAATTGCATTCGACTTAATCTTACTTATGCACCATGCCACATCAGCTTCTGACACTGCTTTAAATTCAAAGGCTTCCCGAACAAGACATCTTTAGAGAGACGCTATCAACGAGTAGTTGCAGCTGATCTGTTTGCTGCTGCACCTTCACCTCAACCTCCTTTAGCTTGTTAGTTTGCTGCTGCACCTTCACATCAATCTCCTTTAGGGCACTATACACTACTGCAAGCGTTATAACTCCGCTATCATCCACTTTAGGGTTTTTTGGTACTGAAGCGGAACCTTTACTCAGACGACGTTTAACTCCAGCCTGGCCAGTGGATGACATAATACCCAAGCCGCGCAACAATTAAAATAATTGACAATCGACTGGCAACTCTGTTCACCGTGCACAAAGAATGTTGATTTGTCACTTGCTTTGGTCGTCTTTCGCTTTTGTATTTGGCGCAATAATAAGGATTTGTATGTATGTATGTATGTTAAAGCTGCACCAAATTTGTTTTAAAGACTTTGTTTGATGTAGAAAATCAAAACCACATGTATGCTGAGCCAATGTGCCACAATGTGCGCTGAGCCAATATAAACCTTAGTGAGATTTTTTTCCACCATTTACTCAGAATAACAGTTTGTTAAAACGTAAAAATCTAATGTTTTTCGGTAGACAATTGATTTCGCGACCACAACAAAACAATTCAATATGTCATAAGAGGGTCATAAAAAGGGTTGCCAGCCATTGAAAAACTCGCTTTATAGTTTGTTTCATTTCTATTTATAAGGTAAAGTGTGAAGGGTCTTGGTCTGCGGATGAGCATGAAGCCTTAGCTCTAAAATATTTTATGGCAGTACTAGTTCTATCTCAAAAAATGCACTTCTTCATGGTGATGTTATTGGTGGTGGCAACTCGTTCTCAACCGATAATACCAACACGAAAAGAATGGGCTAGTATATAATTTTCAGGGTGCCATCAACATATTCACCGATTCCTGGTATCTTTTCACTTTCCCGATTAAGCGGAATACTGGCAATCCATGGTACCGTAAGTCACCATAAATCGATCTCAGACAGAGAGACTGAATTAGCTGTGGACTCATATCTGCATAAGCCTCATATGCCTACCTGGGCAGAGGGATTTTGGAAACTTTAGAGCAGAAGAGGTTGCCAGGAGGGATACAACCATCCATATCTTTCCTGGAAATGATGCGGTAGGTACACTCATGGCTTCTTTTAAAATTCTTGCAAGCACGAAGGCTATAAATAGGAAAATTGTTTTCGTCGCACACTTTTTAATAGGCACCAAGGCCGCTAGAATAGGCATAAGGTCTTGTGATTACTCTCACATCTGCAGATCTATAGAAGAGGTGAAAAGTGTTCAGCATTTGTTATGTCAATGCTCGTCATTAAGAAAAAAACCCTTTCCCAATTATCTTAAGGAAGTATGAAAACTAATTATATTGATCGGCCGCCGTGGTATGGCGGTAATGTTGTTGGCCTACCACACCGAGGGTCGAAGGTTCGAGCCCTGGGACAGGTCACATTAAAAGTGGTTTGAAAAAGTTCTTTCAAAACGGGGTCGTCTCTCCGCAGTGGTTTAGCAAACTCTCCGATTGACTCGCAATGGAAGGCTTCTCAGCAAAAAGTCCCACCGATTTGTAGAAAAAATAGAAGCATCACACCACAAATTGGTAGAGCAACTCGGCCTTAATCTCATCGGAGGTATATTTGGTGCCAATTATTTACTTATTTTTTTTTTTATTTAATTATATATATTGACTCCACGAAGTGGTTCAATGCCCTGTTTTTGGCATAGAAGTAGGAAGAGCTGATATACGTTAACACAATCGGCCCAACTGTGGCCTAAGGTTCGGAGTGAAAGCTGTTTTCTAGTGTTCAACCCAGGCCTTTCAACCTAATCTAACCTATCCTAATACAAAATTTAACCAAGTAATTAAAAAATTTGAACCACAGAAAGTGGTTACTTATTAAAAAATATTTTACAAGAAAATCACCAAAGTAGAAACAGTGTTCATATGCAGGTATACAAGCTTATCATCGATTCCGTCGTCAGCACGAAGCTCGTCACAAATTATCGAATTTATTGATCACGACGAAAATGATGATAGCATCTTCTTTACAATTCAAACATATAGACAATTTATACTCACCGAAATGGTTATCGTCGACATCAATAGAAATATATGGATCGATTGGTTGATCATCGGCTAATTTACCAAAAGTCAAATTGTGGCGCTTTTGAAAATCGGTTGGACGCAAACCGATTGCTTCGCAAACTTTTATTTGTAATTTACCCGTAAACATTGTGTAAATTGAGTGTATTTTATGAGCAGCTTTAAATCAAATACGAAGCAGAGGATCAATAAGGCTGCAACAGATGTATGTATGTAGGTACGATGGAAGATTGGGAGCTGCGTAGAAACGATATATACTGAAACTTAAATTGCGACTTTGATGTACGCTGCTAAATGGTCTGTAGCTTATTGTTGTTGTTGTCACCTTTTGTACAATTGCTTGCTAGCAATCAATTCAATTACAAATAAATGCAATAATAAAAATGATATTTTGTTTTTTAAGCCAATGCAAAGTTCTCGTTTTCGTTTGTCAGCGTTGTTGTTGTTGTTTTGGTGCACAGCTGTGGTGCAGTTATGCCACTCAAAGGGTAATACCGTTACAGCCAGCCACCAAATACATGAAACAGGTGAAATGGAACGGATATCCAATTAATTTTTTTATAAGTCACACACACGCACGCAGGCACAATTTTATGCTGTTCCGATGCGAGAGAGGGAGAGAAAAGTTTATGGCGCACGCATGCGCCGTTCTCAAACACGCACACGAAGATCACTTCTTTATATATACGGCGTAGGTATATTTAAAATTTTCAATTGTTATTTTTTATTAATTAATGCAACAGGGTATACATATATATGAATACTTTTTACTTTGCCTTTTGTTAACTACATTTATATATGTATATCTCGGACATTTATTGCATTTCTCTCATTTATTTGTTTGGTGCGTTGCACTTTTTTGTTTGTTGCGTTTCGTTTTTTTCACTTTGTATGCCCGCATTCGCATTCACTTTCGCCTTCAAATCGTAAATTAATTCAATTCATGCAAATTGTTCTGCTGTGTTGTGTTGTTGTTTTTTTTTTATTCTTTTTCTTTTGATGTATGCGTGCGTGTGTGTGTGTGTGTTAGTCACCTAATTACACATTTACGTTTGTTACTCTATGGTCGCTGTTGTTTTTTTTTTTTGCTTTGACTGCTGTTGCTGCCTTTGCTCTTGTTGACGCCGTTGATGCTGCTTGATTTTTGTTAGTTTCTGCATTTGTTGAGCACTTCACTCACATAATGTCAATTCAAGTTCGCCTTTCGCAATATGTACTTTTGAAATTCTATTATGCGCTTATTTTTCTTTTAATTCAATTTATATTTTTTTGTATTGTACTTTTTTCATTTTGTGTACATATGTGCGTTTATGTTGTGTGCTATTTATTTTAATTAGTTATGCATTATATGTTGTTGTTATTGTTCTGTGTTTATTTCCGCTGCTACTGCACTTGTCGAAAATGATTTTAATAATTAGCTTCAATGTCGATTTCGAAACTTTAGAATTTTCGATTGATATAGTTTTCTGATTCCGATTTCGGTTCCGGCTACATATTTGGAATCAGAGTTATAACGCCAGTCGATCAGTTGAACGGGCATGTGTCAAACGCCAGCAAAGTGAATTGTACAATTTTGACAATTGAATATAGTTTCACTTTCCAGCAAATTAGTATTCGACGAGTTTTGCGCTATAGTTCATATCACTTTGCCATTGTTTGGCAGGCCCATTAATACACATTTTGAGTGTCAAATGAAGCCGCGTGTCAGTGCTGTTCAACTTCTTTCTGAATATCGTCATAGCTTACTTATCCAGACCCAAAAGCATCGAATAAGAAGAGGAATCAACGCGAGTTGCGCACGCTCTCAATTAACGGGTAAAGGAAAAGTTGAACTAATGTAATTCTTATGGAGGCGAATTTCGTCAAGGCATGGTGAATTGATAACGTGCAATAATTCGCTTTAATTTCTCTTCTTAATCGATGTTCTTTGTCAAGACTAAACCCCGATATAGCAAATATTTTCCAGCCTTGCCAGCTCATATCACAAACGTTCTTCCCACAGACTCATCTTACTTAACAAAATGTTTTCTATTCTCCTCCACCCTAGTGCACACACTTTCCTATGTGAAGAAAAGCAGTTAAGCTACTAGTATACTTACATAACATAGACAAGACTTCACTTGAGAACTGTCACTTACAATGCTGTTAAATAACCGTTTAGCCATTACTTAAGTGTACTTAACTTGACTTAGAAGTCTGTTGTTTTTTGTGTTCATACGTAGGTTCTGAGTGAATTTTACATTTGGGAGGAAATTTGTGCTTTCTTAGTGCATTTTGACATTTTTCTTTTTTCTTTCTGGACATTGATTTGATTTAAATTAAATTTGTAAAACTTTCTTTTCAATATCGGAAAATAATAAATATGATTCAAGTGCGTAATCGCTAAGTGGAGTATAATTACTGGCTAAGTTGACAAGTTAAATCAAGTAAAGTCAAGTCTATCCTATCTAAGACTAACAGGAGTTTTAGTTGTGAGCTACATTAAATTCCACTTTTCACTTTTGGCATTTGATTTGTCTTTTTTTGAAATACGTAAATACTTTTTAATAGAGATAAGACTACACAAAACTCGCTACCGCATTTATTTTAATAATTTTTGTTGTTAATCCCTCAAATTGTACTCTCCACCGTTACCCCAAGAATTATGTTTTTATTTCTTTGCTTAAGATAGAAAAAAAAAATAGAAAATATGGAAACCTTCGTGCAGCTTCTTCCAGGTCTAATAATGCTTCTTCTAATACTGGTTTATCTCACCAACAACACACTATCGTCTATTTTATTCAAGCTCATTTCTTTCTTATAAAGGGTGTTTTTTTTAGGGGTATAGAACTTCGAATTGAAATAAAACACAAGAAAATCGTCTTAAGGTCCATCAATTTGGCTTTATTGGAAGGATAATTTTATGCCATTAATGTTTAAATATGATTTCGGGCATGTGGCCGCCGCGGCTGGCTCGAATAAAGCCAATTCTACAGGTCCAATTTTCAACCACTTTTTCGAGCATATGGGGCCGTATGTCGGCAATAACGCCACGAATGTTGGCTTCCAATTCCCCTAACGTTTCTGGTTTGTTGGTGTAGACGAGCGACTTCACATATCCCCAAAGAAAATAATCCAATGGTGTCAAATCACACGACCTTGGTGGCCAATTGACAGGTCCATTCCGCGAAATTATGCGCTCATCGAATGTTTTCTTCAATAAATCGATTGTGACGTGCGCTGTGTGGCATGTAGCGCCGTCTTGTTGGAACCACAACTCATCCACATTCATGCCATCCAATTCGGGAACAAAATAGTCGGTTATCATGGCTCTATACCGGTCTCCATTAACGGTAGCTGCCTCTCCAGCATTATTGCGGAAGAAGTATGGCCCAATGACTCCACCAGCCCATAGAGCACACCAAACAGTCAGTTTTTGTGGATGTAATGGCGTTTCAAGGGTCTCATGTGGATTCTCTTCACTCCAAATGCGGCAATTTTGCTTGTTGACGTAGCCATTCAACCAAAAATGAGCCTCATCACTGAACAAAATTTTGCGATGAAAATCAGCATCGAAATCAATCTCATTTTCGGCCCATACACCAAAATCACGACGCATTGCATGGTCTCGCGGCTTTAATTCTTGCACAAGCTGGATCTTGTAAGGTCGCAAGCCAAGATCTTTGCGCAAAATCTTCCATAAAGTTGATGGACAAAGCTCCAATTGCTGTGCACGGTGGCGAATCGATTCATTCGGGTCCTCTTCAACACTTTGCTCTACAGCGGCAATTGTTTCTTCGGTGCGCACTGTTCGACGTCTCTGCGGATGCGTATTATCACATAGAGTAAACGTAGTGCGAAAACGATCCATGGTTAACCGAATTAATTGCTCTGATGGACGATTATGTCGACCATAAAATGGACGGAGCTCACGGTAAACTTCGCGAACTGAACCATTATTTTCGAAATAAATTTGCACGATTTGCAAGCGTTGTTCTTTTGTCAACCTGTTCATGATGAAATGGCAAACCAAACTGAACATAAATGACATTAGAGTTGCCAGATTTGACCACAAAATGCCAGTTTTATCTCTATTCGAAAAACAAACCTGTAAAAAAAACACCCTGTACAAGCTGGCGCAAAAGTAATCCTCCTATCAGAAAATGCTATAAATTTTGCGATTGGTCCCTAAAGTCAGTTCTGTTTTGACATTTGTGTAGTAAACACATGCGAAATACACGTTAATAAACAATGTTACGCTACACTGCTCCAGAACGCGGAATATTGCTGACTATTTATTTGACCAATAATCGGTCGGGGCCAAACGGTTACTGTGAATGGTGAGCGCTACAGGGCAATGATCACCGAGTTCTTTTTGCCGCAACTTGATGAATTGGGATTGGAAAACATGTGGTTCTAACAAGACGGTGCAACAGCACACACTGCACGTGCCACAACCGATATGCTGAACATCGGAAGCTTACTTTTGCGCCACCTTGTAGTTATATCCGAGAATTGCTGCCTCTAATTTATTTGTGCATGTAGATATGTATGTATGTATCTGTATATATGGCTGAGTTCTAATATGTCATAATAAGGTTGCCGCATCTCTAATGGCTGCAATATAAACAACTTTGACTGTAACTTTGACAGATACATCAACATTTTGCCTCGCTTTACGTTCCACGAACTTAACTGTCAAAGTAAAAGTGTGGAGTTAAAGCAACACAATTTACATTTGTTCTGTTTGTAATCTGAGTAGAGAATTTAGACAATCAGAGAGTGATTTGCGACTACTCATAGACACCGTTTATGTATGCTATGTGGTTTCGCTTTACTGACTTTGGGTTTGCGTCGAAAAAATGTTGGATTCTGTCACCTACTTAACGCCTATCCTACTGCTCAAAAATACAACTAACAAGTTCATTTTACTTTAAAAGCACAATAAGGAACAACAAAGCAGCTGAAATTAGCACAATCATTCTGCAGGCATCACATCAGTAACATAAGTCCTATATAGAAATTTCTTTCGGTGATTGTTATGAAATAGGCCTTGAAAAACGATTTTTTTTAATTTTCGAAAAAAAAAATTGGGTTTCTGTTCAAAATGTGAGAAATTTTAAATCCAAGTTAAGCGGTTTCGAAAATTTCCTGATGGCTTCAATAATTAAAAAGCCCCTTTGCCACAGATAGTAAAAGTTTTCTTTTATTTACAACTTAGCCAAAGATGTGCAGTCCTTTTATAATTTCTTTATTACTAACGTCCCAGGCTCATAACCCAGGAAAGGTAATAACAAATATACTCTAGAACAGATATTGTAATAGGTTAAACTCTTACTTATGCAGACTGAACCCCAACATACCAAATACATGCCCTGCATGTGGTATGACCCCTCATGATACCATACATCTCTTTTCCTGTTCAGTTGAACCCACTCTTCTAACACCCACATCACTCTGGTCCAACCCTGTGGAAACTGCGCATTTCCTCGGACTTCCGTTAGAAGAGCCTGATGACAATTTAGAGTGATCGAGCCCATTGGGCAGGGCGAAGCACTGTTAACAACAACAACAACAACAGAACAGTTTCTAAAAATGGGTAGACCTTTGGAAGTGGTAGGCAACGGCCCGAGAGTATTTCTGCCATTAAAAGCTTCTGAGCAAAAATTCAGACTTCGAGATGCTGTTTGGTGACCTCATAAAAAGTATAGCGCACCCCAACTTTTAGAAAAAAATTAAGAGTAGCACAACATAAATCTAAACCTTATAAATATGATTGGAAATTTGTTTGATTCGTGACCTAATACTGGCCTTTTTTTATTCGTCATTTCGATGCTAAATAAAATTTGTTTTTGCTTACCTAACAAAATTTTTGAATTGAAAGCAAGAAAAAAATTATAAGGGTGCACAACTTTGATTGCTATCTTGCAAGCGACAAGATCACATTTGGTTTTCAAAGGAAATTTGAAATTATGACGAAAAAAATCGGCGACTGTTTAACATGAATTGAAAAATATGTTGCTCATACGCAGCGTTGGCCAAATATCTGCAACACTACCGTTAACTTTTTCTCGCAAGGCGAGATTGACTGTCTCTGAGCATCGCAACGTTCTGATTGGAGTATTCATGCCACACACACACTGACTTATAGCGTTATATTCTCTTGAATATAGCATATAATGCAAAAGTTAAAAAAAAGAAAAACCATTTCATTTTGAAACAGCCTAATGTAGCTTATGAATGCTTTTGTTCTTGTGATTTTTTGTTTTTGATTTTTTTTTTTTTCACTTCACTATATGAGAAATTTTTTTTTCGTATCTTCTATTAAACTGCTATTTAGCTTCTCCTTTTTTATTGCTTTTCGTGTTTTCTTGCTTGGCCTTAGCTTTGTTCTTGGTAACATGATTGACTAAAGATTAAACAGGCAGCTATGTATGTACATATGTATATACAAATGTACAAATGTATATTATATGTGGATATCGTATATATGTGCGTACATATGTACATTGTCTGCTTGATTTGCTCTCCACTTTTGACATTCTTCTTATTTTGCTCTTTCTATTGTTGGTATATTAGAAAGAATTATAGAGCAAAAAAAGTGGGAAAAAGAACGGAAGAAATTTCATTTCCATATTTTCACTTGTCCCTGCCTAACAGAGCGCGCCCGTAGGCTTTCACACACACACACACACAAATGTATATTAGGGAGGGTAGAACAAAAAAGAAATTTGCTTAGCATGGAGGTAGAATTTCTGCTTTGTAAAATAAAAGAAATTAATACAAAAAAACAGGTTCACTCAACATTACTTCTGTGGCAAAAAGCGAGAAAAGCCAAACTCAGGATTTCACTCAAATTTTCACAGTATAAATCGAGGGTATAAAAAATTGAGTACATATAAGCAAACTGCATGGGTGACCGTAAAAAAATCCAAATATTTCAATACCATATACAACAATCAACTTAAAGTATTCATATTATGGAGACTCTACGCAATAAGAGTTGCTTTTTTTGGAAAATAAAATAAAATGAAAAAATAAAATAAAATAAAGCAAAATAAAATAAAAAAAATAAAATTAAATTAAATTAATACAAAATAAAAAATATAAATAAGTGAAAATTAAATAAAAAAAAAATTAAAAAAAATTTAAATAAAATAAAAAGAAATTATATAAAAGAAAATTAAATTAAATAAATTAAAATCAAATAAAATAAAATAATAAACTTAAATTAAATTAATACCGAATAAAAAATTTTAATAAAAGAAATTAAATTAAATTAAATAAAACAATTATAAAGTTTAAAAAATTAAATTAAATAAAAACAGTAATAAACTAAAATGGAATGGTTTTGGACCAAAATAATAATTCAGTTTCCACATACTAAGCGAAATAAAATCAAATTTTCAACCTACCCTAAAGTCTGACTTAATATCAGGCAAGAAAAGTTTTTAAGGTGTCTATTTTTTATTATTATTATATTGATTTAATGAGATTTTCCTACTTTTACTTGACTTTTATAAGACAAGTATTTGAGCTTCACTTTTTGTAGAGTAACTATATATGTGTGCATGTATTTTCCAAGGTAAAAAAAGTTTAGTCTCAGTAAGAGTTAAGTGGCATGAACATTCTTTGGCATTTACTTGCTCACTAGAATTATGTACAAACTACACATACATATGTATTTATTCTTCTATTTATTCTTCAATCATTTCCCCCACTACCCGTTTGCTTGATTGTGCGTAATGCGAGTATAATTTTCACTTGAATTCTCTTTAATCGTATTCGTTTACTTTTTTTGCAGTACACTTTTGTTGCAGTATCCACTACTGTTTTCTGCTACTTATTTTGAACTTGAGTTTTCATCTTTATATTATTTTTAAATTATGGGTAAAGACTTTTTATTCTTTTTCTCGTTAATTTATATGTAGTAGCCAAAACGTATTTAAATTTATCACTACTTTCACAACAACTTTTTTCTTCCCATTTGCATGTAGATACTACATACTATGTATACATCTGTATGTATGTATGTACTTTTACATACAATGTATATATATACTTTTTTTCTCAAATAACTTTTTTTTTTGTTTTTTCTTATACAAAATTGTAAATTCCAGCGCAAATTTTTTAATTCCTCTGGAAGAATATTTCAACAGTAGTACATACATACTTAGATATGTACTTGCTACATATTTGCACACACCGAAAAAATTAAAAAAAAAAGTGTTGCACAGCATATGAGAAAAGTGGATAGAGAAAGAAGTTGAAAATGGCAGAAACTTGGATATGAAATTCCCTTGCAATTTTTTTAAAATTTCGATACACAAATACACACAATTCAAAAATTTTTGTATTACATCGTTGGTATTTTACTTGAACTTTGTTTTGTGCATAATTTTGTTATTAATGAATTGTGTTTTTCACAATAAATTTAATTTTGAATATTAAATACGTGAATTTTCTGCACCTCTACAGATTTTGGATTTTCAGCGAATGTGGAGCAAAGCGCAATGAATGGAAATGATATTTCCATTGATTTGGAGCTTTATTCAGGTATGCATGTGGAGCTTTTCTGTGTAGCAAACATCTGTGTATCCAAATCAATGTGTGTTCGTTTACTTTTATAAGTTAAATGATACCAATTTGTTTTACTCAATTTACGTTTTATTTCAGTGCGCACAATAAAGCACTTACTGTTATGTTTATGATTTTTTTTCTGAAATATAAATGTTTCTGTTCCTATTTTAATTAAAATGTTTATGTTTAAGAAGAATTTATGTGTACACTGAAGTGATTCATTTCCAGGATATTTGTTTTTCCTCTCTGAAAGTCTTATTTATAGTTATACATATATATAATTCAAATTACATATGTTTATGTACACTGCACTTCTCTGAAAGTGTTAGAACTCTTAAATTTGGTAAAAACTTATATGCCATTAGTCTCTAGCCCGTCCAGAAAAGCTGGGTATGCGGAAAGAGGGGGAAAATTAGCACACAAGTAAGATATTTTATAATATATAATTAAATAAATCTCAAGAACACAACTCAAGTTTCATCCAAGGCCAATTTTAGGTAGTCTGCTCCAAATTTGAGCAGCGAAAAACATTTGGTTATTAAAAGCTTATAAATGTATAACTAAGATGTTTAAAGATTAAACTATAAACTGCATGGATTTTCAGGTGGGGCAAAGAACCTGAAAATTAAACATCGTGTTGTAGACTCCGCCACCCAATGATACATAGCAGGTTTGTGGCATTTATAACACTGTGCATAAATTTCAGGGCAAATATCGGCAGATGGAGTAAATATAACTCTAGATTAAAGAACCAAGCTCCTATATTAAATTTCCGATTTGTTAAATTCATGTTGGAATAAAATTGTTAAAATGCATTTCGGAACAAATCTGTGTAAGAAGATGGCGGAAGCTCAATGGGCGGATGGATTTCTTAAGGTAAGCAAAAAAATGTTCTTGGGTTATAAATGCTGCGTATAAAATATCTCTTTTTTTCTTAGGTTTACTTAAGCTGTTATTGCTAATGCCCACAGATATATTTCATTGAGATATTCCACTCATTTTTGCTGCCCTATTCTGGGGCAGATTGTCATCGTGACTACTGACAATTTTTGTAGTCCAATTCCGCTTGTTCCTATAATTTGCAATAGTCTTTGCAGTTGTCACCACCTCGTTTGTAGATGACAAGCAAGCTGAGAGTAAAACACTCCAGCAATTTCCTTTAGCGAAAACAATTCAAATTAAGGAAGGCATGACAAATTGTTGCATACTTGAAGGCGCCAAATTTCCTTTTTTTTATTCTTTCGCGTACGATTTCAATTATATCTTTTGCGAAATATTTTTTTTTAAAACACGTTAATCCTGTAGCGATCTCCAAAATATATTTCGACTACCCAAAAAAGTAGCCAAAATTACTCTTTTGTGAGAGACCTTAGATATTTTACAAAACTATTTGTATATACAGAAATTTTACTCTCCTATAATTTTCCTATTTACAACTTCTATTTTGCTTATTGTAACAACCAGAGGTGTGAAGGAATGCATTCATCTCGGAATGCAAACCATGTATTACCATTTATTGAGCAACAATTTTTGATTCAAGCCCTTATTTCTTTTTGCATTCCTCATGTGAACCAGGACTGCATAATAACGTTATTTTTATCAAAAAGCAAAATAAAATTTTGATTTTGTTGAGATAAATAGTATCGTAAAAGTTGTGTGTATAACAAAAAAGAAATAGCTTCTACAAATATCAAAAAAAAAATATTCAAACATTTTTAATTTTGTTAAATATCAAAAAAAAATATCAAAAAGATTTTGTTTTCGCTACAGCAAAAAGTTTGATATCAAAATCATGGTTCAATAATAAGGTTGTGTCATTTCATCAGCTGATTGAATATTTTTGAACACACTGGCGTATACATTGTCAGAAGGAGATGCTAACAGCCGAATCTAAACCAGCAAAATGTAAACAAGCGTGGTTTGCATTTGCAATTTTGTGGTTTTTCTAACGCTTATACATATTGAAAATAATTGAAAATATGCCGACATTAATCAATAATAATCACTTTTCAACCAAGCTTGCACCACATAATTTCTCACAAATGAAAAATTTTTCTGGTTTCTCTTCCCTTCATTCGCTAACACCAGACAGTTGCTTTTGACAATCTTTACGCCAATATGTTGTTGCTTTAGGGTTGACTTTACCTTCTAATTGTACCATGATCAAAATAATATTGAATTTTTGTAGAATATATGTTACGTATTCATATAAATATATACCTAAATACGTATCTAAAGAACAAAACGAAATTTTTTGATATTTTTTTTTTCAATATCATCGAAACAAAATTATGGAGTTTAATAACTTTTGATAATTATTGAACGAAATATTTTTCGTTTTATTATTTAGCAAAACGAAAAGGCTTTTCAATATATAAAAAAAAAACATTTTTTTTTTGTTTGTTTCGCTGTGCACCCCTGATGTGGACTAGTACAACTTAAAACCGTTCCTCTTTTGAAATAATAATGAAAAATAAGTGAAAAGCATCTTTTTAGGCTGAGATGAAGGCCAAGTTTCTCTTCCAATTCGTGGTATGCTGCTTAAATTTTTTTCAACAAATTGGTGGGCCTTAATGTATTTTACCGACTCGTTAAGGCACCTGTCACAAGGTCGATGAATAGTTGCTGAGAAGCTTTTCATGACAAAAATACACTCGGAGGGCTGCGGAGGACATCAAATTCTGAAATAGGACGTTTTTGTTAAAAAAAAAATATTTTAAAAGTGTACACAAATATATTAAGTAGGGTGGTAGCTGAAAAACTGATACGGAATCGGGCTCTGATATGTTCCACTTAACCGTCAATACGGTCATAGACTAATAACCGTGGCAGCTATTGCTCTTATAATGTTAATTCGGTTAATTTGTTTATAAACAATAATAATAGTTTTTATGGTGATTGTTGTTGGAGCAAAGCTCGAATTTTTATGTTTGTTTGTTAATTGATATTAGAGGAAAAATTACAACGATATGCACAGCGATGGTATGGGATGACATGTTTCGAAGTGCCCAACTTCTCATCAGATTCCTTCTCCCTTTTGATGGAAAAACCCTTGCGAATGTGGATCGACAAAAACACTCCTCCTCCTCTAATAGCCCTTTCCCGGACATGAACCCGGTACGCTCCGATACTTCGTTGCAGTACATGCCCGAATGTCGAGGGATCGATTTGATATGACAAGTGGAACATTCTGGAAGAAGAAGGTTGGTAATGAGATATGAGAGGCATCATATCCGTAGGTCATGTGGCTTTTAGTCACCTCTTATGGCAGGCATGCCTTACCCCGGTTGTATTCTAAGCCCCCAACCCGCTGGTACTACCACCTTGTGAAGCTAGCCCGATCGCCGCGGGAATTATTTGTGTGATCAAAGTTCAAAATTTTCTGTAATTTTCATGTGGTTGTTGCAATCACACATATTGGGTGTCCCTGCACATAAATATCATGGATCACGCCCTCCCCCTTATGGGATCGGACCAGAGCCATTTTTTTGTTTTTTGTCAATAACTTTTCATTGAAACAAAATACTCATTTTCTGCTTTCGGACTATTGATACCGAGGTCAAAACGCGCACTGCATCATCCCTCCCGACATTTTTGGACGGGTTTTAGTAGTTACGTGCTGTCGTATAGAATTACCTAGGGTGTATTTAAAGGTGCAGAAGTGTGTTCTACGCAGAAATACCGGGGATCGCTTAGCCGGTGATGGACTGGCTAAGGGTAAGGAAGGTTTCTGCAAATAAAAACTATAGATCACGCCCCCGATTTAGGATCGGCCTGGGATAATTTTTCGGTTTTGGCAAATATTAAATAAAAAAAAGGTAATTGTTTCCTTTGGGAGACAACTGCTAAGCACGTCCGAAATTATCGAGAAAGGTCTCAAAAGACGCGTTTTGACCTCGGTAACAATAATCCGAAAGCGGATTTTCATTTTTTGTTTCAGTGAAAAGTTATTCGCAGAAAACCCAAAAATGACCCAGGTCCCATCCCAAATAGGGGGCTTGATCCAAGATATTTATGTGCAGAACACCTTTCTGTGTAGGCGGCCTTCGACCGCGCTTCAAAAAAATAACCCTTAGCCGGTCCAATACCGGCTACGCGGTCCACAGTATTTCTGCGCAGATCACACTTTTTGCACTTTTGGGTACACCCTAATCTATGATTACAAACACCACATGAAAATGACAGAAAATTTTTAACTTTGATGGCAAATATCTCTTCACTGAAACAAAAGCTCGAAAATCCGCTTCCGGATTAGTATTACCGAGGTCAAAACGCGTCTTTTGATACCTTTCCCGATAACTTCGGACGTGTTTTAGCAGTTGTCTCCTAAAGGAAACAATTACCAAAAATGTTGTTCTCCGGAAGCGGATTCTCATTACTAGGGCCGATACGCTTCTTTTATACCACTCCCGACATTTTTGGATGTGTTTTAGCACTCGGTGGCGGTTCCAAACGATTACCTTGTCCTTGGTATGATTTGAGGAGAGGTAAAGGACGGATCTATGGAAATTAGATTTTTGCCAATCGTTCAGGCATCGAATTTGCACGCATGCATTTACTTATTTATTTAATTAAACAATACTCCACTAATAAACATCCAGCGCTGTGGCAACACAGAAAATACGTTCCAATCAGCTGTTTTTACTGCTGTCAAAACAAGAATTTTTCATTACCAGTTCGATTAGACGAGTTTTTTTGTGGAAAAATTTATAAATATCCATAGTAAATTTGTTATCATATAAAATTATCCTGAAATTAATTAATATAGGTAACAAAAGCAATATGAAGAAGAAAGTGTTGCTGATGGGAAAAAGTGGCTCAGGCAAGACGAGCATGCGGTCCATAATATTTGCCAACTACATTGCTCGTGATACGACGAGATTGGGAGCTACCAGTAAGTAGTGTCTGTTACAGCTTTCATATAATATATATACTTACCACAATGGTCAAGATTTGTTTAGGTGGTACATAATTCCACATATCTTGCTCCTAGAGTATTGGTGTTGTATAAGTCTAGCTCGTTTGGGTGTGGTTGAGTTGTATCTTCTTTAGTGTCTTCAAAACTAGATAAAGTAGAAATGTCGGTCGTTATAACTGTTTGGCTGATTTTTCGTGGTTGTTGTATGTTTTCCCAGTCGTTTTTCAATTTTGTTGTTGTTGTTGTGGTAACGACAAAAACACGGCGAAAGTTTTGGGGAGTGTTGTCGGATTAACAGTCCTTGGCCGGATTTGAACCCGATACGCTCCGGTACTCCCTTGCGGTACTGCCCGACTGTCGTGGTAGGGATTTCATGTGACCATTGTAACCTTCTAGGTCATGTATGGGTAATGAGAGGTGAGAGGCATCATATCCAAAGATCAACCATCGAGTTGCACGTCATTACTTTTAAGCATATAAGTCGCCTCTTACGACCAGTATGCCTACCTCGGGCATATTCCGAACCTCTAACTCGCAGTTTAGTACCTTTTAAGATTGCTGCCAAAATATTACGAAAAATATGAATACTTACATACATGAACTGAATCGGTTCGTAACTGTCCGTAGGGTATTCATTATCTGTGCAAATTTTATAATGCCGAACATCCTACAATATTTTGTATCGCCTTCTATGTTTTGCCAAGATTTCTAAGACATTTCATTGTATTCACATCCACATCTGTGCTGCATGACTTACATGTGACTAATATTTCGCTGTCCCTGTTGAAATGTTTATTTTATTAATTCCATACATATAACTTCTTTGTCTTTCAGTCGATGTCGAACATTCACATGTACGCTTTTTGGGAAATTTGGTACTCAATTTGTGGGATTGTGGCGGTCAAGAAGGTTTTATGCAACAATACTTTGCCTCTCAACGCGACAATATCTTTCGTAATGTTGAAGTACTTATTTATGTATTTGATGTGGAGAGTCGTGATATGGAACGTGATGTGCACTATTATCAGTCGTGTCTGGAAGCATTGCTACAAGTATGTATTTAATAATTATAACGGAGTTCTATCATGATCATGATTATAATATTTCATTATAGAACTCACCAGAAGCCAAAATATTCTGTCTAATACATAAAATGGATTTGGTTGCTGAGGAACAACGTGACACTTTATTCAAAGAGCGCGAACACGATCTGATACGACTTTCCAAACCAGGCAATGTAACATGCTTTCGCACCAGCATATGGGATGAAACACTATATAGGTATGTACACACAGCGCAGCTGGTTAAGAGCAGTCGGGCTACTACCGCGGGTATATCCGGCACATAACTGTCCATACCGGCAGCTCTCCCCAGTTAATCATGGTATTTAACATTTCCTTTTTTTTAATTACAGAGCTTGGTCTTGCATTGTCACTATGCTTATCCCTAATGTTGCGGTGTTAGAAAATTCACTTACACATTTTGCATCTGTAATTGAAGCCGATGAAGTACTCCTCTTCGAAAAGGCCACATTTCTTGTAATTTCACATTGTCAGAGTAAAAAGAATCGCGATTCTCACCGTTTTGAGAAAGTCTCTAATATTATTAAACAATTCAAATTGAGTTGCTCGAAGTTAGGAGCCAAATTCCAGTCGATGGAGGTACGTAATAGCGCTTTTGCTGCATTCATAGATACCTTTACTAGCAATACATATGTGATGGTTGTCATGTCGGATCCGGCAATACCTTCCGAAGCGACCTTGGTGAATATACGTAATGCGCGAAAATCTTTTGAAGAATTGGAAAATCCAAATAGTAATGCCATGAATCATCATCAGTATCAATGATATAGGATTTAATTGTGTATGTAATGCACTGTTGCGAGGCAAAAAGAAGTGAGTGTGAGGGAGAATGACTAGTGTAGATATATGTAATTTTCTAAAGGCGTGTAATAATGTCAATTGAACTAAAGTCGCTGACATTAATTCGCATACCAAGTGACATTAAGTCGCTTTGGCCGGAGCCGGTATCAAAATTCATTAAATAAATTTTTTTGATTTCATATAGTATAAAATACAAATTTAGAATAAAACCTGTTTAGTTCCGTTATCTTTGCAACTGTACCTGGGATAGAAATTGGGCATGAATTTTTATTTCACACTATATATTAGCCCAATAAGCTTCGACATGATCATGAATGTGCTAAGACGTTACAACACCTAAATTAAGAGTTTATAGTTTTTGAAATATCAGTATATTTTGGCTGACTGAATTCACTGTTTTGTACGCATGCTACTCGAAATTTTGATAAAATGTCGTTGCCACAACAACAACAACATAAAATGTAGAACAACCTTTTCCAAAGAGGATAAATGTCAATGACGATACATGACATTATTACACCCCATCAATTTTCTTAGTCTTGTTTTTCATTCTGTATGTATATATGTGAATTTCGCGAAAATTTAAATTTTAAGACAAAAAGCAAGTACATTTGTAAGTATATTAGGAAAATGTATGTATAATGCCCAAATGTAACAAATAATTTCTTATAAATGAATCTAGCTTTCTTCTTATTTAAAAAAAAATTATTTTTTTTTTAAGTTTTTTCACAGTTGTATCCTCACCTTATTTCTTTTCGCGACATTGTCAGTGTATTTATTAGACCGGGGCGATTCTGCAACGTATACCGCGATGTCGAAATTTCAATTCACTTGATACAGAAACAAAAGTTTTGCCTACGGCTAGAGTCTAAAATTAATGTCGATGAGTGCATTAATAGCTCGTTAACCTGTCTATACTTAGATTTAGAAAAGTATATTAACTGCAGTAATGTGTAAAAATCGTCAAGCACACTCCTGCAGTTAGAGATAATTCCGCTCAGTGAAAAAACTTTTTTCCGGAGTCAATAACGAATTTCGGTCATATCTGAAACATTATTGCTGGTTTCTGTATAAAATTTAGTAGTATTTTTGTTTCAAGAAGAATCATATTTTCGACGCCGCGGTATAAGTACAGTATGTATGCCATACGAATCTTCCCGGTCTTTCATACATACCTATTTGTTGATTTGTTACTTGTTCAAACAGCGCGCTGTCTACATGAAGGTTAATAATTGTTGCTTAATGGAAGTTTATAGATTTTTGTACTCTTTATTATATAAATTTAGTGTTAACAGTACATACATCAATGTCTTCATTAATATGAATATGCATAAATATAAATATTTTTGTAATTGCATATGTATATAAAAAACTAACGATGTGTAAAGCTAAAATATTAGAGTATGTTATATATACATTAATGTAAGCAGTTAATAAATCCTTTTTACAACTACTTAAGCGTTTTATTCTTTCTTTCTTGGCTAAGACTATATTACATAATAATTTGGAATTTCCCTATTTAATATACAAATTTCAATTCTATTTTCTTGCATAAAAAAAAGTACATGTTAGGTATATTGAGTGGAGATATAAAAACGGAATTCGTGTACTTTTTGCCAAACTCTGAAAATTCACTTTTTTCCAAAGTCCTGTATGTTTAGCAAAAATGTATTAAATTACTTGTATTGTTATAACTATTATTAGTAGTTACAGAACTGCGGATTCGAAACGAACCATCTCAAATGTTTTTTAAAACGCTAGTTCTCAGTTTTTTAAGAGATAGCGTCATTTATTGATTCATGTGAAGAAAGTTACTAAATTTTTTTTGTAATTTGGTCCCACTTTTTTATTGTTTTTAGTAAAAATCCAAAAATGTTTCTATTTTGAATTTATCGAATTTTCTACTTAAATTTACAAAACTTAATTAATAACCAACCAAGATACATTCTTCTAAGGCGAATCTACTTACAGGTGATATCATAAGAGCAAATGAGGAGTGGCTTCTCCAGTCAAAATAAAATATTCTAAGAAATCTGACAGGAGTAGCCGCCAAAGCAAAATAAAAACACATGAGGTGTGTGTGTGCAAAGCGAATTCAACCATACTCTTCCTGATTCGCTTCGGATTTTTGTAACTTAATCATTCCTACTCCGATATCCGACGGATGCCATTCGCGGGGAGTGCGGATGGATTCGTGAAAATAGTTGGGGATTTGAGTTTGAAAACTTATAAAAGTCAATTTCATCGATTTCTTTTGAATTTACTAGCCTAGTCAACACGAGAAATATAAGAAACTAAACTTACAATGTCCATTTTTTATAGCGTATAGATTCGCAATCCCTCAGCAAAGCATCCGTCGGATACCGTAAGATTTTACAAGTAAATTGAATTTTATCACATAATAGAACAATTCCCTTACTATCCGTATATGTAAAGTTAAAATTTATTTCATTTTTTGAGCATTAAAATAAAAATTTATTAATTTTTTTCCAGTAAGGGCTTGACAGCGGATTCTTTGGGTTTACAAATTTTTACCAGCAAGAAATCCACTAGTAAAAATTAGTAAATCTCTCAAACTCTTGCGCTCTCGATTTGTGTTTCTCTTACACATTTTTTGAGTTAATGAACACTTGACAGAAAAATTCGTAACTTCCAGTTATAGTTTTTTGTTATTGAACAGACCTAATGCTGTCGAACAAAGTAAAATAAAAAAACAAAAGACAAAATCTTATAGAGGAGTGGTGAAAAGCTACATATACCTCCAAGGTTTAATTAATTTTTTTACACACATAAACTTCAATCACATTTTATTGAATACATTTTGCTCTCAATTTGCAATTTTGACTTTGCAAATTTCGCAACAGTACGATTTTGGCATTCGTCCTGCGAATTACAAAAACAAAATACATACAAAATGTACGAGTATGTATATGTGTCTGTAATTCGCCTTGCTTCCACCTTGTATCAATTCGTCTTGGCTCGCGCCTAGTATAAGTTCGCCTTCAATATCTACATTTTTTCAAAGCAAAATAAAACTCAATTCAAATTTTCAGCATATTTAGATGCATTTTTAGGGCAGATGAAGATTTGCTGAGAATCTAGAGGATGTTTGGCGATCACTGCCTAGGAGTGACCAGCTTTGAGACACTTTTTAAAGTATTAATGTATTGCAGACTTCGTTATGGTGGACCAGCACACCACCAGCTATACCACAGACAAACAAATAAATGATAAAATTAAAAAGCTATCTATACTAATAAAAAGTCGCTAAAAAGCTATGTACGGAATTGGCTTCGCACAGAATGCTCCGATTTGAAAGCGGTTTTTTGCATTTTAAAGCTTAGCTGTGTGAGATGGACTTTTTTTATATAATGTGAAGGAATATATAAGGGGGCGTGGCAATCGGACAAAACGTGGTAAAAAACATAAATTTTTGGTTTACACAGCCGTACATCATAACCTAATCAACCGATTAGAATGAATCTTCCTTGAAGTTAAACTTTGAAATATTTACTTTCGTTCTGCATCAAAAAAAATAGTTGATTTCTTTCTTATTTAACCAAAATTGTTTAAACAAAAGCAGCACTTTTTCCAAAAAAATCTGTTTGTGTGTTTGTTCGCTGCCAACCGAATAAGTCAGCGTGCTTCAAGCGACAGCTGTGGTGAGCCATTCATTTGATGAATTCGCGAAAGAGCTCGGTAACGTTACTTCACTTCGGACGTATGTATGTATGTTACCTGTGTGAAACAAGGTGCGGGTTGCTAGTGTAATGATAATTAGGAATGTTTTTCATTTCACTTTTACTCGGCATGGATTACTCCCTATGGCAAATTTAGATAGGTTCAGCAAAATTTCACTCGGAAGCGAATGATGCTTGAATATGTTGGCATGTTAGTCATTTCATTTCTTATCACAGTCACCATCCTTTTATGTTATGCGCTTTTAATTTCAATTCTATGTCATCATGAATAATAGAGGCGCACTTCCTCAGTCAGCCGCGTCACCGTACTCTCCTCCACAGGCAAAAAGCGTTTGGCGCCACGACTAAAATAATAAATGTCTCCTGTGTAAATATCAAACCATAGCGCGTGTATATGAAGATCATGTGATTCCAGCCGTCGTTTTAAGAAGCCATATGAAGCCACATTCGACATCTGTTGCAACGTATTTATCTGTGATAATTTGTCTTCCATTGCAAATTTATTCTCTTCATCGATATAAGCGACAAAACGACGTAAAGGCGTTTCAGAAGAGAATATCAATGGGCCCTTCATACCATCATCGCGCCAAGCTTTGAAACGTTCAAGACTACTGTTGGCATGTGTCCACATCCAAGAGCGGAGTGGTGATAGGCGACGATTAAGCTAAAAATAATAAAGATAATAGAGGTTAAAATCAGGGCAAGCAACTGCTATAACTTTTATAATAAATGTTACTAAGGGCCGTTAACGCTAATTGGGGTTTTATTGATGTAGATCGTTTGGTTAGCTGTCAGATTAAATGCCGATTAGCGTAAGCCAGCTTTTATGAAACGGACCTAAGTATTTAACGATTTTTAAGATAACTGTATCTTTAAAAATTTCTATTATTTATCCAAAGATAACAATTATTGAAGAATTTATTAAACAAAATTCGATTATAAGTGTCCTGCTTGAAATTCGGTTTACGTTTCGGTTCTTTACGTTCGCGTTTCGACCTCGATCCTAGCTTCGAACCAGGTTTTTGTTCAAGTTTCGATAAAATTTTCGGCCTGGGTTCGAGCTTCTGCTTCGCTTTTCTCCTCAGTTCCATTTTCAGATCTGTTTACAGGTCGCTTTCCTTTCTGGGTTCGTTCTGCTTTGCTTTGGTTTCAGTTTTCATTTCGATTTTGCATCCTGTTGGGCTCTTGTTCTGGTACCAGTTCCAATCTCAGTTCCGATTGCGAGTTTCTGATCCAGTTTTGTTCGCTTTGCTTCCTTTTCAGTTTCCATCTCGGTTCGATTTTGATATCACTTGTGTTCCAGGATTTCTCCCAGTAGCCGTTCAGATTTCAGTTTATTCTGGACTCTATTTCGCTGTCGGTTGCAGTTTTAGTTCCTTTCGATTTAATGTCATTCCGGTTTCGGCTTTGGTTCGATTTCACTTTTGTGTCGGGTTCGGTCTCGTTGTAGATTTTCGTCCCGATTTCTGTTTCGGCTTTGTCCTGATATAAGCCTCGTCTACAGACTCTTTTATAGTTTAGTGTCATTTCCGGTTTTGTTAGATATAGTTTCTATACCCACTGTCGTTTTTAGTTTAGCTTCATTACCGGGTTTGTTCGGTAATGGTTTCAGTTTCGTTCCCAACTCCTGTTTCGGGTTCAGTTCCAGGTTCAAATCAGGTATCGGCCTTGGCACAGGTGTCATTTAAAGTTTCGTCTCGTTTTCGACTTTGTTCGGTCTCGATTATCCCGGTCTTGTTTCGGTTTCAAATATGATTTCGGTTTCTATATAGGTTTCGGCACAGTGTCGGTTTTAATTTTCTTTTCGGGTGCGATTTTGTTGCAACCCTTTCAGTCCAATTCTCACTTTGGTTGCTGTTCTGGCTTCAGTTTATTCCGAGTTCAGTTTCGATTTGAGTTTTGTTCGCTAAACTGGAGCTTTAAGTTTTGTGCCCGGTTTGTCGGTCAAAAAATCCCTACTATTTATTATTTCAATAAAAAAGTAACTAAAAATAATAGCCATAAATCTTATAAACTCACTTGTGATGCATATTCCTCATCCTCCAGCTTATAAAGCAAGTTCATTGCCTTACAATCGCTATGACCGCATACGATAATATGACGAATATCGTTAATGACGCAACCTAATTCTAATGCAGCTGGTTCGCAACTAAAATATTCATCTTGAAAATGTTCGGCATTCGGTATTACATTTCCGGCATTGCGCACTATCAGATATGAAGAGATAAAAATGGTTACGAAATTATATCATGATAATCAATTAAGAAAGTGTTAAAAGTGGTACAGACCAACAAACATATCGCCGACGTGTGTGTCCGTGTAACGAGTTGGTATCATACGACTGTCCATGCATGTGAAGAAGACGGCTTTCGGCTAGATTCCATGCGATATGAGATTATTAAGAAAAAAAGATAAAAGAGTAATGATAGTAGATACTTGATACAAAGTGTCTACAATATATTCAAATTTGACCTCGGCATCGAAAAGTCTTATGGTTTTCGAGGTTTTCTGATTTTCGTGTTTTTTCAAAGATCACCAGGTGCACTATGTTTTAAGACGAGTCACTTTTAAATATCGACGCCTGAGTGAAAGAGCACCCTATTTTAAAATATTAAAAAAAAACCCTATCCCAGAAATTCTTTGAAAAATGCGATATCTCAGAATTTTTTTCCAATAACGGCCTTTTTTTAATTCTGGGTGAATTTCAGAAAGTCTCTCTATATGTCACTATTCTTTGAAGCATCACATTATATGTCAAGCTAGATATTCACTTCAAATGAAAGGTAAACAAATAAATTTCTAAACAAGTAATATTAATAATAAAAGTCAACATTTTATAGTTCTTTTTTTGATTTTTATTATGAAAGTCAAATATAGCGGTTAAACATTTCTTTTATTACACAAATACAATATAGCGGTTCAAATTAGATTTTTATGATAAAAGTTAAAAATTAGAGTCAAAACAATTTAATTTTTTATTTTTTCAATTCAGCGTACAATCGTAATACATGAACTAATCCGATCTCATAAAAAATTAGAAAAACTGCAAAGCTAGCTAAGTAAAAGTTTTATGCCGGAAAGACCGTCTATCGTAACCAGTAGTAGTATGGGAATAATATATAAGTGGCACAATCTTAGTGCTTCCAATAAGTAATTAATAATCAACTATTAATCGAATGCAAATTCTATTAAGTATCACTAGATGTCAAGGTCTGCAAATATACGGATCAGGAGTAGCCCTAGAATGGGTTTGCACCATAAGCGTATCAAACGAATGGTGTTAAAGGGGGTATAAATATAGAATGGTTTTTTTATTTTAAATAACTGTCCGAACTGTGGATCCTGCTACCCCAGCATTTAATTTGTGCAATATGGACATTTTTCGTACCTCTGTATGATAAAGGTCGAACCAGCTAGATAGTCGCTAAATTTGATACATTCGAAAAATAGTGATGTGAAACCGTTTTCGGAACCTCTTGATAAGAATTATTTCCCAGAGACATATGTAACTATTGTAAGAAATATTTGTAAAAAAATAATAATAATAAATAATAAGTCTAAGGGCCGTTTTCGCATCTAGCCGTTTATTTTAAATGGAGAATGAAGAGGCTTTGAAAAAATAAAAGAAACAATATTTTTAACTTTTATAATAAAGTAATATTTAACCGTTACTTTTGACGGCGGCCGCCGTGGTGTGGGGCGGTACCACACATGTGGCTGGCCTACCACATCGAAGGTCCAAGGTTCGAGTCCTGGTACAGGTACCATCAAAGTTAGAGATATTCAAGGTCAAAGGTCAAACCATGATTTTTTTAATTCAAAATATCTTCCAAACTTCAAAAAATAACCGTGGGCCGATCCAACACCGGGTAACAGTACACAATATTTTACTTACCCTTTAGTTGTGGAATCGTCCAATTTCTATAGAGAAATATGAGTATCAAATTAAAGGTAATTGTACCATCTACAATATTTTAATATTTAATACTACCGTTAATAAGTTATTTATAAACAGTTTTATTTATTTTATTTATTTC